>JAZAYU010000032.1:6360446-6809794 GCA_038501625.1 Corbicula japonica
ATAACATATAGCCTGATTTATTTGTATTACTAGTTTTCAGTGATGCAATTTTGTCGCAAAGTTAAGTGTTACAACTTGCCCCGTGTAAAAACTATCCCCGGTCTCCCCTACATTGTATCGTAAAACCAGATGTAGTAAAACGAAATAAAATTATTTCTAGAAATTAAATTGCAAAAGAAAGACAAAAAAGTATTTTCAAAAATGCTTATTGTTCTTAGATTCAAACTGGAGACATTCAGATCAACAGTCATACATGAATACCATTTTATTATACTGCAAAGAAATTTCCTTGAATTTGATTGGATAATTTGCCGTTGATGTATATTCGTATTTACGGATCGGCCGTAGATATGAACGCTCTTGCCTTAATTTCCCTCTCTGGCCTCTTACCTTTTGTTGTCGTCCGCCATTTTGTTTTGAATTTTCGTAAAAATGCATAATTTGAAGCCGATTTTGTAAATTATAAAGCGGCATGCTGAGGGATTACTTAAATTGTTACAGAAAATATTTGTGTTATGTTTTTACGATGAAAACGATCAGATTATTCTAAAATTTTGTAAATAAATATCAAATCGATAGTTCATTCAATTTCTATAGAAGTGACGTCATGCAGGTAAATTAATGACGCCATACATGTAATGAATGAGGTTCTCAGAGGGGAATTAGTCCGTTCGGCATTAAATAAGCGAAATAAAAAAAAATCGATGTTTTCTAATTATTTTGTCTGAAAAAGTCTTTGCAGTATAATAAAACAATTATTTGGTTCCTTGAAAGGGTATATGAGGATTTACAGTTTGTCCTACTTTGAAAGCCAATGAGATTGCTGCATTTCGTTTTAAATTTGAAAAATATTTCCCATATTCTTCAATTCGTCCCCGATATGAACTCCGATACAGAGAAAATACAGTGATATTTGGCCTACATGACTTTTCTAGTGTGCGGACGTGACAAACTGTAAGCATGTTATCGTTCATATTTTTAAAAATACGGAACATATTGCTGCGCTCGCCTTCGGCTCGCTTGCAATATATTTCGTATTTCTAAAAATATGAACGATAACTAATACATATTGCCGGTCAGGGAGTCATATTATCCCTCGCTTGCGGCTCGGGTAATATGACACCCAGACCGGCAATATATCCTCACATTCCAAACTGAAACTTTTAACCTTTTTGAATATTAATTATTCATTTGCAAAAATTAAGACTTTAACCTTTTATACAATTTTATGTATTCATAATATTAAAACTGTTTTCTATCGCAGGTTGTGAGATGCATTTTCAACTACATACATTTAACCTAATCATATCAACAACAAATTGAAAAATGGATAGAGCCAAATTTAAGGAAGACTCGTCGAAACGAGACAGCTTTCATCGTGTAATAATGTTACACTTTGAATGTGGAGCAGATGTACTACGTATGCTTATGACTACAAAGCTTGAAAAACGTAAGACAAAATTTAAAGACTACATTGGAGCATGTCGAAACAGTTTATCTGGAAAGAAATACGTCAACCAGAAACAGGTAGATGTGTTAAACTCGGCAGATCCTCAAATTCAAGAAATGGATGTTTCATTTCTAACACTGGTTCTTCTTGACAAAGCTAGCTCGAGGCTAATGTTAACTGCCTTTGAAAAGACAAAAATTTCTGAATTGAGAGATAAGAGAAATGTTCTGGCACATAACGGTAAAGGTATGTTGGAAGACAATAAACTACACAACGAAACATGCGACATCTTACTTGATTTATCAAAGTCTGTGAGCATGGAATACTATAAAAAGATGAAAGATGAATTCAAAGAGATCCAAAGCAGAGTGTTTCCTCGAAAGTATGCAACACTTGATATAATTGATTTGTGTGGTGAGAGTTACTCCGTCATTCTGATAAAACACGAGGAGGACGAGAAAGGTACGTTTCTATCCATGATTAGATTTGTTACTGTTATACCTGCATTTAAATTAGTATCCTTAATTAACTTATTTCGTTTTTTTGACTTTTGTAAAATGTTTAGTACTATTTAATAGTGGAGTTATTTTATAAAAGAACACGATCAGGAAGAGAAAAGTAGATAAGTTTTGATGCTGATATTATACATATATGCTATGCTATATATGCATCTTTTAAACTTTTTCGTGTTTTAACTAGTATAACATGTTCAGTGTTTTTTTACGGTGCGATTACTTTTATAAAAAAAAACTTCAAAACTATATACATTTACCAACAGCCTAATCCATTTTTCGCATAAATAATTGTAGCAGTCACGCAGTTTCAGTTTCATTTGACATGTTTGATGTCCCGCAAAGATACAAATCGGTCAACCCTTTCTTGTGTAATGATTTATGCTCTTTGTACAGAGCGTATTTGTGTATCTCTATTTACGGTAAATGCTCTCGCTGTATTAAAAGAATTGTTGAAAGTCACTAATTTGAATTATCTTACCCTGGCAGATACTCGAACCATCAATCCCCAAGATCAGTACCCCAATGCATTGTAATTTTAGCTCAATACTACACTATTCTTGTTGTGATGTATTAATTATGAACACAAACGTGTATACATAGAAGGTAGAAACGCTGTAAAATCAGTTGAAAAACAATTATTATTGTTGCTGCATAGTTTCTTCATTTATGTTTTTCTTTAAAGAAATAATATAAGCATTGATAAATGTTTTTTGGATATCTTCGAGACCATGTTCATGTAGTATTCTTGGTTAGACAACTTTTGTGTTTTATTTGAAATTCTTTTCACATGTCGCCATGTTTAATGCCATTTGGCCTTGTTGTCTGAATGACAAATTAGTAGTTTTATATGAAATATTGGATTATCTCAGCGGAAATGCAACCCAGTTACCCGTAAGACCAGGCCCCAATAGCACCAACAATATAATGTTCAAATTACATTTTCGATTCAACACATTTATTCAAATTCTTTTGTTATAAATTTAGAATACTGGAATTTATTTTATGGTTTCCAGAGAATAAAAAAATTTTCTTGAAATGGTATTTCACTGTTTTTAACCAGTGAAATATCGTTTTTATTTTCACCGTTTTAAACGTTGGTACCCAAACACACTTGTATACTATTCCGAATGAGAACGTTTAGAAAATGGGAACAAGTATGGGTATATGACGTCATGACTTCACGTCATATACTCGTACAAACGTTTTAGGTGCAATTTCATGTAATTTTTCTGTCAAATTCACACAGATTGTGCATTATAAGCATAAAATAAAAAGAAAATTCGTTTTTAGTTTTTACCACTGAAAGATAGAAAGATATTGCACTCGTGACCACCGGAATTATGTGCACTCGTGGCTTCGCCACTCCTGAAAATACGAATATGCACTTTGGTCCATAACTATAAAACTACTTGCGATATATTCTTGAAACGTGGAAGAAATTTTAAGCATTAAAATCAAAATCATTACCGACAAGATTCATAGCTCTCCTACCGATATTTTTCAATTAATGTCCCTTTTTCACTTAAATTCTGCGTAAACAAAAATATGAACTTGGCCCATAACTTTAAACTTCTCAAGATAGCCCTTTGAAACTTGGAATATATATTAACCATCAAAATCTACATCATTAACAATAAGACCCATAACTCTGCTACCAATATTTTTCAAGTTATGTCGCGTTTTCACTTAAATTATGTGTTAACCAAAATATGCACTTGTCCCATAACATTAAAACCACTCCAGGTTTTTTATGCCCCCGAAGGTAGGCATATAGTAATCGCACCGTCTGTCCGTCCGAAATAATCTTGTCCTCGCTTCTTCTCCGAAACCGCTGGAGGGATTTCTTTGAAACTTCACAGGAGTGTTGGTCACCAAGCCTAGTTGTGCATATCGTCAGGATTTTCTGCTCGGATTATTATTGACTGAGTTATGGCCCTTTTTAGCAAAATCTTGTCCTCGCTTCTTCTCCGTAACCGCTTGAGGGATTTCATTGAAACTTCACAGGAGTGTTTGTCACCAAGCCTAGTTGTGCATAGCATAAGGAATTTCTGGTCAGATTAATTTTGGCCGAGTTATGGGCCTTTTCACCTAACCCTAACCCTAAACCCTAACCCTAACGTCTTTAACCCTAACCCTAACCCTAACTTCTAAATTTAAATCTTGTCCATGCTTTATCTTCAAAACAACTTATTTTTGGTCCAGTTATGGGCTTTTTCACTTAACCCTAACCCTAAACCCTAACCCTAATGTCTTTAACCCTAACCCTAACCCTAAGGTCTTAACTAACCCTAACCCTAACCCTAACTTCTATATTAAAATCTTGTCCATGCTTTATCTTCAAAACTGCTTATTTTTGGCACAGTTATGGGCTTTTTCATTTAACCCCAACCCTAAGGTCTTTAACCCTAACCCTAACCCTAAGATCTTTATCTAACCCTAACCCTAAATACTAACCCTAGCGGTCTTAATTTTATTCGATCTTCTTCAAACTTGGTCAGAATGTTTATCTCAATGATATCTAGGTCAAGTTAGTAACTGGGTCATGTGACCTTGAAAACTAGGTCACAAGGTCAAATTATAGAAAAAAGATTGTCTGCACTCTGGCGGTGTTAAATTTGGTGCGATCTTCTTTAAACTTGGTCAGAAATTTAACCTCAATGAAATCTAGGTATTATTCGTAACTGGGTCATGTGACCCTTAAAACTAGGTCACTAGGTCAAATTAAAGAAAGAGCTTGTCCGCACTCTAGCGGTCTTAATTTTGGTGGGATCTTCGTCACACTTGGTCAGAATGTTCATCTCAATGATTTCTAGGTCAAGTTGAAACTGGGTCATGTGACTTTGAAATCTAGGTCACTAGGTCAAATTATAAAAAATGCTTGTCCGCACTCTAGCGGTCTTAATTTTGGTCCAATCTTATTCGAACTTGGTCAGAATGTTTATCTCAATGATATCTAGGTCAAGTTAGTAACTGGGTCATGTGACCTTGAAAACTAGGTCACAATGTCAAATTAAAGAAAAAGCTTGTCTGCACTCTGGCGGTGTTAATTTTGGTGCGATCTTCTTTAAACTTGGTCAGAAATTTAACCTCAATGAATTCTAGGTACTATTTGTAACCGGGTCATGTGACCCTTAAAACTAGGTCACCAGGTCAAATTAAAGAAAAAGCTTGTCCGCACATTAGCGGTCTTAATTTTGGTGGAATCTTCTTCACACTTGGTCAGAATGTTAATCTCAATGATTTCTAGGTCAAGTTTGAAACTGGGTCATGTGACCTTGAAATCTAGGTCACTAGGTCAAATTATAGAAAAAGCTTGTCCGCACTCTAGCGGTCTTAATTTTGGTGCGATCTTCTTCAAACTTGGTAAAAATGTTTATCTCAATGATATCTAGGTCAAGTTCGAAAGTGGGTCATGTGACCTTGAAAACTAGGTCACAAGGTCAAATGATAGAAACAGCTTCTTACTCTTAACAGTCTTAATTTTGGTCTGATCTTCAAACTTGGTCAGAATGTTAATCTCAATGATATTGAGGTCATGTTCGTAACTGGGTCAAGTGACCTTGAAAACTAGGTCACTAGGTCAAATTAAAGAAAAAGCTTATTCGCACTCTAAAAGGTCTTAATTTTGTTGGCATCCGCTTTAAACTTGGTCAGAAAGTTAATCTCAATGATATCTAGGTCAGATGCTAAACAGGGTCATGTTACATTGAAATCTAGGTCAAATTATAGAAAAAGCTCCTCTGTACTCTAACAGTCTTAATTTTGGTGGGATCTTCTTCAAACTTGGTAAGAATGTTTGTCTGAATGATATCTAGGTCATGTTCGTAACTGGGTCTTGTGACCAATAAAACTAGGTCACTAGGTCAAATTAAAGAAAAAGCTTGTCTGCACTCTAGCGGTCTTAGTTACGGGCTGATCTTCTTCAAGCTTGGTCAGAATGTTTATGTCAATGATATCTAGTTCAAGTTCGAAACTGGGTCATGTGACCTTTAAACTAGGCCACACGGTCAAATTATAAAAAAAGCTTGTCAGCACTCTAGAAGTCTTAATTTTGGTCATCTTTTTCAAGCTTGGTCAGGTCTAGACTGGGTCATGTGACCTTGAAAACTAGGTGACTACGTCGTTATAATAAAAGCTTGTCTGCACACTAGTGGTCTTAATTTTGGTCTGATCTTCAATTTCATTACCATAAGATCTTGGTTCCTTTCTTGAAATTGCAATATTGCATTACGGGTTCCAGAGTTATGGCCCTTGAAAGAGCAGAAATATACTATTTAGACCTTGTCTGCACAATATCAGCTTCGTTTTTGATTTGAATTTTATTAGAATTGTACAATATTTGAGTTACTATAAGACTTAGGTTCCTTTTTTGAACCAGCTACATTCCATAATGGGTTCCAAAGTTATGGCCCTTGAATGAGCCAAAGTAAGCTATTTTGACCTTTTCTCCACAATACCAGCTTTATTTTTTCACTTGATTTTACCAAACTTGCACACAACTCTTACAACCATTGAGCAGTTGTTGACAGGTGAGCGACCCTATGGACCGTCTTGTTGCAAGGGTAATGGGCCCTTACTCTTTACTATTTAACTTCCACAGGCATATTTTTACTACATATGTATACCAATTCGATTTCAAAGCTGCATTTCGGGGGCATATGTCAATTTCAAGTGACAGCTCTTGTTTCACATTGAAACATGAAATAAATTTTCACCAGCAAAATCTACATCATTACTTTCAAGACCCATAACTCTGCTACCAATATTTTTCAAGTTATGCCCCTTTTGATTTAGATTTTATGTTCACTATAATCTCATATATTAAAAGATACTTGGCATATTACTACGAAACCTGGAATATAATATATTCACCATTGGTATCTACATTATTATCAACTTGACCGTTAAGTTGTGCCCCTTTTGTATTAAATTTTGCATTAAAATATGCACTTGCCACATAACATTTAAACTATATGAGATACCGACAAAAAACTTGGAATATATAGCCATTATCTTAATCTTTACCATAACCACCAAACCCGACCAATAACTCTGCTTCAAGTATTCACTTCTTAATTTATTTCTGTTTGCACATGAATGTTTGGCCTTATTTTTGTTGTTCTTTTAATCTTTAAATTGCATTTGTTTCAAATGAATCGAATAATCGAACGATGTCTCCTCTGACAGCTCTTGTTTAATTTCTATTCAAACAGGTTTTTGAAATTTGAAATCAGAATATACGGATAACGGTGTTCAAAACTGAATTTTAAACAAGGACTATTTTAAACGCTTGTTCTTTAACCTAAATGCATCAAGTAAGTCGAGTATCTTCACAATTTTAAAATTATCACTTAAGCCCCGGTCAAAACCCGCCGTACGTGCAAGTGCGTTCTGTCTACGTGCAAAAACGTAGGCCAAATTCAGGGAAACGTACGTGGTGAGTACCGCCTCCGTACGGATTTGGGAGCACGCAGACACGCCATAGCATTTTTAGTGCATGCAAATCTTTCTCTGCGTTCGATCTGCGTGCGGGCTACGGATTGACCATCCGTACGGGTGACGTGCGTGCCTTGTACGTCCACGAGCGCATAACGCACTGCCTCCGTACGTCTTTTCAAAAAATCCCGTTGACCGTGACGCGCACGTACTAAGTGCGTTGTCCGTGCGTTGTCCTTGCGTGGTCCGTGCTTTCTCAGTTCAACTGTCCAAAACGCGCACAGAACTCAGGCCGACCGTACCGAGCAAGTACGTTCTCCGCACTTACAACGCACGGTGTGCGCACGACCTCTGCGAGCTCTACGAAGAGATCCGGATTTACTCTGATGTATCCAACAAAATCCCCTCTCGATTCACGCTCGAGCTCTGATAACAACGTTTCGTACTGTCCGAAAAGCCCCTTCATCTCGATCCATGGCCGAACCCACCATCTCCTGCGTCGGACTTCTTGTTGCCTCTCCATCTCCCGTAAAACTGCAAGTAATAGCACCTCGTGTTCCTACCGTGCCACTGCAAGCTGTTTTTGCAGCAGCAGAATTTGCAATATCTCATGTTGAAGGGACGGCATTTCAAGGCAGCGGCAGCTGTGGTTTGTGCGGAGCATCAATAGGTCGTCCTTATATATATATATATCAACCAACAGCCACCGAAATAATCTCACGTTTACCGCACTTGCACGCACTTACAACGTGCGAGCGAGTACGAACACCGTACGTGAGCAGTACTGCCTCCGTACGTTGAAATGGAAATCGCACGGAGATCTTGCGTTGTAAGCACGTTGTCAGCACGTACAACTCACTTACCACCTACTGAACGTACGATGCACGCATCCTTTTACACCTAGACGTGGCGTGCGGGCCACGTACTCACACCTTGCGCAACCAGCGAGTGTGACGTGCGTCCTCCCTGCTCTTGCCACGTCCGACCCCAAAACGCAGCGAACGTAACCTCCGCGGAACACGTACGGACAAAAAAGACGCACGGCGGGTTGTGACCAGGGCTTTAGTTTATCTCTGAGTTTAAAATCCGACTCAATATTTTTCGTGATAGACTATTTTGGGGTCAGGACTCCGATGCCCGTACCATCAGATAACATTCTTTAAGGACATATACTGAGTACGCGAACTGAAGTTTAAATTAGACAATTAGCAAATACCTGAAATAAAAAAAACGAATCTTTAAAAGTAATGCGTTTTCCTGACCGTTGCGGCCTCCTTTAGCTTATATTGCAAAAATAAACTACATTTTCTTTGTAATTTTTTACAGTTTATTTGTTTTAAGTCTTCAAAATAATGTGTGTTTGGTGTTTCAGATGTTACCACTTCAACAGAGATTCTGCTTAAATTCAACTTGACGAAATGGGCCCGTCAGATATCACGGAACGTAAACGCCTTTGAACTGTTGAAACATATGGAAAAGGTGTCAGCTATCAGTGACCGTGATGCAAACGAGATTAGACTGGAAAGCACTAATTTCCAACAGATGAATCGTTTCATACTTTTCCTTGTGCAGAAGGGAACGAAAAAACATGTGTTAGAATTTTGTGACTGTCTCAGGAATAGCGATGATAATGCAGCAACCTTAGCCGCTGATTTGATAGAGGGTAAAAATACAGACGGCCGGGACACAAGTAAGTTATTTTAAAAAGGTAAAATATGCATATCTTTAATTGCCACATTCAGAACGAATATCCTCCCTACACAGCCAAGAAGAAGAAATAGAGAGAGCAAAATTAATAAAACGATCAACTTCAAAACAGACACCACAAACAATTAACAAAAATGATAACCCGAGGGATAACGCCTTGGAACGGTCAGTTGAAAATGCAATTGCCACGGGGAGGAGAGGTTTAAACTAGGTTCTAAGGTGCACCAACCTCACACTTTTCCCAACAGACAATTACAATTGTCTATGTGAAATAACTCCAAAGCAGGCCATCAACGTTGAATGCAAAAGCACACATATATATAAAACATAAGAAGCTAAAAGCATAGCAAAGCCAAACGAGCTTTTAAAGTTTGATTTATCTGGCTTTTATTTAGTTATTGATCACAGTGTATAAGCGTACAGTTACCCTAAACGGAAGTTGCTGAGCTGTGCGCCGACGATCAGTAAGTTGCTAACATAAAAACAAGCGATCTAGGTTCTTATTTTTGTAAATACAATCAAATTAAATTATTAAAATATTTGATGAGAAAATGGTTCTAAGATGAGTAGATCGTTTGTCGACAGTCTTACTGTTAAAATATTTACTCGTAAGACAGTCAGGATGGACAGCCATGATTTCCATCTATGGTTCAAATTCTATATGGTCAAATTATTCTCCAAAGTTTTTGTAAGAGTCACCTTTAATTCTTTTACAAATTTGAAAACTTCTTATTTATGCCAAACAATGGCAGAATGGGTAGTAAATAATTGTGCCAGCAAACCTGCAGCTTTACCCACATTTGGTTTTGTTGAACAATCATCTAGGCATTTTAGCTAAGCTTGGCAAAAAAGAAACCTGACACTTTATAACATTGAATAACTATGAGATAGATTTACAGAAACTATATTTTTGCACCCTCCTAAAACTTAAAACGCTAACACTAGTTTCATACCCCAGAAATACCAAAAGTGCACAGATCAACACATTTTCAATTCCAACCCAGGGGCGGATCCAGGATTTCGGCAAGGGGGGTTCAACACAGCGACTCATAATTTTTAACAGCGTGAATTTGTAACTGAGCTAGAACATCTATCCGCCGGACACATACAATGGGGACATATTCATACAAAAAGAATTTGTAAGAGACCTAACTAATCTATTGTGTCCGGAGGAATGCTCCCGTGAAAATTTTGAAAATTTATATGCCAAATCCTGCATTCTGATGTATTATATGGTGATTTTATAGCAGGTTTTGGACTACTCTTTCATAATAGATTTTACTTATTTTCTTGTAAACAATAGTGATGCAATTATAAGCACTCGGATCAAAAAAGGCCTACTCTACCTCATATTTTGAAACTTGAGAAGATGTGTTTTAACTCGAGAAGTTATTAATTAGAGAAACTTTGGCTGCTCGAAATGCTTTTAGTTCAGGGTTCCCAGTTTGTGACCAATACTTCTGACAGTTGGAAAATGTTTGCGCCATTTTAGATTCACTGGAGCCAAATTCTGTAACCAAATAGCTGTTTGTGGTTGTTTAAAAAGTGTTCATAAATTTTTGAGTTTACGAGAACGAAAAAAAATCATTTTCCTAACTCGCAAACTTCTTTTATAAATTAAAACTTGTTTTGACTCGTAAACACCAAGAAATCGACAATTTTGTTCAGGAACTGAACGTTGGAAGACTGTACGCAAAGTTACAACATTTCAGTGAAGGTTGTACGATAAGTTGCCCATATGTGTGCCTAACTAGAACGTACTGATCTGCCTAACTAGAACGTACATGTACTTAATCAGTCGAAAACAAAAATGAGTTATTTTATCCAAATTATACCTCTAATGATCAGTTTGAAAGTAATTTGGATTCAACATGTATGGAGCTATGTAAATTGGGCGAATCTTATTATTTGTATAGAATGTACCAAAAACTGATCTATGTTAAATGAAAAAACTAGCAGAGTTAAAATGTCCGAATTACGGACAATCAAAGCTAAATTGACTACATCTTTCAACAAGTTTTTGTCCTTTCTCCTTCCAGTCACGAAAGACCTTCAGATACACGGTAACTGATACGTTTTAGGGCAATTCTTCATTGTGTTGCTGCAATGACAGATTCTAAAAGCCAACGTTTTACCCGTGATGATACTGAAAACTTGTTGTTGTTTTGGGAAAGGGGCTTGAAACAATTTAGACGATTCATTCAAAGGGATTTTCAGCTAATAATTTAATTATTTCTGTATTAATTGGCGTTTTCAATTAAGGATACCCATCCTGGTTTATTGGCTGAAATAGTAGCAAGGTATTCAATAGCGTATTTCATTAGCCTGTCTGTTTCAGCAGCGTTTGGAATTTTAGTGTTTTCTTCATGCTAAATTCATAATTTCCGAAATATTTCAGATAGTAACTCATAATTTTAATGTATCTGGAAAAAAGAAATATAAGTTAGAAACATTATTAATTGACGAATACCTGTTTGTACTATTGAAACACAAGGATCAAATCCTTGATTTGCAATGTTATTGTGACAAAAATATACTTACTAAATTTACATACAAGACTTAAACAATCAAGTGAACCTCTGTTTTAAATTGTCAATTATATCTCAAAGAATTGAATGGGTAAATGTTAGAAATATCTGAAGATTTAAGTAGACAAGTACGCTATGAGACGTTTAGTATTTTTTGTACAACGAACGATTGTGTACAGTTGCAACTAACCGTATAGTCTTGTGTCTTTCAGTCGAACATGTACATTTCTCGGAGCTGTGTCGTTGAAGCTCCGATCAAGTAATTATCCGTGCTCTTTCCATCTTGTCTTGACAGCCATAAAAGTATATGTAATTGGTATAATAATTGAGAAAATGTTTTTGAACGCAATGGCAAAATTTATTTAGGTCTATTACAACAAACTTTAATTGACGTTTTAAAAAGCTTAAATCAAATTATTTTCAGGCGTTCTCTTTGTCTTCTTACGATTTTCCCACTTTGTACACTTCACTCCCTTATAATTAATAAACCCCAAGCGCTCATATTTTTATTGGGTAATATTTATGTAAGATTTGGTACCTCTATTTATAAACAAGTAATATTCAGTGGGTTCGAATTGTGCACTCCTCGTTGCTGATCTGTTTTTATACTGTTATGAAAGAGATTTTATAAAATCTCTTTCTACGGAACATCAAGATGACATTTAATAACATTTCGAGGTTCTTTAATGATTCGCTAAATATAGAAAATAACAATTTTTCATCCCTGGTTAATAATATATATCAAAATTAAATAAAGCAAACACTCCAGATATGCAAGTAAACTTTTTTTGATCTTAATCTTTCTTTTGAAAATGGATTCATCGCTTTTAAAATATATGATAGAAAAGATTATTTATATTTTAATATTGTAGATTTTCCGTTTTTTGACGGCGATGTTCCGAGCGCTACAACTTCAGGAGATTATATCTCACAGCTTGTTCGCTTTTTTAGAGCGTGTAAAAATGTTATAGATTTCAATGAAAGTAATCTTTGCAAAACAGAAAATATTTAAAACAGGGTTATAGGTACCATAAATTGAAGAAAATCCTTTCCCAAGTTTTTTTTCGCCGAAACCCAGATATATAATTCAAAGATACGGGTGCAGTATAAAATCGCTTCTGCAACAATGTATTTCTCGTCCAGTCACTTTTGGAGATTTAATTTATTAAACTAAGGAAAAATAAAAGGCAATATTAATTTCTCCACGTTATTCGTAAAAAAAAACACATCTGTAAAATAACAAAAGGTTACCAACAGCACTATATTACAGCACTCCTCCTGCCTGGTGATTAATCCATCTACAGTGGATCGTTATGCTTACTTCTTGGGTTGCACGACGGTGGTAGGTGATTAAGAGTTTGTGAAGGACGATCTTGTAAAAGAACCTTAAAGCTTGATCTGTTTTTATCCCCGTTATGTTTGTGTGCTTTTGCAAGGAACATGGTCGAGTTGAAAGGTGGCTTGGTTGGATTTTTTTTTTCAAAGACAACTTGTACTTGTTTTTCATATGTGAACCTGTTGGGGCAAGTTTGAGGTTGGTGCACCATAGAACCTGGTATACTCACCAACTTGCAAACTGTTTTGCCACTGGCCGTTCCAAGGCGGTTACCCGCCGGGTTCTCATTTTTGTTAAGTATTTGTGGTGAATGCTTTGAAATTGATCATTTTATAAACCATGCTCTTTCTTTTTCTCTTCTGTGGGGAGGCTGTATGTGGCAATTCCTGATATGCATATTCCATTTTGTCATTAAGTTGTGGCCATATTCTGCATGTAAACATGTGCTCTCTTTCAAATATTTTTTTGCTGTTATTGTTGTCTGTATGTGGGTTTTCCACATGTTTTATTTTATTGTTAAAATATGCACAGAGCTTCATGTTCTGAATAAAACATGTAATCGCGTATAAAAGACTTAAACAAATCGTTTTCCTAAATGATTGATAACTGCTACTGACTGTACCATCGTTTCTTATTAAATTCAATTCAACCCAGAATTTCATTAATTATGACATTTATTATTATAATACATGTTGGTTGTGTTTTGTTATTTGTTATTTTTAGGATTAGAACTTCAAATGATAGAAGAAAACATCATCTGCAAATTTCTTCAAAATAGTTTACAAAGAAAAGAAAAATCGGACGGTGTAGAGGCCGAATATTTACACCTTATGTTGGAGCAGGAAGTAGGTTATCCTGTAAAGTTCGATCATCTTGACCAGTGCGTGCAAAAGACTTTTGGTTGCATGCTCAAAGACGGCAGGTAAAGCATGGTGACAGTATACATGAAATATTGCTATTTTACGTGAATTCTTTTATCTAAACTGAAGAAACTTCAGAAAGTTCAAAATGTCGGTGTAAAAACATCCATACGCAAAAAATGTTTTCAATGGCTACTATGCGCGTACAACAAATATTCCCTTGCATATAGAAATATAAAAAAAAGTCGGAATATGCATTAAAATTCAGCGGGGTATGAGGGGAATTGGTAAATAAAGTAATTATATTTTCAATCGTGTATCTATTCAAATTCAATGATTTAAGATTAACTTTTTCAAAACTTAATTAACGTTATTGTTAATTTTTTGAAAGTGATCTTTTTTTAAACACATGCTCTCTTTTCCACTCAACTTTTTGGCTGCTTTGGTGTTTTCTGAGTGGGGCATTTACTGATAAGCATATTTACTTTTTAATGTATAAAAATGTATATGATAACGCCACTTATCTATATTGCCTAATAATGTGAATTTTGTAAGTGGTACATGTACATTCGAAGACAATTCATTTGGTGACCTTTATACCTGATAACGTTTTGACGCCTGTCAATAATAATGTCATGTTATATTAATTTTCCGCGTGCGAAGTTTGTTTAAAGAAGTTTGCCGATGAAAATCGTTCATGCCATTTATAAACAAGTATTTGAAAAGTGAGCCTTGAAGCCACCAAGCAGGACAGATATAAAATACTGCAGGCTCGGTTTGATTGAGCCTGTTTTTAAGCAGTAATGTAAATGTATTATATATACTGTTCACTCCGCCTAGTCCCGTTTTGAGCTCTACTCATTATTTACACAAATAGTTGTGTCGTGCTCAACGGCCTTTGAAGCTGATAACTGATAAAAGCACTGATTAAATGCACGGACTTTTTACAGCCAACACACCACTACCAACAATTATTGTTTAATTTACTTTATTATAGCCTAATACTTGGCGCATTTTCCAGCGCCACTCAGAATTTCAATTTGAATTTTATTTATTGAGCGCTGTTCAGTACAAATTTGATTTATCCCAAACGATGGCATATATGACGGTAAACATGCAACCTTCAGCGCGGTATTTTCAGATTAATACCATTTTTCTTATAATTCTTCAAATATTATTTGGAATTCTTGATTTACAAATCCATAATTGAAATAAATAATATCTTCATCAGCTTGATAAAAAGTCTCTTCTGGATTGTTAACTGCTTTAACATATCGCGCAAAACTATCAGCAGAGAGATAATAAGGATACTTAACAAGCGAAATATCTTAAAGCATAATCAAGTACGTTAACAATTACCTGTCTCATTAAAAGTAATTTATCTGTTTTTTTCCTTTCTGAATGAAGAACGTTTTCTTCGTATAAAACGTTATATTTTGATCTGGCTTTACATAAACTCATTCTATTTGTATTTGATTTTTTAAACCTCTAAATGTTCAAAAATGAGTAAAACACTTCACGCTTATTAATGCATTCCTCATCAAACCAAGGTTGACGTGTTTCATTTTGTGGCGAATGGCATTGTGATTTCAAGATGTTTATTTTGAATGACGGTCCACATACTTCATCCATTAACGACATAATCTTACTGATATTATCATCAAAATTAATATTCTTAGAAGCAGATTTTTCAATTATCCTGTAAGTTATATAATGAATTTGAAAAAAATGTGAAGACAATTTTTTTATGTATTCATCGGTATGTTTATCTTTCCATTTGTATTGAATCTATACATCGTGATTTATATCACTTTTATCTTACACGACATGTTTTCGGAGAAAAATTGACAACGTAACCCAAATCTGACTTCGCAGTGATCGGATAATATATTTGTATGGCATACCTCAAACGAGTCCAATACATTTATAATATTGAATTGAAACTTTAAACGTATGTGTGGCATGAAGTGAATATGTGCGTGGCTTATTTTTACATGTAAATCTGTCAATTATCTTTGGAGTGGAGCACGATTTAACACAATTTTGTGAAATGAACTACTTCTACAGTTTTGATGTAAAAATTTTACAAATATGTTGGGCATAAAGTGTAGATATGCTTGACAATTTTTCTTGTGGATTAGTTTAATTTTTGAAGTGGGATACGATTAAACAGAATCTTGTGACACAAACTGCTTCTTCAGATGTGAAGATATTGACAGTAAACTTCACAAATGTCATCAGCAAAAATGTACACTGAATATTGGGAAATTAACATTGAGGTCTATAGGAATTGGATTTAGAACCAAAGTTCAACCTAAAGAATTCAAAACCTCGAAAATGTCGAAGTCAACAAAACTTGTTTTTGGTGATTGAAATAGGCTAAGTTTGATTGGATTTTACGTTTTAAAGTACTATTTGACAAAAATTTTGTGTTTGAATAGAAAAAAATCTTAATCTTGGGCACCGGATCCTATTCGGTATGAACTTTTACACAATTGAGTTGCCTTTGGGATCTCGTCTTAACACCAAAGATAGCATAAGTATGTGTTTGTGTTGAAAATCAGACTCAACAAGTTTCTTCTATCATAAATAGCTGTTTTTAATATAAAAATTGAAAATAATGTCTGAAAAAAGCAATTTTATAGAAATATACTGGAAATTTTGAGTTTTTTTAATAAATGGGCGGGCCTCTTTGAACCCTTATAAATCGAGTTTTAGAACAGATATCAAGTTGAAATTTCTACAGTGTATTACAAATACACAACGGAATGAAATATTATCATAATCATTGCATTTTGAAACTCAAGTTTTTCTTATAGGTTGAATAACACCAAATCACGCTGTATACCTCCGTGGTCCATTCGAATGAAGTCCGTTTTAATATATGCTATTTTTTTTCTTTTCATCTGGGGGCCTCTTAACCGTTAGAAATCGGCCTGTTTGTGGCTCGTTTGCAGAAATAACATGTCAGGAAAATAAATGAAAGCAATTTCATGCCTATATCTCGTTTGGTAGAGGCGTACTAGTTCCGGAACTGCGGATGTATATTTTTGGCACCGTATTTGGGATACCGCGTTTAAAATAGGGTTTGTTCGGTTAGAGATCAGTAATTTTCTTACAAGTAAGTTAACCCCCTATTTCCTGTGTGTTTTGAATAGATGAAATATAGATCTTCACAGCAATATATGGTTATCTAGAAATTAAGATGAAAGAAATAATGTTAAATGTACACTGAATATTGGGAATTTAACATTAAGGTCTATAGGAATTGGATTTACCTTTACAGTTACTGTTTTTAAATTTGGCACCAAATCTAGATAGGCCTGGACATATTTTTCATGGGGATAAGTCCATTTATTTAGGGCGGGAGCAGTTTAATACAAACTCTTTTGGTGCAAATAACTAATATAGAACAGAAATGAACTTTTACTTCAGACTTATGCATCAAGCATCTTGTCATACAAAATATATATAACACACAAAAAAAACAAACTTCCTTGTGATCAACTTAACTGTAATTGTTAATGCGGATCATTTTCATCGTTACTAGTCACTTAATTAACAATACTCTGAAAGGGTTCAAAAGAAAAATGTGTTGAGCAAATAATTAATTTGATATTTTATGGAAGTGTGTTTTGATTTCGACTAAAAGGTAATTGACGATTATACAAGATCATAACTATCAAATTGTGTTCACTGTTCACTGTTTTTATGGGAGCAGGATTTACAAAACATTGTTGAACATAATGAATACTTTAAACATCTTGTACAGTTTTGAAGCTACTGATTTTAATTTATTGACATCTGTTCATCATAAAGTGAAGGTGTGTTTGAAATTATTTTTTGATGGGAGCGGGAATGATTAAAATAAAATGAAGCTAATTAGCTTAAAACTTTTATGAATACTCTGACAAAGCAGTATTGGCAGGGTATTAATCACCTTCATTGATAGTTCTAGCTCAAACAGCCGACATTCGATATTTATATATATTAATATGCATTACCGTACTTTCCAACATATTTAGTAAGAAACATATCTTTTACTTTTAGGTACGACTTCCTTGATTTTGAAATAGGTAAAGATACTCCTATAAAGTGTTTGGAAACAATTACTGGTGAGTATAACAGTAAATTAAATATGTATTTTGAAAGTACGCAATTCGTGTAAAATAAGTATTTATTATTTCAGGGCTGTCGGAATTGGAATGAATAATTATCGTATCTTTTACGAAATCTAAGACGAAACAAAGGGTTGTCTTATTATTTAATTTTTTTAAAGCTTTTTACTCTAAAGATTTGCCCAGTTAGTGAACTTGTATACCTTACATTATAAAGAGACTTATTTATTTTTACCAGTGTAAGATAGAAGAATATTTCACCGAGTGAGCTACGGAATTCAAATTTCGTGAATAAACATTATTTCGGAGTTCACGAGTCAAATATAATTCCATCTTTCACTGGTAAAAGCAAATTTTCTTTTCATTGTTACGCTTTTAAATTACCATTTTTGTGAATTTAATAATAACTGCATGAACTGGAAAATGTTTGTATATTTCACTTTTTAACCAGGTTTTCAACGAAAATCCTGGTTATTAGATTGGGTTATGGCGGGAGGGCGGACGGGCGGCGTCAAACTGAGCTTTCCGGTTAATAACTTCAGTTTGGATTAACCAATCATGACGAAACTGGATATAGCATGAATATTGCATGAAGCCCTAGATTGGGATTGCATTTGAAGACGTTAGGGTTAAGGTCAAGGTCATTGTTGCTTAAAATAGAAATTCAGATCTGCTCAATCACTTGAGTTTTCTTTGGCCTATTGACTCCAAGCTTGTGCATGGAAAGTAGCTTGAATAGCTATCCATGTGTCTCTGATCAGGGTCAAGGTTACTGTTTCTAAAAAGAGAATTTCAGTTTCTGCTCAATAACTTGAGTTTGCTTTGGCCTTTTTACTCCAAACTTGGTTTATGGGAAGCTTACTAGTATATCAAGAGGAAGCTCGGGATGCTACCCATGAGTCTTATCAAGATTAAGGTCACTGTTGCTAAAAATTCAGTTTCCGCTTAATAACTCAAGTTTGCTTTGGCCTATTGACTATAAACTTGGTGTATGGGTAGCTTGTATCAAGCGGCAGTTTCGGATTTCTACCCAGGTGTCTGATCAAGGTCAAGGTCACTGTTGCTAAAAATAGAAATTCAGTTTCTATCAATAACTTGAGTTTGCTTTTGCCTATTTATTACAAATTTGGAGAATTAGTAGCTTATATCAAGAGGCAGCTCTGGTTTGCTACCCAGATGTCTGTGATTAAGGTCAAGGTCACTTTTCCCAAAAGTAGAAATTCAATTTCCGCTTAATAACTTGAGGTTGCTTTGGCCTATTGACGGCCAAACTTGGTTTGTGGGTAGCTTATATCAAGAGGCAGCTTTGGATTGCTACCCAGGTGTCTGTGATCAAAGTCAAGGTCACTGATGCCTACAATGTAAAAATGAAATTCAGTTTCCGCTCAATAACTTGAGGTTGCTTTTGCCTATTGATGCTAACCTTGCTTTATGGGTAGCTAATAGAGCCAGCTTGGGACTGCTACCCATGTGCCTGTGATCAAGGTCAATGTCACTGTTGCTAAAAATAGAAATTCAGATTCCATCTAATAACTTTAATTTGCTGTGACCTATTGACAGCAAAATTGGTTTATGTGTATCTTAGATCAAAACGCTACTTTGGATTGCTACGCAGATGTCTGTGATTAAGGTCAAGGTCACAGTGACCGAAAATAGAAATTAAGTTTCCTCGTAATATCTTGAGTTAGCTGTGACATTTTGACACCTTACTTTGTACGTGGGTAGCTTATATCAAGACGCAACTCGGGATTGCTATCTTGTTGTCTTTGATTAAGGTCAGGGTTGCTATTGCTAAAAATAGAAATTTAGTTTCTGCATGATATCATGAGTTTGCTTTGACCTATTGACGCCGAGCTTGGTGTGTACGTATCAAGTTGCAACTCTGGATTCTACTCGGATGTCTAAATTAGGTCTTTAAAAACCTGGTTTCGTCGCATAGCGGCGATTCTTGTTTATATCGTGACGTCGTAACGTCATAAACACAAACTTAAACCCATTTTCTAGACGTTCTCATTTGAAATGTGCATATGAGAATTATTGTGGAAAAAAAAACAATGAAAATAAAAATGATATTCCACTGTTTGAAAGGAGTGGTATAACTCTTTTATTTCACCGAGATAAGTCTATTATTCATTGGGAAGCATAAAATAAATTTATGTGTTTCTTTATAACGTTAAAACACTGGATCATATCGATATTGTTTCTTGCTGCAGCTGAAGCAGACATCGCAACATTCACATTTCCTGAATTCGTCGACTTCATAGCACAACAATTTGAAGCCACAGACAGAGATCTTAGTATGAAAATAAAAAACGTATTGGAGAATGAAACCATTGACTTAGAAACATTTTTAGACCTGGAGGAAAGCGAGTTTGAAGAATTATTTCGGCATTATGAGACTTATAATATTGGGATAAAGAAGAAACTATGTAAGCTACAAGCACGCATCCGAACAGTTATAAATAGGCCATCAGATGGTTTAGAAAAAGATTTAAGACCGTTTGACAAACCATTTAACGCAAGTTATGCGATTTCACAAGTAAAATATCAAGTCGGAAATTTGCTAATTCCAGCACACCACTTCGTTCAAATAAAGGATCTCAGGTTTGCTGTGCAAAGCATTGCTAAGCATACAGTACAATTTGTATCCGCTTGTCTAAACGGCAGAAAAAATGGAACCATTCATTTTGGTATAAGACGAACAGGTAAAAGGACTGGACAAGTTATCGGAATGCCTATAAATGGACTGGAGGCTGTTGATGACAGTGTGATAAATACAATTGAAACTTGCTTCGAAGAAAAAGAAAAAGAAATAGCAAAACGATGCACACGACAAGCTCAAATTATTCCGATTGCAGGAGAATCAAATCTGGTCGTATTGGAAATAGATGTAGTTGCAACAAGCAGGTATTTAGAGCAATCATTCTTCAAAATAAAATACCCACCGTATGGTCCACATAAATACTGTTTCTTCCTATGTGAAGAAACGCCAACATGTGAAATAGTTCCAATTCCGCCTAACCGAGTCAATGCAACAATTGAAGAATATCAAAGCGTAATTGAGGAAAGGAATAAACTTGAGCTAAGTCAGAGAGCGTACTTGAACAAATCGGATGATATTGGTCTGATGTTGAAGGATGCGATGACAAGTGGTGCTGATCACATTACTGATGAATTTTATCCAATCATTTGCTTAGGACCACGTTCACAAGAAAAACATGGAGAATTATCATGGGATGATTTGAAAATTGATGAAGCTCTTAAACACTCAGTTGTTGTATTGGATTTTGACTCCTCAACCCGTCTTTTAAAAAGGGCAGAAAATGGCACGCCATATTTTGACATCCGTCTCATAGACAACTTGCAAGAAGACACAGAAAAAGATTTATCTGATGAGAAAAAAACACCTTGGATCTTTTGTAATGGTAAAGACGATGTAAATTGCGAAGTAATGGATCCAGAAGATTGGATTGACAGAAGAATGATACCATGGAGAAACCTTTTACATTTTCTAAAAGAAAGTATTCCAACAGGTAGAGCTAAAGTTTTATTTCTGGTTTTCGAGATACCAAGTGAAAATGATCCAATGATAGAGGTTACACGAGATGCGTTTATGACGACTTTTAAGGGCCAGTGTTTATTATATGGAGAACAAGAGGATGTTTTATCACAGTTTCGTAAAGAACTTTCAAGTGTTATAAAAAAAGAAAATATGAACCACTTTATATTTTCTGGATTGAAATGGAAAGAATTCAGTACAGTACTGAAGAATGTTTTTAGCGAAAATACCAGCTCGGTTTGCAAACTTCCAACCTCATATTCTGCTTTTGTCGAGCTGTCACAGAGCGAAAAAGACAAACTGCAGTTCAAAGATATTGAAATTGTTAGCTCCGAAGAATGCATTATAGAATTAAATAAAATGCAAAAGAGTCAGTCGATGTCGAAACAAAAAGAAGAAGAAACAAACTTTTACAAAGGGAACACAGTTTCTTGGTGGAACTTCTATTTTGGAGGAGTTGGAGAACGAGATCTGTTCAAAAGATATAGAAACATCATAGACCGAAAACTGGCAGAAAAAGAGGCGAAGGTGTTCGAAGATATTGTTAAGATTATGCACCATCCCGGCTCTGGAGGGACAACTTTAGGAAGACATTTAATTTGGCACTTTAGTCAGTCTAGATGTTGTTCTAATCCGTATCGATGTTGCATCATCCGTCGTTATACTGAAGGAACAATAGAGGAAATTGAACGATTCAGAAACTTCCAAGACGATAATCCCAAGCCAATTATTGTTCTTATTGACAATGAGACAGACGAAAATGTATATGCCTTCAAACGAAATCTTCGGCAGCTTGCAAACAAATATTTGACACCAGGAAATCTTATTGCTGTCGTTATTTTAGTATCAAGGGTTCCGTTCTCTACAGAAAGCTACGACATCACCAAAGGGGAAGATGCTAAAGTAACGTGTATTCTTAAGCACGATTTATCCAGAACAGAGCAAGAGTGGTTTGAAAAAAAATATGCGGAACTAACCAAAGAAAATGTTGATGTTGAGACTCTTATTGCATTCAATACAATGAGGAACTCCTTTGACAGAAAGTATATAACTGAGACAGTAGAAAGATTCATGAAGGGCATTTCAACTTCAGAAAAAATGCTACTAAAGGTTTTGGCTTTAATCAGTACATACGAAAATGGGAAAGTGATTCCTTCAAGTGTGTTTGATTCCATTATGACACGAAAACAAGCAACTGCTGTCAAAAAGAAGAAAACAATTGGGATCGGGATCACTTACGGAATTATGCATATGCGAAGACAGCGTGAACAATTAGCAAGTAATCAAACGTCACATTTGTTTGAAATTTGGTTCAGCAACATGACTGAGGGAATGAAGTTATTTATATGCAGACGAAGATCAGACAGAGGATATATTGGATTAACTATCATATCTCATATGCTTGCAGAAGAAATCTTAAAGTTCATTTGTCAGGATGAGAAGTTATCGCTGAGTCAAATTGTTGAATTCGTAATTGACCACATGAAGGAACATTCAAAACAAAAGAATTCTGATTCCCGGAGATACGTTGAAGTCGTTTGTTCTTTGTTTAAAACAAGGCACTCTGAGGATACTAGCACTGGAAAAGGTGGATGGAAAGAAAAATTTTCAAGGCTCATAAAAGCTCTTTCAGAGCAACCTACGGTTGAAACGGGTGATGAGATGTGTGTTCGGATCATCGAAAAATGTTTTGATGTTACCAAAGATGGATATGTAGGACAACAACTTGCAAGGTTTCATATTCTCCGGACAAAGAATTTTGAAGGAGCTACACGAGCAATTGAGGAAGCTGTGAAGCAATCGCCACACAACTCATATTTACTAGATACATTCGGTCAGGTATACAAATCCCAAGTTGACCATATTAAAGAAACGTTGCGGTCCAATTATGGAAAACTTAGCAATGGTTCAGCTTCTGATATAATTATAAAGTCATTTGCAGCCATAGACAAATTTATGGAGGGACAGAAAATGACAGAAGAACATGAACAAGGTAGGAACCTTAGCTGTTATTATATGGAAGTGAGAACATATCTTGACCTACTGGAATCATTTGAAACATTTCAATGCTATGGCAGTGATGAGGAATTCATCGGATTTCTTCTTGATACAGATCAGCCGATCAAAGAAACGAGGTTTTTTGAAATCAATTTTTCAGATTACTTAGAACAAATGCGAAAAGGAAACGCGCGTTACCGTCATGTAGAAGACGTTTTAAGGTACATTGAAGAACAAGACTATCAGGTAAAACGTGATTTCTACACAGTGAAAAGTGGCGATACGGGAACTCTGTTACTCACCCTAAGAGGTCGATTTGAACGGTTCTACAGAACACATGGTTTTAAGTATGAAACCAAGTTTGGCTTTGGTTTGAAGCAGTTGATGAATGCTTCAGCGGATCCAAAGCAACATTCTCGTTTGAATGAAAGATACCAGGAATCAGAAAGGAACCTGTACAAAGTGCCAATTGAAAACGCGCACTATAAAGATTTACTGATTTATGTCGGGGTGCAAATTTTAGAGCTGCTAAGAAGAAAACAACCTAACGAGGAAGCATTTCGAAGGCTTCTAAACTTTTCCTCCAAGCTTCTGGAAACACAAAGACGGGCTCAAAGACCATACCTAGAGGCTTTCCTCTATTATGCTCTTCTACACTGGCCAACTCCTAGACGACTGAAATTGTTTACAAATATTTCTAATCCCGACACATATGAAGCACATCTTAAAGTCTGGGAAGAAACTTTCAAAAACAATCATTTCATTAAGTCATATGACAATATGAAAGGAAAAACATACTTTGCCCTAGGTATTGAATCTTTCGGAGAAGAAATAATCGACTTAGATGAAATAGACAGAGTTCTGCGATCGATGCAAGGAGCCGAAGGACAAACAGGACAAAACTTGTACAAAAGTATTAACTTCTGGAGAAACGATTTTGTTGCACGACGATTTGTTCGTCTAAATGGAGTACTGGATGATAAAGGAAGAGAAATAAGACACACGGTAAAAATCATAAAAACAGTCTTAAGCATAATATTAATGTTAAATTTAACAAAACAAAAACATAATTTACTGATAAAAAGCTGGCATCTGCTTGAAAGACTATTTTTAATACACCACAACCACCAATAACAAAACAATAATAGCAAAAGCAGTATTATCAGAAATATGGGATAAATTTTTAAGTAGAATCATAAATCTTAATACTAAAAATGATGTTAGATTACCTGAAGTGTAAACAGAACGAAAGAGACTTGACTTAATTAATAAGTAACGAAGTAATATGAATAAGAGACGACACGCCGTTACGCTGAAACGTCAGTTTTCATTTGGAAGTAGAATCTGTAATAAAACTGAATTTATGCTAATTAATTGCGTACATTATTTGTTGCTTGTTTTATATTGTCACTTATGTTCATTATTTATGTTTTACTAGGTAGAATACCCAATTGGATCGCACACGTTTCGGATAATCACTTACTATCCGCATGAGTTGCTCAGAAACAGGGAAGTAACGTTCGTTCTTGCTTTTACTTGGAGTGGCATTAGAGCGTTTGACGTCCTTGAAAAACGTGAGTCTAAACATCATAAAAGAATGCTGTTAAATCGTGTTGAATGCAATAATTAATGCAAGAAGTTTTTAAAACTATATTATTTTCTTTGTGAAATAAAAAAGGCATAACTAAAATTAGATGTCATTTCAACACGAAATGCTTTTTTTTGAATTGGTTCATTAAAAATAAAAAACTTAACATAAACAATTGTAATTCAGTCAACGAATGCTTTACATTTTAATATCACGAATAATGTCGTTTGAGGCATTGTAATATATAACCAACTGCTTAAATGCTGCCGAGCAATAGCAAGAGGCAAATTTCGTTAATTTTGGGAAAATTTTAAATGTACAAGTTTCGAAACGTTTTTTGTTGAACCAGACCTTCTGCGTTTTGTTTTAACTTTAAAATTATAAATGACTATTATGCTTTTTTCCCAAATCAGCTCCTGCAAACATGCCTGTGCAGAAACAAGAGATGCCTGTTGACCATATACCACTTGCTGTAGCTGGAGCAGTCTCGGCGGATAGCTCAGACTGTAGAGGTAGAAGTATTTCTGATTTTCTGCGATTAATAACTCTCGGGCTTTTACGGTCAGAAGCACCATTTAACGACTGCTTTCGCCGAAGTTGTATTAAAATACTTTTGCAGATCCCTACAAAAACTAAGAATACAAGGGGGTATACCCGCAGTTAGACAAAAACAATTATCATGTTTTTCTGCACATTATTTAATGCTGCATGTACCTTCACCAATAATAAACATTAAATGTTTTAAACAGTAATTAATGTTATGTATATTTGTTTACAAGTTGACACTTTTACTGTCCCAACTAATATAAATCTATACATATCCGACAGGTATAATACTTCATTATATAAATATTCATCCTAAGCGGTTATATTGACCGTTGACTTTGTTCGAGTCCGGATTTTGTCTGCGATTCAAAAATTCATAACAGGTTCATCCATGCGATCATAAACATAAGAACATATTTCTGATGGTGAGTCTAATTTTCTGGGTACCAAAAAACACAATATTTGTGAGTATGCTAAAGTAGCGTAAGAAACTTATTTTTCGATGTTTTTTTTTCAGTCCCACAATTTCAACAATAAATGGGTTTCGAGAAAAATTACGCCAAATAAAGCCTGTTAATGTGTTCATAGTGGTCGCATTATATTGTTTAATATGATATTACCTCCAATGCTGTCTCACCTTTATTATACAAAATACCAGTATCTGTCAAATTAATGATATGATATGATTCCAATATCTCTGCTGCGCATTAATTGAACTTAAATTAATTTTATGATAAATATTTACGATTTTTCTTTTCTTTTAAAGATTCTAGCCGTTCACAGCCAACAAGCGGCGCTGACAAAAAAGGAAAACGAAAAGGACGGAAAGGAAAAGGAAAGAAACGATAACAGTATAAGCAAACCGCTTAATTAGCGTAACGAAGAATACCTAAACGAACGACAAAGACAAATCAACGAAAACACACTGACCGATTTAAATAGTTAAACCTTCTTGTTCTATCTGAATTTCGTATTCAGGTCCCACTGACTGGGAGACATATTTGTGAACAGGAAAATATAATTCCCGCCTTAAAGGACGTGGGAAATGGGTTTAACTTTTTGAAATGAATAGTGTTCAACTTATTGAGAATGTCTCCTTCATTGACTTTAATGTAGCGGGGGAAATTGACGTACCTATGTTTCGCTATTTCATCTGTCGTGGTTTACATTTAAATCAAAATTAATGATTGTTTTATCACTTACTAGTTAGATTTTGTATATATTTGTGTGTTTTAAATCAGACGCGATGTATATAACTTTAAATATGTTTTCTTAGAACAAATAATACAAGTTCTCAATCGTGTTTTTCTTGAAAGGAATTTACAATTTTTCTTTTAATGTTACATTGTGTTCAGAAATAGTTAGTAAATCATCTTGAGTCACAATCAAGCAAAAGGTGTAAAAACAAGACAAGTGTGCATTAAATTAATCTTAGTTTTTTTCAAAATGTTCAAGTTCGCAGTTCTCTAATAATATAGAACAATTTTTATAGTTAAATCTTATTGCTTTTCGTTAATTATAAGACACTATAACACATATACAATAATGCACTAACATCGTCAGTTTAAGCCGATATAAAATTAGTATTTTTCTCACAAATTGTAAAACGGCATATATGCTTTTTCAATCGTATATTAAGCTTTCTTATGTACATATTTGTATTTAGGAATTCTGGGAAATAACATTTAATCTGAAGTTTTAACATAATGAACATAATATTTATTTTACGTCAGTGCATCGCTGTGTTACTGCATTCATATGTCAATATAAGATGTGATATAAGCAAAAACTAAATATTTCCGGAACAGTAGAAGATACATATGCCGTTGTATATTTTGTGATAAAACATGATCAGCTTAAGGCATTCCCCTTTCGTCATTGCAGTAATCGATAGAAAATTCCTCGAACGGCAAAATGCAGTTCATCAAAACTGCCCAAATAAATGTTATTAACGTATCTTTCTTTAAAATTAATGTGGAAAACCTGTATAAAGAAAAGAACAATAAAGAAAAATGCTAAATCTAAAAATGTCCTGAAATTCTATGTTCACCCAAACACAAAATTTAATAAACAACACGAAATATCAAATTAAAAGTCCACGTGAGTAGTGCGTTTGTCAACAATAAGTGAGGTCCTTTTGTCTAACAAATGAATGCAGAATGAGATATTTTAAAGTGTTTGACATTGTTTTTAATTTGCCGCGTAAATAGATGACAAAAAATAAACATGCTGATATCATCCTAATTGAAAGTTCTTTAAAGAACCTCATATGTGCAATGGCGAAAAAAGTAAGCCTTATCATCTACATGTTATATATGTTTTTACTTTCAGGATGATATTGAAACGATACTGTTTCGCAACAATTTAGCATGCGTTTGTCACAAGTCTTATTTGTCTTTTTTTTTATTTGTAAAAATGCTCAGTTGGAATCAATGAGTACTCTTAATAGTTATTTACATTAATACATTGTGAGTTTCTATTTTAAATTGTTTATTAAAATGCATTTTATATTATTGACTGATGACATGAATTGCACATTTTGTTATTGTTTTACGGCATTTTTTTAAAGAAAATGTAATATAATATACTTAATTACATTAAACAATATGCAAAAACCAATATATTAATGTAATGAACTATATTATTGTATATAATGTCGTGTACATATACATGTGTAAATTGTTTTTGTTAACTTTCAAGATAAGTAAGTTCAAAAGACGATTTAAACGCTTCTCGATAGACGCTATATGTAAACAAAAAGTTAACATATTTTTGTGAATAATGATTGAAAATGACGAGTATTGATTTCTCTGCCTTCTCGATTTCATAATTATATCTATTCGAATATATGTCACAACCAAAAGTTAATAGAAGGAAAATACGATGTAAAAAATTATAATAAAAACGTTGTTACAGTACTGTGAACGTTTAAGGTTACAAACGAAACGCACGATACGCGATATACGGACGCACGATACACGATAGACGGACGCACGATATGCGATAGACGGACGCACTATACACGGTAAAAGGACGATACACGGTATTGCCAATTCATATAATTTGTGACGAGATTTCTAAAAATTTGAAAATGTTTTCAAAATATAATATGAATGGTTGAAATTAAATCACATAAATTTGAATAAGCATGTAACTTAATCACTTTGAATGATAAAATTAAAAACGTTTTATGCACGATACACGATATACGGACGCACGATGCACGTTAAACGGACGCACGATACACGTTAGACGGACGCACGATACGCGATAGACGGACGCACGATAGACGCAAATTTTGTAACATTAAACGTTCACAGTACACAGTTTCAACCGTTGAGGGAATTATATAATTATTAAGGTAAAATATTTGCTTACTATTTTCATCGTTATTCTTACTTGTTGTTTGAGCATTTGGCGATTATTGGTTTACAGTTGTTTTGTCGCGGTTTTGTCAATTCGCAACGACAATCTTAATCTAATGCGATATAGTCGTTTACGTGCTGACCAGTGTCTGACTTACACGCATCAGTACAACGTTTATTAAAAGTGACGCGTCGTTTGATCGAAATACTCAGTTCTAAGTTCTGTCAAAGAACCGTTTGTTATAAATGTTGGTTACATGAAGGCTTTGATTAGAACTGAAAAACGAGTTCATTTTCCTGCTGGTCTGTTAAATAATATGAAATTAATAAGAATATTTCGCTTATGTTAGCAGAATTTGGGGTTTACTGTACAAATACCATATGTTTGCGTCGGAATAATACATTTAGAATTGACGTAATAGTTTCTGACAAAAACATATATTGTAATACTTTTATATGCATTTATTGTATACGCATGAATGCTTTTAGCTTAGCACTGTCCGTATCCGCGATGATGAAGCAAAGAGTCATATTTGTAAATGATCCATTTCACAAAGTGATTGAAAGTGTGATATGCAATTTCGTATCACGTTATATGAGACGACACAACTACGTTGTGCATTCTTATTCGTAATTTCCCGGTACTCTTCAGCATATACCGAAAACCAAAAAGAAAATTTCCGTTGGGCTATGTTGCTACCATTGCGCTATTCTTACGTCATTCATATATGTACTATTGCATTATTATTATTATTATAATTACCACCACTTTTATTAGCTCGACTATTCGAAGAATAGGGGAGCTATCCTACTCGCCCCGGTGTCGGCGTCGGCGTTCCCGTCGGCGTCCGTTAAACAAATGCGTTAAACAAAAAATGCACTTTGGTCCATCACTTGAAAACTACTTACGATATCAACTTGAAACTTGGAATATATATTCACCATCAAATTCTACATCATTACCAACAACACCCATAACTCTGCTACAAATACTTTTTAAGTTTTGCCCCTTTTTTACTTAAATTTTGCGTTAAGCAAAATATGCACTTGGTCCATAACTTGTAAACTACTTGAGATATCAACTTGAAACTTGGAATATATATTCACCATCAAATTCTACATCATTACCAACAAGACCCACAACTCTGCTGTCAATATGTTTCAAGTTATGCCCCTTTATCTTATATTTTGTGTTAAGCAATTAGCCCATAACTTTAATACTACTTAAGATATTGCCTTGAAACTTGAAATATATTTTCACTATCAAAATCTACATCATAACCAACAAGACCCATAACCCTGCATCCAATATTTTTTTAAATTATGCCCCTTTTTCACTTACATTTTGTGTAAAGCAAAATATACACTTGGGCCCTAACTTCATTATGAATGGAGGGATTTCAAAATAACTTGGCATAAATGTTCACCTTGACAAGGCGGTGTGTCGCGTACAATATCCATGCTTGTAGGTCCAAGGTCAAGGTCACTGTTACTAAAAATAGAATTTTCTTGCAAAATCGTGTCCGCTCTGTAACTTTGTTGTTTTCTATTGGATTTTTTAATAACTTAGTATTATTGTTCACCATATCAAGACGGTGTGTCACGTACATGCCCAGGCCTGTAGGTCCAAGGTAAAGGTCACTGTTACTAAAAATAGAATTCTCTTGTCCGAGCTGTTACTTCGTTATGAATGGAGGGATTTCAAAATAACTTGGCACAAAGGTTCACTATGACAAGGCGGTATGTCCACGCTATACCCATTTCTGTAGATCCAAGGTCAAGGTCACTGTTACTAAAAATAGAATTTTCTTGTCCAGGCTGTAACTTTGTTATGAATGGAGGGATTTCAAAATAACTTTACACAAATGTTAACTATCACAGGACGTGTGTCACATACCATGCCTGTAGGTCAAAGGTCAAGGTCACTTTTACTAAAAATAGAATTCTCTTGTCCAGGCTGTTACTTTGTTATGAATGGAGGGATTTCAAAATAACTTTACACAAAGGTTCACTATGACAAGGCAGTGTGTCTGCACATACCCAGGCCTGAAGGTCCAAGGTCAAGGTCACTGTTACTAAAAACAGAATTTTCTTGTCTTGGCTATAACTTTATTAAAAATGGAAGGGATTTCAAAATAACTTGACACAAAAGTTCACCATGACAGGGTGGTGTATTGCGTACCATGCCCATGCCTGTAGGTCAAGGTCAGTGTTACTAAAAATAGAATTCTCTTGTCAGGGCTGTAACTTCATTAGGAATAGAGTGATTTCAAAATAACTTGACACAATTGTTCATCATGACAATGTGGTGTGTTGCTTACCATGCCCATGCCTGTAGGTCCAATGTCAAGGTCACTGTAACTAAAAATAGAATTTTCTTGTCCGGGCTATAACTTTGTTTTGAATGGAGGGTTTTCAAAATAACTTGGCACAAATGTTCACCATGACAAGGCAGTGTGTTGGGTATATTACCCATGCCAGTATGTCCAAGGTCAAGGTCACAGAAATTATTTCTGTTATTTGAAATGAATTTCTCTCTTACCATTCACTTGTTAATATTTTTGCTGATTGAACATGAATGTATGGCCATAGTTGTTATTGTTTTAATCTTTAAATTGCATTTGTTTCAAATGATTCGAATAGTCGAGCACGCTGTCTCCTCTGACAGCTCTTGTGTTAAGCACCTTGTTTAGTGAAATTTTGTTATATAGTGAATTTAAATGTGTTTTGAGCAAGTCGGGAACATTATGACAGTATGCAGTCTGTAGCTTCGTATTATTTCTCGCTGCGTATGTAAACCACATCACGCTCGATCTTCGTTCTCGTGCGATAATGTTTCCACAAACTGCACACTGTAATAATATTCCACATGTACTTATTTTTAATCCTAACCTTTATTATATAATTTTTAATAAACCCACACTTCATTTTATGTATGACACAAAACTTCCACAATGTACAAGGATAGCCGCAAGCAGTAATAACCTTAAAATGTAACGGGTACTAAGAACTGCTTAGAATTTTTTTTGTGGATTATTTATTGGTTAAATTCTATTTCGAAAAAAAAGTCTTTGTTAAGCTTATATGCATGTACAGATTGAAATTCGGTACTATTCGCTTGTGCATAACAAATTACTTAAGGTTGAAGAATGCTGAATTCAATGTAAAGTCTCATAATTTTTAATTGTTGAATTTACATTTGTTAAATTGAAAAAAAAGATGTATTAATATCTCATTTCCATGAATTTTAGTCCGTGTATAACATACATGTATGTTACAATTTTCTTGTTAAAATGTTAACCGTCTTTTAAGGTATTGAATATAAATGATTATTTGAAACTGGCGTTCTTCATGTTGTAAATGTCAATTGGCAACATGATTATTGTGGTTTTGTTACATTCTTCTAGAATTGAGTCGCTATCGGAAAGTTCACCTCGCAAATGGTGGATAATCGTTTTTTTATAAGATATAGTTAAATTTTACAATATTAAAATACATACAGATTACAATTTTGAGTGTTATTATTGGATTTCTGTAATTATAAGAGAAATTCATAATAAACATATAGAGACATCGTCTGGTTTTCATTTTATGCTGTTATTACTAGAAGTGAAGTTTGAGATTAAGTAAAGGATAGACAATGAGTGGAGTGGTCTATGAAAAATAGACGCGAGCGCAGCGAGCGTCTATTTTTCATAGCCACTCCACGAGGTGTCTATCCGACTTAGACCACATGACTGCAAATCCCGAAATTCTCGTGCACAAAGCATTGATCCCCCACACTTTACAAGCCGTCACATAAACTTCTGTCATTCGTAATTCCTGTATAAAAGGAGTCACGGCTATTTAGTGAGTAAATTTGTAATTTTGTTGTAATTTTAGTCAGAAATTTAATCACATAAAAAACTTAAGTAGTTTTAAAGGAAGTTTTATATTTTGTCATTCATTAAAAATAAAATGTTTGTGTGTTTTAATTAATTAGTTCATAAGTTCATCCTCATCATCATCATCATCATCATAATCATCATCATCATCATCAACAAAAACAACAGTACTAATAATATCTGTAAGTTTATTAAATTTTGAAGGCGTTAACTGCTAAATATTACCGTTAACTTCTCATGAATTAGTGTAAGACAAAGAAAATTTATTTTATAAATTTTTATAAAATTGCAAATGTTAAAACTTGTTAATATAAATATTGCAATCTTGTTACCATGTTTTAAAATGAAACCAAACACACGATGTACGTTTATTTAGTTTGTATGCTTAAGGTTCTGTGGCAGTTGTCATTGCACCATCATTGATAAAAAATAAAATTATCAAAATCTCTAACGGCAAAATGCAATTCAATAAAACTTAGCACAAATCATTGTTATTTGTGAATGTTTATTTTACATATGTTAAGAGAAGTTAGAACAGTAAAGAAAAATAGTTAAACCAAAAAAAACCCCTAAAACTCTATATGAAAAAAAAACAACAACAAAAAACTAAGCAACACTTAATTAATATCAATTTAAATGCCTTCGTGAGTAATGAATTACTGACAACAATATCTAAGAGCCTCTTGTCTAACAAATGTATAGAATATGGGTTACTTGTTTTAGGTTACACTACAGTAATTCAGGTGGCTCGGGAACCAGTCAATTTTGTCTAGGGTTTGTGCGGACCATTAGATAAAGTAATTCTGTGATTGGTTGAAAATGCAAAAGCAGAATAAAAAATATTAAATAGCTATGTGAAAATGCACAGTGTATAGAAGAAGTTGAAACAAAACATGTGCATTTTTATTTTGAGTGTATGAAAATTTTTATCTTTAAAAATGGGTATTATTTTGGACAAAGTGAAACTGAAAGTGGCGCAAAGCTGAGGGTGGTGGTATTCCAGTGCATGTCGCGAAAAAGTTTACTGGTTACGCTATATTTTTGTTGTGTTTTTATGATGTCTCTAGTTTAGTTTTATTTGCAAAAGTAAGATTTTAAGGCCTTGACCCAATAGCTAATTCAGAATAGGAGATGAAGCTATACTGGGAGTCTATGGAAAATGAATTACTGTAGTCTAACCTAAATATCAAACTGAAAGTCATGGACTGTCTTCTCAAGATGCCAAATTTGAAATAGATATTGCCATCAGTTGGTATGTAGTCAGTTTCAAGACAAATTTGGAGTGTTTCTGAACAATTTTATGGAATCACATAGGTAAATAATTGTCAGAAGTCTTGATTTTGGCCATGGGATACTGAAATAGTTACAGTTTGCATATTCATCCAATGAGAGGTGTTGGTAGCATTTCAGAGAAGCACTTTTATTTTCTTATATTTCAATAACAGCTTGGACATGGAATATTTGTGCATAGAAATATGTCGCGTATTCATATGTATGTTTGTTTTCCTTCGTAACATTGGCAGGTTTTCGCTGAAAGTAGGTTGTCGGCTGAAGTTCACCATTTAGCGGTTAGTAAAGAAGTATGGAATTTTTGCCATTATTGCCATTCAAGATGCACATTTTGATGTACCTTATATCTTTTTAAGCATGAAAATCTGCCTTATTCACATACATAATACTGCAATGCCTATGAAAAAGCCAGTTCATAAAGCATAATGCTGCTGATGGGTTCACTATGGCCTTATGGAACTTAAGAGTTGTGTTTCAGAATTATGAATTACAAAAACCTTGAAAGAAAATGTGAATCTAGAGGTCAAAAACTGTCTAACTGATAATCAAATTGGATCATTTTAGTTACAAATCATCATTTTAAACAAAAATCTCAAGTCAAAATAATCAAAACCTTGTAAATCACTGTTAGACCCTGTAAAATATGGCAATTCAGTTTTTTATGAATTACCTCCCTTTACAATAAACAGTTATCAGTGGATATTCAGACAGCTCTTAGAAGTATTTTGACTACTTTACACTGAAAAATGCCCTATTTATAAGTATTTTATTTTATTTCTAGACATAAATGGCATTTTAACATGGTTATTAAGCAATAATGGGTACAGTATAAGATTTTGAGTCAAGGATGACTCAAATAAAGCTCATTCCTGAAGGATTTAGTAGACAGTAGTGTGATTATAAGCAAATAGCTGTGTCTGTGGTTGGAGATTTCCTTATTTTCAGTACATATTTTACATTATTTATGCTAAATTGCATATCTTTTGATATTTTAGGATCATAAAATAGGCAAATTGAGGTGCCAAAAGTGCCCTATAGGTAAATTTTAGCCTGTTTTTCCTTGGTCTAGCTCTCCATATTTGCTATGACTGTCATCTTGTGTTGCTGATATAGACTTAAACAGTATTCTTTTCACATATAGTTGGGTTTACATGTAATCTTGAAGTCATATTCAGTTGGATAATAACTTAAGGCAGTACTACAGGATCAGGAAAAGAGTAAAAATGTTAAAATTCTTGATTTTGAAGAGGGGGTGGGGAAACAAAATTAGCTCTGTGTTAAAGACTATTAAGGCCAAGCAAAAAAATGTTGGTGCATTATGTGACACACATGTTGACATCTTCATTGTAGAAGTTATATAGCATTTGTTTGAAAATTATAATTTTCCTGAATTTTTGTGTACCACTTTTCATAACTAAAATCACAGGAAATTTATTGCAGGAAATTGGGCTTATCAGCTTGTATTTGATTTCAGTTTGTGGGTAAAGTATGGGATAATGAAAGACAAAAAAGTGGTTTCAGTGTTCAGAATAATTTATTTATTTGGATAAAACAGAATAAAGTCATTATAACAAGTAAGCCATGCATCTTTAGGTTACACTACAGTAATTCAGGTGGCTCGGGAACCAGTCAATTTTGTCTAGGGTTTGTGCGGACCATTAGATAAAGTAATTCTGTGATTGGTTGAAAATGCAAAAGCAGAATAAAAAATATTAAATAGCTATGTGAAAATGCACAGTGTATAGAAGAAGTTGAAACAAAACATGTGCATTTTTATTTTGAGTGTATGAAAATTTTTATCTTTAAAAATGGGTATTATTTTGGACAAAGTGAAACTGAAAGTGGCGCAAAGCTGAGGGTGGTGGTATTCCAGTGCATGTCGCGAAAAAGTTTACTGGTTACGCTATATTTTTGTTGTGTTTTTATGATGTCTCTAGTTTAGTTTTATTTGCAAAAGTAAGATTTTAAGGCCTTGACCCAATAGCTAATTCAGAATAGGAGATGAAGCTATACTGGGAGTCTATGGAAAATGAATTACTGTAGTCTAACCTAAAGTGTGTATGAGATTTCCTGGTCGCGAAAATGGATGACAAAAATAAAAATGTTGATTTCTCTCTTCATAATTGAGAGTTCTTTTCAAGGACCTTAGATATTGTTGTCAGAATAATTTGACGCATAATAAAATTTTTAGTTTTTTTTAGGACTTACCAGTTTTCTTTACAGTTCTAACTTTTCTTAACGAACATAATCATACACCAATAACATTGATTTATGCAAAGTGTGATGTGGAACTGCGTTTTGCCGTTTCAGAGATTTTGATATTTTTCTTTGTTGTCTATGACACAGAAATTACAATTATCACAAACATGTATTGATAGCACAGTATGACACTAAGATATCTGCCGTCCACTTGTTAATATGAGCTAGTACACGCGATGCACGTGCTTCACGAACCTTGGTAGACAACGCCAAAGAGTTGTCTACGGGATTTAGACAACGGTTATACTGGTCACTGATTGGCCAGTGGACGGTAGCTGTGGTCTAAAAGAAGCTTAGAATGATTCCGGCGATACGACCTTTCAGTGTTTGTTGTCTTTGTGGTATACAAAGAGTTTGCGTAGCAAATGTATAAAACCCAGACCTGGTCAAACTCCTACCACTGATAAAAGTTTCATTTATATTGCCTATTGCCTCTTTGATAAGGTGGTGTACAACAATAAGAGAATCTTGTGAACGATTTTCCCATGCATTGTTGTTGAAGTGTCTGCTTTTTCCAACTTGGTCAAAAGGCTCCGCACTCTGTATGTGAACATATATTCAGGGTCGTGTGTATTGCCATAACTAAGAACGTTGTTGTGTTGCTTTCAAGTACGATTTACCACGCACCGATCCTTCAGTATATATTATATATCTGTTTCGTATACATTTAAATTTAGACCATTTGGTAGATGGTTGGAAATATATAAACAGAAAGCCCAGTTGATGTAACATATATAGCCAGTAATCCTGTGATCTGTTAATATTCAGTTGTATTATACTGCAAAGAAATTTGCTTGAATTTGATTGGATAATTTGCCGTTGATGTATGTCCGTATTTACGGACCAGCCGTAGGTATAAACTGCACGTGCCTTTATTTCCCCCTCACGGCCTCCAACCTTTTGTTGTCGTCCGCCATTTTGTTTTGAAGTTCGGTTAAAATTTCATGTTGTTAAGCCTATCTCCTTATTTGTTTAGTGGTATGCTTACGGATTACTTAAATTATTGTAGGATATAATTGTATCGAGTTTATAAAGTTGAATACAATCAGAATATTTTATTTTTGCAAAATAAAAATAGAACGGATAGTCCGCTGAACTCGATAGTAGTGACGTCATGCAGGTAAATAAATGACGTCAAGTAAGTAAATTTTGAGGTTCTCAGCGTGAAAATAAGACGTTCGGGATAATAAGCGAAATAAATCTTTTGTCTGAAAAAGGCTTTGCAGTATAATAAAACAATTATTTGGTTCCTTGAAAGGGTATGTGAGAATCTATTGCCGGCCTGGGTGTCATATTATCCCTCGCCTACGGCTTGGGTAATATGACACCCAGACCGGCAATATATATCCTCACACACCCTGTCAAGAAACCAAATAACTATATAACATTTTGTCGATTTTCTCAGTATAATGAAGCATTAACATGCACTACTTATTTTGCCTCACAACTTCATCGTCCTAATTAAATGACTGCTGCTTATCTTCTGACCTGCAGTATCGTAGCTCTCAGTGGTGTTGGTCTTTGATAGCTAGATGGACAGTTTTGCCTGAAAGCTTCAAATTATGCCAAAACGTACTAAAAAGCGCTCAACGTATGCACACATTTTCCATTTGATCTCGTGAGTTACAACATAGGCTCGCTTCTTGGATACTCATATGGGCCCATGATCCAAGTTAAACTTTTGTGTCGCCTTAGGATGCGCACTTTTGAAATCCACGACGCTCTGCATGTCTGATGATTAGCCCATCTACAGTTAAAGTTTGCACGACGGTGTTAGGTTTAAGAGTAAAAAAAGGTTAATAGGTAAATCTTGTAAAAGAACCTATAAGCACGATCTGTTTCTTTTATCCATGTCATCGTGTTCTTACTGATTCGACTCCAGGGTCTCGGAAATGCCATTGAGTACCCCCCCTTTTTTTGCTGCACAATGCTTTTAGCTTCTTATGCTCTATATTTAGCGTGCTTTTGCTTACGACATTAACGAGTTGATGGTTGGGTTGGAGTTATTTTACCAAGACAACTAGTACTTGTTTGTTTTTATGAGAACCTATTGGGGGCAAGTGTGAGGTTGGTGCATCCTAGAACCTAGTTTAAACCCCCTGGCCAATTGTTTTGTCACTGACCGTTCTAACCCCTCGGGTTCTCAATTTCGTTTATTTTATCGTGGCGTCTATTTTGAAACTGATCATTGTATAACCATGCTCTCTTCTCCTCTCTTCTTTTTGGCTTCGTGGGGAAGCTGTGTCTCCTGCATTCCTGATATGCATATTTTACTTTTTTCTTAAAATAAGTACATACATTATAAATGAATGATAATACTTACACTTTATTTCGTTCTCCCACAAATCTTAATTCTCGCAGCAAAACACAAGATACTGAGTAGACATGGTCCATTTTATTAGAAAATGCTCCTGCGTAGTTACCAAGACGGCAGGAAAATGGATACAGATCAGACACAATTTAAAGGACACGTTTGCATAAACCTTTTACTTTCAAAACTGAAAATAAAAATCATCTCAATGTTAAATTGGTATTTTTTTCTCGTAGCATTAATTTTTTTGAGTGGAAAGATAAACATCCAATGTACAATGTATATAGCGATTAAAGAATGTTTGCCGGCTATGTCTCTGCTACCCATTGTTATTGTCGATTTATCTTGGTGTAGACTTTAGATCTTGTATTTTCATATAGACATAAGAAGCATCAAATTTATTGAATAATCAAAGTCCAAACTAAAATATCCGCAGCTTCGGTTAGTATTCCTTTTACTAAATACTAGTAACTTAAACACATATCACATTAAACAAATGGAAACAAAGCATGATACTGCTAGGCATGTTAACATTATTTTTGTTATCAGCTTCATGAAATCCTGACATTTTGTATCTTGAGAAAGTTTTCATTTAATCAGTGTTTTATTTTTAGCTGTGAATCTGCCAAGTATTTAAGTATTAAGTATTTGATTCTCAAGGTGCTATAACAGTAACTGTTGTCATTGCACTGTCATTGATAGAAAAGAAAATAATCAAAATCTCTCTAAAGCAAAATGCAGTTCAATAAAACTTTGCACAAATCAATGTTATTAATGAATGTTTATTTTACGTTGAGAAAAGTAAGAACAGTTAAGAAAAATGTTTGGCCTAAACATCTGAAACTCTGTTTGCAGCCAAACATGAAAACGCAGCAACACTAAACATCAATTTAAATGGCTTCATGGGTAATTAGTTACTGACAACACTTTCAAAGATTCGTTTGTCGAACAAATGTATACGTACATTATGAGATATTTGTAAGTGTGTATGACCTTCTAATTCCTGGTCGCAAAAAATGTTGGTTTCTTTCTTAATAATTTAACGTTCTTTTGCAGAATCTTATAATGCGCAGATCTCAACAACAATAAGTAAGTAAGTAAGTAAGTAAGTAAGTAAATAATTTATTATTGTGACCTGTGCATTACATGTTACAATATTAACAATATAAATATAAGCATATAAATAGCACCCGGCCCCATGGGCCTATAAGTCACCAACACACATAAGCAATTATAAATTACAGTAAGTCACATGATACAATTTTGTATAGTGTATCAAGAAAATATATATAACTTTACAACAGAGAAAACATTGTCAACTACAAATAAATTCTACTGGTACAAGTAAATAACACTTTTTCTTTTATAATAAGCTTTAACAAGATATTTAGCAACTTTTCTTGGATATAATTTTAACAAGGAAATCATTTGCTCATTAGCTGTTACAAATCTGAATCGATCACTATTTAAAATATCCCCAAATACTTCCAGTCTTATATTGGTATAAAGTTCACATGATATAAGGAAATGATTTTCGTCTTCTACTGCCCCCATTGTACAAAATCGGCACAGTCTCTCATCTGGGGCTTCACCGTTAAATCTACCTGTCTCTATTCTTAGTGGCAGAATTCCACACCTGAACTGACTAAGTATCGCTCTTTCATTTCTTTTAAGATTTAAAGTAACATACTCTTCACATTCAAAATTATTTTTAAACAACCTATAGGTCCTTAATTTTGGAACATTTTGAATATCACGTGACCATATATCATTATACCAAGTTTTAATAGTTTCATGAAGGTGCGTTAAACTCACTGCGGTTCTGTTATTAAAGTTTGTAATAAATCCTAGTTTTGACATAACTTCCTTCAATTCACTACACCAATTATTTGTACAAACAGTATAGTCGTAAGTAAACACTTTTCTACAAAGTCTGTTTGGTTCCATATTTACAAGTCTATTCCACAGTCTTAACATGCTACCCCAACGTCTGTAAACACAAGGTATCCAGCCAGTGTCACCAATAAGAGAAAGCGTGGGAGCGAACCTATGAACTCCTAGAAAGTATCTCATTGCTCGATTTTGAATGTTTTCAGAACTTTGGAAATGTTTATATCCCCATACTGATGCACAATAGTCTAAAATTGGGATTACACATGAACGATATAGTTTCTCGAAGGTTTTAAATCCAAACTCTTTTAAACGTTGCATTTTGTAAATAATACTGCCAAGAGCACGACCCGCAGCCTTAGAAAGTGCTTCACAGTTTGTAGAGAAGTTGTTCTTTTCATTAAAAAAGACCCCTAAATATTTGTATGATGACACTAATTCTAATATATTGTCTCCAATCTTGAAGTTAAAATCCGTTCGCTGTGTTCTTCCCTTTCTAAAGTGTATACATTTGGATTTGCTTGTATTTATGAGTACCCTCCATCGTTTGCACCAGCTGTGTAGAGTGTTTAGCATTGATTGTAGTTTTTCTGCAGAGTCCGCTATCAAGACAATATCGTCCGCGTACATCAGGATTGATACCTTCGCTTCTCCCATGGTTATACCTAGGTCAAGGTCGTTAATTTCCTTAATGAGATCATTGGCGAATACGGAAAAAAGTGTCGGCGAAAGACAACATCCCTGTTTCACGCCACTTACACACTCGAACCAGTCAGTGAGCTTATTGTTAATGCGTATACATGAAAAGGAACTGGTGTATATACTTTTAATTGACTGATATATTTTACCATCAATTTTGTTTACGAGTAGTTTGTATAGCAACATGTCCCTGTCGATAAAATCAAAACATTTCTTCAGATCGATAAATGATGTAAACACTGAGTCGTTGTTTCTTATTATACTATTAAGAGTAAATACATGTTCCTCGCAAGATCTGTTCGCTCGAAATCCGTTCTGCTCATCCGCAAGTACATTACTGTCTTCCAAGTATGACGACACCCTTTTATTAATAAACGAAGTATATAGTTTGTTTATGCAAGATAATAGACTAATACCTCTATAGTTCATTGGCATTCGATGATCACTATTCGTGTCTTTAATGATAGGACATATAATAGCTTTCCTCCAGACTGACGGTATTATTCCCGAATCAAACACCAACTGAAATAGTTGCTGCAAAACTGTTATAACAGATGGGAATTTTAAAACATCATATGGGATTTTGTCGTAACCACAGGCGGACCCTGATCTTGCGTTCATAATGATACGGGTGATTTCCTCCAATGTTATGTTTGAATTCAATTGACTATTTTGTTCATATAGCGGGTCTGCCATATTGTATTCAATTAACTGTTTATGTACTTTTGCTATATTATAATTTGTTTCATCAAAGTCGTTAACATCTGTATTATTGTAAAGATTTTTAAAGTCAGTTTTCCATCTCTCAAAAACAGCATTTTCGTCAGTAGTAATATTTCCATTAGAGTCTACAATCTCCACCGGTATAGATTTATCAGTCCGAGGCCCTAAACGCTCTATTTTTCGCCAAAACTCAGTTGGATTTGATGTGGTCATATTTTCTATTTCAAAAGCCTGCGATTTCCTATAAGCTCGTTCAGTTTGTTTCAGTTTTTTGTCAAAATCACATCGTGCCGACACATATTCAGCATGCAAGTGCTTTTTAATGCGATTATTTTCGTGGTAATTTAAAAACGCTCTTTCTTTCACACGCATATTATTCCAAAGACCATGCAGTTCGTCATTCCAGTATGGTTTAGAATATTTAAAACGTCTGTTTGATCGTTTTGTTGAGTCGTACTGGGGGATTCGGCGTGTCATTTCTTGGGTAAGGGTTTCACATAAACTATCATATATAGAGTCTATATCATCCTGTCTCTCCCTTGTACTTTGTATGCGCGTTATTATATTTGTTAAAGCTAACTGAGCTAATTCGCTTTCCATAAAATCTACAGGAATTTTCTTCAATTTAAAACGTTTTTCCACGGCAACGGAATGTTTATGGTAAGTGTTTGTTGTCTCGTATTGAGCACAATTGAACTCGGTCACTAATACCGCATGGTCTGGTATCCGTGATCTCTCTCCCAGTAATCCGTGCAACCGATTCGAATCAACAATGGACTGTACCGTTAACACTTTGAAGGAATTACAGGCACTAAAAACATCATGGGGCACACAGAGGTAATCCACAACGGCTCTACCTTTCCGGGAAATTGACGTATAATTTTCGTCTGTGAAACGACCATTCAATACACAAAATTTGGAATCGTTCAAGAATTCAATAAAGTCGTGCCCATGTTGGTTTATATTCCGGTCTAAAACTCTCCGTTCAGGTATTGTGTCCAAGCCATTAAGTATATCCGATAAGTTGCCTATCCTTGCATTAAAATCTGCAGCAATGAATAAACTATCAGCATCACTGTGTAAGTATATTTGTGCCAGTAAATGGGAGAAGAAACTCTGTGCGTCACGCCCCCTAGTCGAACCCTCCGGGGGAAGATAACAAGAAAACACAATGAGGTTTAAGTTTGTGATCCGGTGTTCGAATTTAACCGCGATAATGCCATCAAATGACCTGTCTACAACGCATATATTAAACTGTTCAGTTAACTGGGTTTTTACCAACAAGCCAACACCACCCGAAGCATTAACATGAATTTCTTGTCGATTAAATCCATACCATGTGTAATTATCTAATTCAATTACCGATTGCCCCGGTAAATGGGTTTCGCAGATTGATATGATATCGGCGTTTATTGCCTGAATTAAAGCTGAACGTAAAATGTTATTATCTCTTGTCCATCCACATACGTTTAAATGGGCTATTTTGAGTAACCCATAGGAACCGGCTGGTTCCTATAGATTGTTAGGTGCTTGTTGGTGATCCATCTCTTCTTGTCGTACGCGCTCCTTAATACGCCCGTTTGCATCTACTCTGTAGTTGCGCCCCTGTGGGAGTTGTCGTAGTATTGCTCTAGCGTTGATCTCAATCAATCGTTCCACTTGAGACTTGCAACTTTTAAGATAAACCTTTTTATAGTCCGTCGTATCTTTTAATATCATTTTATTGCGGAGAACAAGGATTTTTTCATCTACATTTTGAAATGTAATTTTCACTAGCGGCGGTCTACCTCTAAATCTAGTTTTGAGGCGGGTAGCTGAGACAACCAATACATTTGATGAAACATCATCTTTGAGTGCCCGGATTAGATTATTTGCTTTGATAATCAGGTCTTCTCCTTCCTCGTAGGGTATACCGCTAGCTGTTATTGATAAATCTGGGTCATCCTGGTGAACCGAGACGTTACCACGTTGGTGCACTCTGTTCTCATTTAATGCGGCCCCCGCGGGCATTGATCGGTCTGTGTTTTCAACTGTGTCTAGCCGTGATTGTAGTGACTGAATTGTTGTCATGATCTGATCAATACGTGCTGTTTCCCTGTTTATGTCCAGCGACAACTCATCACGAAGTGACCAAACTCTACTATCTATTGTCTCAGTCAAATCTTGTCTCATTTTATCTAATTTGCTCTCAAACATTTTACGCATCCCCTCTTGATTTTTCTTAATATCTGCAACTGTAGTCAGTATAGAGTCTAATTTCTGTGACATATCCATGCCTTTTGTTTTGCTAGTGGCAGCTGTACCGTTATTATTAATGTTATTACTCGGCGACGGCGAAGGCGAAATAAAAGCTGGGTCTCTATTACTATCACTATCACATGTACTGTAGCTGTCACTGTGCTCAAAAAGAATAGAATTAGCTTCGCTGATAATGTCACTTACACAGAAACTATCACTCACCACAGTGGCACTGTCACCGCTCGACGCGCCATTTTTGAATTGTTTGTTATATCCCACGTTATCCGACTCACTACTCTTTCTACGCTTTTTGGCTTTTCTACTTCTCACACCCATATATCCCAATATCACTTAGCAATTGTTTAATATAGTTAAATCCAAAATATCTCATCATATAACATTGTATACTCCAATTTATCACATTTTCTCAGAACACTTTCAAAAAGTCCACCATACTTGTTGGATCACGTGACTTATCAATACAATAATAAAACAATCCAATAAAGTACGTATAGGTACTTTTGGCTTCATCCATAGCTTTAAGTTTGGCATTATCTCATGAACTTGCCTTGTCATCTTTTCTTCTTATCAGGATACAGACTGTGTATGTCCGGTTACTTGTTGGACTGGTTCTGGCGCTACAGAAATGTGGTATAAAAACCAGTATCGCTGGTTAAAAATCGTGACAAAATCAAGGTTACTACCGTTGTTTGTTCTTCTCGTCCGCCATAGCTACGAAGTCGACTCAGTATCACAAAAAAGCGACTCAATTAGTGTAATTAGAAAAGTTTCAGGCGGACGGGTGATGGTCATGATCTTCATGGGTCATGTGACCCTCAGTACCATGCCGTTGTCTTTAACATGTTTAAATTAGTTCCTATTTAAAAATTACTTATTTTAATCAAATACATGTAAGAATCATTTTATAAGCTTTATTAAATTGGTTAAATATTTCCATTCGTTTATTTTAACGCTTTTATTGACCCCAGGTTACCGTTATCTTTCACTTATACTTTAAAAATATCTTGTGAATGATATCAACTTTATTTTAGAGTTTCAACGAAATCCCCTGTTGTTTTTACTTTCGGTTTCTGTTTATCAATCCTAGACTTAATTGTACATTTTATAGCCACTTAACCGCTAACCCGCTAACCCTGATTTAGTTTAAACTTCGATGATAACGTTTTTGTATAAAATCTTACGGGCCTTCAACTTGCAGGTATACAAAAGGAAATTATCCAAATCTTTATAGCAGCAAATAAACTTCAACTTAGCAGAAAAATGTTATGTTAACTTATCTTTATTTTACACGCGTTCCGAAATTTTAAAACAGTAGAGAATAAAAAAGCTTGATATGACACTTGAGTTATATTTCCATCCAATTCAAAATATAAATCAAAGGACTGGAGGTACTGATGAGTCGGCCATCAAAACACAATTGAAAAGCAATGGATTTTTGGGTTTGATTAAGTTGGACCAGAAATAAACATTCGCCTCAAGAACGGGGAACAATTTACTTTATGTCCTCCGAGACATAGATCTTCGACCCCAAAAACAATTAATGTCCAATTAACAAGTCAAGACAAATACTGTTATCAAGTTTGCAGACGTGGTGACATGGAAAGCGAACCTGGTGGTAGGACAATACGTCTAAAGGCATAATTTGAATATGATTGGACTTGTAGACAATAAAATGAAATTGACCAATCACAATTAAGTGAAGGATATCATACTTCATAGGTCATATGGTCAACAGTGAAACAACGCTGGTCAGTTCTCAAACACAACGCTTTATTTAAAGGTATTACTCCTTTCGTCCTTGCATTTTGCATTTAGAGACTTTTTAATTTTTCATTTTATCAATGAGAGTGCAATGACGAATGGAATATTACCTTAATGGCGTGAATACTTTTGTAAGTGTGGAAGAATCCTGTGAGCAGTTGTTTGCAAGCGCAGTATCATTAGACAGCACCTAAAATTCTGAGTTGAGATACGGTGACACCAATGACAGAAAAAAGTAGCTAAGCTAGTCATAATCTTTGAATATTCAAACTTGAAATCGACAAACAGAATTGGGTCACATGATTTAAAATCAAGTGACACTATGGTTTTTTTCAATGGTTCTATTATTCAGCAAATAATATTCAAACACACAATTACACTGATGCTTTTTTGTCAACTGATGTTTTTTCAAAGAGGTGCACATTAAAACGTTTTGGTTATATTTTATATAACTTGTCTCCATTTCACATCCACTATTTGTATCGACATTTGTGATTTTTTTATTCTTGTCCATTACAAAAGCAGCATGCTCCATTGCAGGAATTAGTGGCAATCTAAAGGCTGTATGCTCCCTCAGACAGTCATAGACAGAATTGTCAAACTGGTCTCCTCACAGCATTCCATGTAGAGCTGTTATCCTGAAATATTAATTTCAACAAATAACCTATTTATATTGAAGTTGTAATGATTTTAGCTGAAGTGTCTTTGTTTTCTTTAAATTAAGGGTAATTGTGGTTATTAATTGCCAGAATCCACCAAAAAGTTACATTAGATGGGTGTTCACTTGTGTCGCCCTGGGAACTAGATCAAGTTAAAAATGCAAGAACAAAAAAGGGAATAACCCCATCTTGACATAAAGAACTTGGAGTCATGATGAGTGTGTTGTCATGAGCAATATAATTTGAAAGTTTGATGTAGAAATATTAAGAAAAGTCAAAGTTAAAGTCAACATTAAGTTTTTCTGTTAAAAAAAGTACAAAAAAAGGATTAACTCCATCAAATGTGACCTTGACCTGAAAATTAATATCAGCTCAAGCATGTTGTCACAAACAATATAATTTGAAAATTTCATGAAGAAATATTAAGATATGGCAAAGTTATAACCAACATTAAGTTTTTGGGATAGATGGACGGACAGACAAAGCGATCCCTATGTATTGCCTTTTCTTTGAAAGGGCGACACAAAAAAATGACCCTTTAGATTAAGCAGCTAGTGGACACCTGGAAAACAATACATCAGTACATGTATCAGCAAGAACAACTTTGATGTCTGATCTGGATCTGATTGGAATCCACACTGTTTGCATATTTGTAAGAAATAGCCTCATGAATCTTATTATGAACCATGTAGATCCTGTTAAGACTGCACAGATATGCCTGCTGATCTGGATATACACTGTCATGTATTCATGGAAGAAAGGGGCAAAAACAACACAGTAATTTTTATATAGGATGATTAATTTTCTTGTGAACTGAGGTCTCACAAGTCAACGCATACATATAAACACAATTTTATGTTTTCTTGTTACAAGATACAAAAATAAAAATACCAACATATACAGATAGATTTAGTGTGTCTCAATCATACATTCATGCAGCTTTAATAAATTAAAATAAAAAATGCAAACCTTGTCTTCATTTTATACAGTAACATTCATATTCTGCTCCCTTATGTTCTACCAATTCTGCAGACATTTCAAGTCCACAGCTTTCACAAGACTGATGATACACATGGCTGAAAATAAATGTTGTATTTTAATCATAACAAATAACCAAAACCAATTTCACTGTACTTTTTGTTGCTTATGAAGTTGTACATAATTTGATGTTGCAGGTTAGTTAACAGATTACAATGTTGTCATAATTCATCTATATTTATAAATATCACAAAAAAGAGGTATTTCTGGTGTAAGCTTCAGGCCATCTTCAGTTCCTATAGGCTCATACACAATTTATCCCATTTAACCTTTACCTCCATATGCCTTTATGGCATGGGAAATCAGTGTAGATCTAGATCAGCCGACACATCCATACTGCCTGATTAGGATCTAAACCGTTACGGCGTTAGCTTTTTTATTCAAATTTCAATAGGTTATTTCTGACCACAATGTGACCTGTGCAGATCCAGATCAGATCATGAAAAGGCATGAAAATGTGTATAATATTATAGTAAAGGGTTAATTACAACAAAAAAAACCCCTGCATTTTGATACTTCATTTTATTCGTTGGATACATCTTTTAACACATGAGCAACTATTGTAAATCTAGGTGCTGACACATCTCCTTCCTGTTAATTAGAGCTTTAAATGTATCTAATGAACAGAGTAGATACAGAATGATGAGACCTCAAAATGTCTGATGTGCAAGCTGGTCTGGAGCTACATTTGTGCTATCTCTATCTGATGTGGATTTACACTGGTTACCCATGTGGTAAAATGGCGTGTAAATGGAGTAAAGGGTCAAGTTATTAACCATGAAAGTTGAAACAGCATTGGATTTTTGAGACACATTTATATGAGATTACCCAACTTAAAAAACAAATAAGCAACCCATCGTGTTAGTTCAAGGTGGCCAACAGATGAATATTGTTATATATAATGTTAATAATCAAGTGAATTCAAGTTGACCTTGTTATTGGGTCAAAGGTAGTCATATATGCCTGAGACAGAAGGCTGAGGGTAAATATGACAGCCCGAGGCCCAATAACATGTTCGAATTCATATGAAGACTAAACTGGGCCAATACAGGTGTTCTGGACCAATATGAGAATTGCTGGGCCATTATAAAATACTTAAGTATTGATGTGGTGTACCATGTAGTGTCTGCCAGGAAAATGGCATGTTCAAGTCAGGTGATGACATGCCTCGAGATTTTGCCACACTGCAGTCATGTAAAAGAAAAGGGCAAAGTATGCAATGCCTTTACCGTATATTAATACAGGGCTCTCACTAGAGAGAGACTTGAAGGAATTAGTCTCATCAAAAGTGACCAGACTTCTCTCTTTGTTGAGCTTTGTTAGAAGTCATTTTGTATTTACGATATAGGGAAAGAAAGCTGTTGACTGGAATGACTGCAAACTTCTCCATAATGCAGTAAATTATGACAAAACTCTCCCTGATTTGCAAGTCTGGTGAGAGCCCTTTTAAAAGTCAATTAATAAAATTTAATATACCATTATCCTTCTTCCACTCCTTTTCCAATTTCATGCTTTTTGAACCAGAGATGGCACATTTCTTTCATTTGATTTTATCACTGAAATTAACAAACACAAAATTGCAAGGGTGCAAGTTAGGATTTCTAAAAAACCTGAAATCCTGAAAATTTATTTAGGGTAAATGAAGAAAAACAATCATTTTTAGACACACAAAAACCTGATTTTCAGGCAAACGCACCCATGAAATAATAACAATTAGTTTGATCTTTGCTCAAACTACAAATATTCTTTATAATAACATATTTAATTTTTTAAGTGAGTGATCATAACAATTAGTTTACTCTCATTTTGTACTTTGCTAGAATGGTCTTTCTTCAGATTGTTTCTATTCTGCATTGAAATCCATTCAGTCTGAGGTGTGAGGTGTATCTACAAAAAGTCACCCACAATCTTTTGGACTGTGAAAAATGTTTTTCCCTTAGTTGCTGTGAAAAAGAGTGCTGTCATTTGTTTTGTAGTTAAAATGCCTGTTCCAACAGCCGTTCAAGAAAATTTCATAAAGTTATATTGATTAACTGTTGATTAACTGAATTAAGTATCCATATTGTTTCATCACTGCCAGAGTTATTACGTGTTTCCTTCTTTTGAAAAAATAAAATATGGATCCAGGCATGTCACTTTAAAATTAACCAGAAAGTATCAGACTGCAAAAAGTCAAAAATGTGTTGACTGCTCTTATAAACTGGTCAAATTGGGTTATCACTAAAATTCACAAAGTGGGTTCCTTTTCAAATAACTACCGGTAATTTACTTTACATTGCTGATCAGAATTCAAGTTTGGGTAAAAATCATAGAATGAAATAGACATAAAATTAATGCCTTAAGTAGTTTTGGTTTATTTTACCTAAAAACAATTTGTAATGGAAGGCTAATAAATGAATACTTGTTACATCAAAATTATTGAACTGAAACACTGTGTAAACCTAGGTTCACTTCAATACTTAATACTGGTGTAACATCAAAAGGGAGACAATATATTCATTTTTATAATTTGGCACATGTTTGTAGTGAACAAAATGTATATCTTTGGTTTTCATTTCATAATTTATTGTCACTTTGTTAGGCAATTCTACTATTAACAAGACTTAATTTAACACTATGAAACTAATTTGAGTTATTTATCAAATTACAGGAACCTGAATTTCCATCAGAAAATATTCAGATAGGAAAAAATATTACATTTTCCCAATGCAACGGATTTGTACCCCACCCATTAACATGTTAAAATAATTTACCAGTTGCAATGTTGACAGCGTTATCACAGCTCAAGCATTACAAAGAAACTAAAATATACTGTTTAAAATAATTACATCTCCTAAACAGTCATTCTGGATTTAACTCAAACATTATTTTCTACCTTCACTTTTGTTGTCCACTTCATTGCATGACGTCAAACAGTTCTATACCGCTTCAAATGGTTCAAATGGTTGATACATGTCCGACCAGAACCAAAAATCATCTAAACCTGTTTATGAATAATTAAATCAATTAATAAATACTTCATTCTTTCTTCTGGGATGCAAAATTTACCTGAAATGCATTTAAGAGATACTATTAAATAAATATTGTGAAGTTCCCATTTCTGTATAAACTTGGTGAATCCCTGAGGTGCTACTCTTTTTCTTCTTATGGTTTTCCCTGGGTTATTAATTTTGAGAATATCTGTTCTGATTAAATGACCTGTGAGACATATGGAATGGAGTGCAAGACAAAACTGAAAGTAGGAAAAACTTCTGATAGCGGATTTCATAAGGTGTACATATAACACGCAATTATTGAAAACATTAGATTTTCATTTCTTTGAAATTTTATACTTCAGAAAATCTTGTGTCAACAGTACTATGTAGCTGGTTACGGTTTGGAAATGGGTTAGATCTGGATATTTTCTGATGGAAATTCAGGCTCAAGATTATGATCATTCAAATGCATAAAATGCATTTATCAATATATCTGTTAAATCAATTCATGTATGAATTTTAAATTACTTTAAACATAATTTTCAATAGATCAAAATGTTATAAAAAATCATTGTGAATCAGATGCTTTATGTTTTACTTTAAAGCGTTCAAATGGGAATATAATTCTTACACGAGTGACGATATTTTACCAAGTAATTCGTTAATCGTTCAAAATCCAACTTTTTTCAATGCAATACATTGAAATAATTTGATTACTTACATCTCTACAAGGTTCCACAATTAATATCCACAATGATTAGGGCCCTAAATTTAAAAAAGTTTCGCTTAGCCCTACGGCTACGGTCGATTTTGAGACTCCTACTTTCATTTTGGAGAGTGCATTAATTAATTAAATGACGTAACCGTTCAATAGAACCCAAAGAGCCAAAATCACGTTTTCTGCGGTGTAGTCTTTCGAATCTAAAATTTCAAGTTTTACAATGATTTTGTAACGTAGGCTACCATTCGAAAACCACCAAATCCATTTCCATATGAATAATTCTATTTACAAAGAGAACTTCTATTGTCAATATACATTCAAATATAACCTGGGTGTTATAAAAACATTGCATCACGAAAATAACTCGATAAATACTCACTGTTGATTTGATTACGATGGATTTTTCGTCTTCACCGAACGTTGTCGAATCCAATATGGCGTTCCGCCATCAGGTATTCATGCGCGTTCATGACTCAAAATCTTGTCGAACGTTCCACGAGTTAAATTTCTTCAAATATTGATTGATTCCATATTTTTTAATATAAATTTTATCGTTTTGCACAGAATTACAAAATTGACCGCTTTGTAGCATTGACTTACTTTTTGAAACTAAGAACTATATTCTAGGGTAGCAAGCATACATTCTATGGTAGCATGCAAGTACTGTCGTTACTACATTGAAATAAAGAAGGAGTTAGAACAGTATTGCATGCAACCCTCAAATTGTTAGGTTCATAGTAAAGCAAAAACGATTGTCGAAAATTGGTTTTCACTGAGTCTGCCGACTCAACAAGACACAACGTTACATTGTTTTTGTGAATTATGACATTGTCAAACGAATGTTAAAAATATGAAATATTTCTAAAGTTGTGCCCTCGTCGTGTAAATATGTGACAAAGTAATAAACTGTTCCTTTTGTTTCTTTTCGTGACTGATTTTTTTAAAAGTACACATGATCTTGGCCCAAGATCATAAAACAAAGATTAGGAACCTGTCTCAAATCTCAAGCATCTAATTGAGATTTAAGACTGCTGGTCGCTATTTCAGCCAATCTGGGTCCAAGGTCATAAAACTAAATCAGGTCCCAAGGTTAAAAAACTGAGCATGGAAACCAGTCTCAAATCTCAAGCATCTGATTGGCTGAAATGGCGACCAGTCGCCATTTCAGCCAATCAGATGCGTGAGATTTGAGACTGGTTTCCAAACTCAGCTTTATAACCTTCAACCCAGGAGACCAGTCTTAAATATCAAGCATCTGATTAGAAGTCGCCATTTTAGCCAATAAGATGCTTGAGATTTGAGACTGGTCTCCAAACTCAGGTTTATGATCTTGGGCCAAGATGCTTGAGATTTGAGACTTGTCTCTAGTAGTTTTATGATCCTGGGTCAATTTTTTGTGTTGTTTAGTCTTTGAATTTTGATGCTTATAGAATTTACACTTTTGTTCGTTTTTTTTTTACATTTATTAGTCCTTATAATTTTTCTACCATCTTTAGAAATGTTTTATAACGAGTTACTTTTAACACATGGCTACATGTATATTCAAACATCAAAATACTCGTAGGTACAATGGACGTTTTCATGTTTTACATTTCCATTTATTTTGTTGCTGTGAAAGTCTCTTAAATATCACCTAAGAGCATTTAGTTATATAGCATTCAACCATGAGAATAACACAAAACTGAGAATTTAATCCAAGATAAAAAAAAAACAACCACAGAAAAAGAGTTTTAAAAAATAAACTGAAAACTCTCACTTTCAACATTATTACCTATCCCTTACTACAAACTGGGACCAAGACCATTAAAACTTAATTAGGAGTCCATATTCAAATCACAAGCATCTGATTGGCCTAAATGGCGACTGGTGAGATATGCTTGAGATTTGAGACCGGTCTCTAATCTCATTTATTTATCTTGCGCCCTGTTGACAGTTATCGCACTCTCAGAATAAAGATCTTAAGTTAATTATTTTAGGGAAACCGAGTCGGTTAATGAGATTCTATAGAGTAAAGAGTTTTTAAGTCTATTTCTAATGAACTGACCAAGTTCGATAAAAATTTCTTCATATAAAAGTACGCCCACATTTTATTATTATTCCAAGGTAATTTTCTCTTCGAACCCACACTTTCATTAATCACTCAGTCAGCGTCAGTTTCATCAAAGGACTGTCAAGTTGGCATATTGAGAATGATATAAGTTTATCCTTACACACTGTCTGCAACAACTAGTATTTGCGAAATCACAGAAAAATAATATTAGTTAGAGTTTGAATTTGAATTCATTCTTAAAGAGTTTTCTGAAATAAAATATGTATGATGCATTTGAAAGGTAGTGATATGATTTAATGACAAAGATAAGGTACTAGCGCACCTGAGAACATGAAAAGAAAAAAAATACATGTTAGTTACAAATTAAATAGGCATATTTTATTTATTGTTGGAAGTTCGCATTGAATGTAAGTAAGGAGAAATTATTGAAATATATATTTTACGAACTCTAAGCTCAGAAAAGGGAAACATGAAATGATGCTTCTGTGTAAAACCTGATTAACAATAGGCCTAATATTGTAATTGAAATAATGACGAGGACATTGAATACCAGTCTTCAATCGGAAGCATCCGAATGGTAAAAATTAAGTTCCTCCTCCAAACCGACCAATCAAAACGAACTGTTTCGAGACAGGTACCAAAATAAAGGTTTTATACTTTTCCAGATCAAAGAAATTTGAGCAGTCTAGGAAATCTTGCGTCGAGCTCGAGACCTATCTGTTCTCACCAACCCTTTAAATGACGACCAAGACTTTCCAGTGAAGCATCCGTGCAGTCTGATGAGGATCTGCACTGTTAGCTTTTCATTCAATAAATTCGTGCAATTAATGACAGATATAACGAACAATGAATGAGCTTGCTCAAAATAAAAGAATGTCGGATCGCTTACTTTAATTTACCAGTTTAAGGTTTCGGAGACACCTCAATCCCACATGTATATAAGGGAACAAGGTATAATACCCCGCCGCTCTACCAACAAATAACAAAAAGACAGACACAAGCAAACACCGCGTACAAATATCAACAACAATATGCTAGATACAACAATGAGGATGGCAAAAATGCTTAGATGCATTGGGAATGTTATGATTATCCTATTATAGCTTTCATTTTCCATCCACTAGAACACAAGAAACTCCTTAAATCAAACTATTGTGAATAAATCCTTAGGCTATGCTGCCATTTTGTGACTGCTAGGTTGCTGACCTCGGGCTGCTAACTTCAGATTGCTAGGTTGCTGACCTCGGGCTGCTAACTTCAGACTGCTAGGTTGCTAACCTTGGACTGCTAACTTCAGACTGCTAGGATGCTGAGCTGCTAACTTCAGACTGCTGAACTGCTAACCTTGGACTGCTAACTTCAGACTGCTAGGCTGCTGAGCTGCTAACTTCAGACTGTTAGGTTGCTAACCTTGGACTGCTAACTTCAGACTGCTAGGCTGCTGAGCTGCTAACTCCAGACTGCTGGGCTGCAATCTTCAGACTACTAATCATCAGACTACTAAGCTGCTATCTTCGGGCTTCTAACTTCAAGCTGCAAGGCTGCTAGATTCAGGCTATTCGGCTGGTAGGCTAGGCTGCTGGGCTGTTAACTTCACGAACTTAGTTATTTTGATACTATGTTCATTTCAAGCAGATAACTGAGATATGAGACTGGTTTCTATGCTTTGTTCTATAACATTGAGTCCAACGCTGAAGATTATAAACCTGAGATTAGAAACCAGTCTCAAATCTCAAGCATCTGAATGGTTAAAATGATCTGACAAGTTTCATTTTCAGCTTATCAGATCATAGAGATTTGAGACTGGTTTCCATTCTCAGTTTTATAATCTTGGGTTTAGATCTTTCACATAATACGTTACTTTGTTATGTGACCTGATGATTTGACAGAATTGCAATCTCACTACAATCAGATCTAACAAAATCAGGTAGCGGTTTTCAGGAGACGATTTTAATCATATTGGCACTATTACATCTACATGTATATCAATTTACTTTCTCCTGGTGATCTTGGTGGTTACTTTCGATCAGCATAATTGAACCGTAATTCAACTTCCTCTTTACAATCCTGAACACTTGTGAATTGCTGGTGTAACATTCATTTTACATAATATTGTTTTTTACGATTGATGACAGGACTGATAGAAGATATACTATCTTTTCAAAACTCGACATTAAAAGTAAATAAACATAGTGTCATGAGGTTGTATTTAAATTTGGATGCTCAAGGTGTTTAAAAAAATGCTTTATTTACATAGAACAAACACACACAAAGAGGAAATACCGTTTGCACAAGAACTTTCGAATGGCTGTTTTAAACGTCTAGAAAATGATACAGATATCACGTAAACACTAATTTACAATATTTTGCGGTCATCTGTCAAAATAATGTCAGAAATTTATAGTATATCTAAATGGTTTGCCCTTGAAACCAAAAGTAGACAAGGAAGTAAGTTATTCTTGAATTTCTCGAAAATCCTAACATCATTTTGACGAATTGGCAATATTAATTGTAGATCAGCAAATACTTATTTCAGGTGTGAGTTGTTTTGGTATAGTGTAAATGAATTTCATGCAAACGGGGTTTCTTTTGTTTTAGTATTTGCTTGGTAATTTGAACATGAATTAGACAAACCTGAGCTTGCAAACATTAATACATCCTTTGATAAATACATTTCTTCACTAAAATCAAGGTGGCAATGAGTATTTTCCCCAAAATTCATTTTTGAAACTTTCGCCAGTTTTCGCCATTTGCAATGTTTGCGAAACCTTAAAAGTATCGACTATTTAAGTAAAATGTAAAGGTTTATGATTGACTTTAATGAAGTCAGGTTGAGAGAATTATATTATAAAATTAGCATTTTTTATGTTAACGCAACGTATTGAAATGGTAATGAGTTAAGGGGTAAAAAACAACATTTGTTAAATCATATCTCTGTTCAATCTTCACAACGGAGATTTTTCAGTTCTGATAAGACTGTTTATACATAGATGTATTCACTATACCTCTGAAGAAATGAGTTTAATAGGAATGTTTATCTCAATCATTATATACTCTATAATAGACTTATTTCTTTGTCATACTGCAGAAACTACCTCACCGGGTTATCCGATAAGCGAAATTTTCGCTATATAGAACAAAGAAGGCACTTACAGGTTTAATGTGCATAACTTTTCTCCTGCTCATCTCAATCCTTAGGTGCAAACGGTTTCATAAAATTGCATCTTTGCTTGACATTTATATATTTATTTCATAAATATTGAAGTATATTACGATAGTCTGTTTCGAGGTTAAAGTTATCCATCTCAGCCTCCTATATACTCTATTGAAAATCGTGAAAAATCGGCGATCTGTTCGTTTTTAATGAATTAATTACACTATTTCTATTGAAATAAAATCTTAGGTGCAAACGGATCCAAAAAGAAGACAAATTTATCTTTCAAGTGATATATTTGTTTCTTTGGAAAAATTATGTTGCGATAGTCTGTTTTGAGGTTGAAGTTAGACTATTTTTTAGTTTTTCTAAAAAGGAGGGAGCCGATACATATTGCGCTGAATCGATAATCGTTCTCGCGGCCTTTACCTTATTTCGCGGTTGAATGGAGACGGTTTAACAAGATGCCATTTCAGCATTTAAATAAAACTATTTTACTCCAGCTGTAAAATGAAAAAAAAAATGCAAATTCGTAAAATCACAAGATCATGAATAATTTTTGTAAGTTGAAGAGATTAGACTCAATCAATGCTTTGTGTTTTACTTTCAATATGATTTGGTGTTGTTGTTTTGCTGGTGATAGTAAAGTTATGATAATTTTCGTAAAGTCAAAATTGTTGTTGTTGTAATATTCATAAAAATATAGAATTTACATTTTGAGGCACCGAAGCTTTAAACGTGACCAACCAAAAACGAAACAAATTCTGAATTTATTAAAGTCATCTATATGCATTTATCTACCGGAGGTTGCGAATCATCACTTTGTCCTTAAAAACTTAAAGTATGAAATTTCACACCTGAGCAAAGTGAATGCAAACGAAGAATATCTCTCAGGTGTTTATTCCTGTCAGTGCAAGATTCGAACACACATTTTTTGACATATGTCAACGGTTCCGCACCTGTCATTTAGTAACTGACACAAGTTCGGATGAAAAATTCTCAGCGAAAAAACAACAACAACAAACCTGACTTAAGATTAAGTTAAATTATCTTAACAAACGTATAATACCGAATTTGAAAAAAAAAACATGCGTAACCTAACAAGATAGTTTATTTATATTCAATTACAAAGAATTGTCGAAATGATCGAGTCAGTAAATTTACTGAATAAATTCAACACTAATTCCTATTTAATATTCTGACTTCAATATGACTGAACTAAATTAATTGATTTGAACACCATTTTGCTTTATTTGTTTGATAGATTTATAAAATTAACAGTAGTTTTATTTTACAACAACTTTTTACATGTATTTATTATTTTAATTGGCTTTTAAAACAAAACAAAAATCTGCCTTTAGGTATCAAATATACGTCAACTGGTGTTTTATTGCACATGATTGTAGTTTAATTGTCCACATCCGGATTAAGTGCCCCGTTAAGCAGGAAACAATTATGTACACTGACCATCCGATTTGATATGTTTTACTTGAGACAGGTACAAAACAGAAGAATTATGCAATATTAAGTATGCAGAAGGCATTTTACGTCCTGAAAAATTTGCTAAATTAATATATTCTTTGAGAATCCATTATCGACTTAAATTGCCGGAGTGGATTTTTTTAAATTTAAATATTAACCCTTTCCTTCATACACACACCTTTATTGCATGGGCGGACATTGCAGATCCAGATCAGCTGGCACATCCGTGTCGTCTAAACTGTTCGTTTTTTGATTTGTTAGGTTATCTCTGACCAAAATGCGACCAGTGCATATCCTGATCAGATGGCACAGAAGTGCTGTGTGATCTGGATCTATACTGGTCGCACATGCGTAAAAATGTGTATACATGGAGGAAAAGGTTAAGACTGTGGAAGTAAAAACGTTAAAAGTCTTGATAAATGATCAACGTAACACGCAGTACAGTCTGCAATTCTGTTACTTAATCGGTACATGTATTACCTATTTAGATTTCTTTTTTAAAAAATAATTTCGCAAAAAGTGTGTATCACCATCTAAATAATATCGTGTCATTACACGGGTTTATAATTGATTTGGGTCTACTCGGGTCACAAAATTATTGCTATACTCGGTTCCGGATATTACAGGTCATTTATAGTATTGTTACATGAATATGGATTTAATAATTTAAACCAAACTCAGGAAAGAAAGAGAGAAACTTCTGGAGTTGCTGAACTCTAAAGTGAACATTTCAGCGCAAACAGACCCCATTCCCGCCCCCAGCCCAGTTTTACTGTAACCCGCAAAGCAGAAACAAAAGGGTGCACGCTATATTAAATCGTTAAACATACGTGTTTCTTTCCTAACATATTTTAGTGTTTACCCTAGTTTTTCAACCAATCACAATGCCTTATTTTTTAAAATATCTCCTTTCTATTTCGTGTAGAAACAGTCTATAGAAACTATTGTTATAGAACAAACTTTGGGGAATACTAGCGTAAACACTAAGTCAGTTAGAGTCCAAATAGAAAATCTACATGAAATAGACACGCCAGTCGGTCGCTACCGCTCCCTCCTTTGCCGTGTCTATTTCATGTAGATTTCTCTATTTGGACTCTAACTAATACTTAGTGTTTACCCTAGTTTTTCAACCAATCACAATGCTTTATTTTTTAAAATATCTCCTTTCTATTTCGTGTAGAAACTATTGTTATAGAACAAACTTTGGGGAAAACTAGCGTAAACACTAAGTCAGTTAGAGTCCAAATAGAGAAATCTACATGAAATAGACACGCCAGTCGGTCGCTACCGCTCCCTCCTTTTCCGTGTCTATTTCATGTAGATTTCTCTATTTGGACTCTAACTAATACATAGCTTCCATTTTATTATGATTAAATTAAATAGTTTGTTGATTATATTTTATGCTAGTTACTGTAATGTATGTGTTGAACTAGACTTCAAGAAAACTAAAATACGGATATGAATACACGTGTGTTTTCTGTCAAATAATCAACATATTCCTTTTTAATTTATTTAAAAGAGCATCTTAACCCCACAATCCTTATTACTTTAGTTAAATAAAGATACCTTAAGAATGTGCACGCTCTTATTTTATCGATTTTTGCCTTAAGGGTATATCGGTTAAATAATCTATCGCTCTGCCGAAGATCTTATCAAGAGTTATTGGTTTTCTGGGGGCCAAAAGTCCGGTGAGGTAGTTTCTGCAGTATGGTTTTCTCTCGAACGTCTACTTTTGTTGTTGTTGTTTTTAGAAAGATTTTCGTTAATGTTTTATTTGTTTTCTTAACTTAAAACGTACACATAGAAAGTTTAGATTTACAGTTTTTTTCTTTACATCGCGCTAAATATAGATAGTTGATCCCCCTGGCGGGCAGCATATACATAGCTAGATGTGTTTCATCACGTGAAACGTACATTAGTTTACTAATCATTGAGTACAATATAAAATAAATCTTACAAACAACGAATAATTGGTTGAAAAGCACAATCAAATATCAAAATGAATTCAATTTCAATTCGAAATCATGCTTCAAATACCAAGGATAAAAATGTAATAAACGCCGCAAACTTGATTGAATGTGTTAGTGACAAAATAATGCTATTATTCCAAGAAATCTCAAATATGCAAATATGTTTTTGTTTTGTTACTGACATTTCGTCTTCAAACTTTTCCCCACTAATAATATCCAAGTATGCAGTGCGCGATTAAGTACTCTCGGTCCTTTGATTATGTTCATTTCAGGGTTACTGTACAGTGCGTCTTGGCTAATTTCTTGTAAATAGTCCAGCGGATGGGCTAGTCAGACAATGGCTGACTCTAAATAGTCCCAATTTTTTTGCCTTTTGGGGGCATTAAATGGCTAGTATGGCCTGAAAGGAACATGTTAAGTAAATGAGATGCTATTACTGACACACTGATAGCAAATTTATGTTTGGAAATGCAGTATATGAAAAAAGGCTCTGGTTTTAGGAAGGCATATGTAAATCAGTTTTGAAGTTCACACAGAAGTGAAAAAAACAGACTACCGGTTTCAAGGTGTCAAATCTCTGTTAATTGATACATGACCCCTACTTTTCTTGCTGGAAATGGACAGTAGAAACAATTAGCTTTAAAAGCATGTAAGTTAGCCCTTATTAAAATGGTACCAGCTATGATTGCCAGCCTTTTGAAACATGTCACGTTTACTATAGTTTATATAGGGAAGTCTATTTACAGGTCTTACACCTCTTGCCGATCAATCTTTTCAACGAAAAGATCTTCCATATCTTGTAGTTCTGTTTTGTTCTTGCCATTTACAACTTATTGAAGGTAGGGTTTGATTTATTAAAGGCGGTCCAAAAATTAAAAAAAAAACATATAGCAAAGAACTTGTCTGGAAAATATTAATATGATATATTTGTTATCCGTTGTGCAATATTTGTAGATAATGTTTAGTTCTGATTTATTCATTTAATGGTATAGTTCATTCGAACTTGAATAGTTTATTACAGCTGTGCTCTAGTATTTTGTAGATAAAATATTGTTATTCTTAAAGAACAATAGAAAAGAAACGCACACATCTGTATAACTTCATTCTGTTGCCCTGTTGATGTTATTTGTCTGTTGGCATTGAACCTTAACCTGATGAAATTGACATTCGTTACTTTATTAACGTTAACTAAAATACTTAATTTATTTAAATTGACGACTTCCAAATGTGCAAATTCATGTAAATTTGGTAAGCCTTTTAGAGCGTTTTTCCAATTTACAGCTTCGCTTCAGAGTTTCGTATTTCTTTGGAAAGTAAGTGAAATTTCACTTATTTTCAGGCCTGCCAAATCTCCGGATTTTATCCGAAATCTCAGGATTTTAAGTTACTTCTCCGGATCTCCGGATTTATAGTCAAAATCTCCGGATTTCTATGAAATTGCAAAAAATATAGATTAATTAACCCTAATTTAAAGTTGTGCAATGAACGTATTAGTTATTCTACTGCAGTCGCATATTTCCTGTTTATTACGAAAAAATGAGATAACGAGGACGTGGTCAGTGACATGCTGCCTTTGTGCCTCTGGCGCAACTATACAATAACCGCGTGTCATAAACTAAACAAGGGCCTCTATGTTACACCTGCTTTATCTATTTTCCTTGCATGTTCATTCTAATATTGTTAAAAACAGGTCTTAACAGAATGTTTAAAAATGAATGATAAAAATAGAAAAAAACACAACAAATTCTTTAACAATTTTTAACAAAATCAACAAAATTCATTTATAAAAAAAGAATAAGAGAAAAATATCATCATCAGCGTCATCTTCATCATCATCAAGCAGCAACAAGACATTAAAACAACAACAACATCAACGTCGTCATCATCATTGACATGTTCAGACAAAATCTCCGGCTTTTTAATGAAGAAGTTTTGGCAGGCCTGTATTTTTAACGGATGACTGTTGAATATATTTAAGCATACGGGTTCCCAAAGCAAAGATAACAAACTGCGCGTTAGGATTGGGCGTTAAGTGAGGTGAATAACCCGTATTCATATCAATATTTTATATAAACTGGATATTAACAAACCAAAAACAATACAGTACGTGATCGATAACTAAACAGACACGTGACTGTCAAGTTAATTTAACATGGTTTACCAGCCAAAGGTTATACACGTTTGCTATCGGCATGTTCTCCTGATGAGTACTGATTACTGATAAAATATTTAATTCACAGATATCTGCCATAAGATCGTACTTGGTTATTTAAACATAGTACCACGTGACTGTCTTCTTATCAAGATCAGTTATACTTTAAACTTTTTTCGGAAGTTTAAGTTCGGGGTGATTTAAGAATAAAGTATTAAGTTGCTGTAACGCGTACTAGATTTTAAAATCAAAATATAAACAATCATACGTAAACTGCGGTGTCATTTCTTTTTGGAGTTTATTTTTAATTTTCAGGTATACTGCTCCAGTGAAAAGACCAATGTAATTTTAAAACTAGACTGTGTCCACAGGACACTGATGCCCCCACTGCTGCAATAACATTTGATACAAAATTTTGTACCAGGTATTAACAACATGTGGTGATCATGATTAGTAAATGAGGAGTAAGTGCCACAAAATTTAATAACTAACATAAACAAAAGGCCATAACTGTGGTGAAAATTGTTGCAAGACAATGTCCTTTACAACAATCTTCACATCATGTCTAATCATCTGTGCAAGTTTGAAAGAAATCAGCCAAATAGAAAATGTGAAGTTGATGCCACAAAATTTTGTAAGTGAAATAAACAAAGGGCCATAACTGTGGTAAAAATGGCAGCAGAAAAAAATCTTTTTTTTATGATCATCTACCCAGCCATCTTGATCATGTGTGCAAGTTAGAAAGAAATCTGTCCAAAAGTAAACGAGGAGTTGATGCCACAAGATATTATTACTGAAAAAAACAAAGGGCCATAACTCTGGTAAAAATAGTCGCAGGAAAAAATCCTTTCTTCACGATCATCTACACATCCTGCTTCATCATCTGTGCATGTTTGCAAGGAATCTGCCCTGTAGTTTAGGAGGAGTTGATGCCACAAGATTTAATTGCTGAAATTAACAAAGGGCCATAGCTCTGGTAAAAATGGTCGCAGGAAAAAATCCTTTCTTTACGATCATCTACACATCCTGCTTCATCATCTGTGCAAGTTCGCAAGAAATCTGCCTTATAGTTTTGGAGGAGTTGATGCCACAAGATTTAATTACTGAAATTAACAAAGGGCCATAACTCTGGTAAAAATGGTCGCAGGAAAAAATCCTTTCTTTACGATCATCTACACATCCTGCTTCATCATCTGTGCAAGTTCGTTAGAAATCTGTCTTATAGTTTAGGAGGAGTTGACGCCACAAGATTTAATTAATGAATATAACAAAGGGCCATAACTCTGGTAAAAATGGTCGCAGGAAGAAATCCTTTCTTCACGATTATCTACACATCCTGCTTCATCATCTGTGCAAGTTTGCAAGAAATCTGCCTTGTAGTTTAGGAGGAGTTGACGCCACAAGATTTTATAACTGAAATTAACAAAGGGCCATAACTCTGGTAAAAATGGTCGCAGGAAAAAATCCTTTCTTTACGATCATCTACACATCCTGCTTGATCATCTGTGAAAGAAATCCGCCTTATAGTTTAGGAGGAGTTGATGCCACAAGATTTGGGGACGTACGGACGTACGGACGGACGGACGGACGGACAAGTGCAACTCTATATGCCTCCCACTGTGTGGGGGCATAAAAACTTCTAAGCGAAAAAATACCCACGGGAGAATATAATTCGCCGTGTATGCACGAAAAAACTCAAACCGGGAAACTCAGACGATGAAAACTAGACTTAAATCGTTTACTAATCAGAGACTTTTTAAAAAGAGGGGTATCCATATTTAGATTAAAGAAATATATCCTTACAAGTTTTAGCTTTCCAAAAAGCTAGTCGGTCATTAGCACAACCTTTTAAGAAGACGGCACAAACGTTTAAACTTTAAGCCACTTGAAATTAAAGCGCTTTATATTTATTGGATGTCATACAAAAATGTAAGTTTATTTATAGGTATTCCTTCTTTCGAAGGAGATGTATTTAAGCAGGTGTTAAAACTAACCCTGTTTGCAAACAAAATAATTCACCTGAAGGTAAACCGAAATTGAAAAGTTTATCAAACACTATTTTGTGTCACAAAGTGTTGGAAAGCAACGATAATCAAGCTGTAAATATATACCAAAAACTTCAGAATATGTTTTAAAAAAAAAACAAAGTTTTTCACTGTCACATAGTGGGAGAGAAAAATGTTCACACAGTCTGGCCGGGACTCACTGGTATAACATTGCTCTTTCTGATCAAGAACAATTTCGTTAGAATGTTGGTATTTACTTAGAATGTCTTATTACTTCCAATAACAACCAAACGCGTTAATTTCAAATTTGCCTAAAGTATGTACTTCAGCGCCGTTTTTATTTGTTAAAAGGTTATGCTAATGACCGACTAGCTTTTTGGAAAGCATAATTTTGTTTTGTCTATTATTGACAGTTTCATGACTCGTTTTGAAACTTCCGCAAAAATATGTGTTTTCGCATGTTCCAAAAATTATTTTGTACATTCAAAACCAAATTATAACTTTGAAAAGCTAAAACTTGTATTGTCTATTATTGTCAGTTTCAGGACCCGATTAAAGATTCCTGCAAAAATGTGTGTTCTGATGTTCGAATGATATTTTTTACATTCAAAACCTTATAAAACTTTAAAAACCAGTTGAGTGGCAAAATGAAAGATAACAGTTTTGCAAACTTACCAAAGTAATGAAGAATGTAATCCATATCGAGCTAGCTTAAACATGAAAAACGTTCCCCGTGATACCCCTGTCCCCGAGTTTCACAAAATGCTGCAGAAGTTCGTAGATAAGAAAATAAATGTATTTATCCACGTTTCTATGTAATTCATCTCATATATGCTTCAAGGTTATTGGTTGTGAGGATTCACGAAATTCTCGTGCAGTGTCATTATATATGGTGTAAACCTTGGATAAAATTCATTCGAGTCGTCGCATTGCTATTGTACAGACATATTAAATATTTCTAATTTCCCGTCCCACCCACCCTCATTTTATGTGTTTGATTTCACCATTTGCGAAGACGGTTAGAACTCTGTTAACACTTTTGTACACTTTTAGTTGATAGGTGGCAGCTTAATTACCTTATTTGTCTCATTTTGTTTCTACGATTGTTATCAAGATTTGGTAGTTTGCATTAAAAGTCACTTAGAAGTTATGAAAGATAAATTTCAAATGATTCTTTTCGCAATTAGAATGGTTCGTAATTTTTGACGTATATATCAAACGCTTTTCAGAAACTGCATTGGACTGAGAACATTTTCTACAATTTTATGTGAACAAGCCACTTGGCTGAAAGTTAGATTGTGCGTTCTGTTATTTTGTGTTTGGGTATGTTTGCTTCGATTCTGATCAATCGCCTCTTGGCGAAAGTGTGCGATATATCCTATTGTGTTTGTTTAGACAAAACAATCACTTCACTAAATCAGTAGTTTAACATAACATTGCATTGAACCGGATGTATTTTGTTTTCATTAGAGGCTGATGTGGCCTTAATCTCGCTACTGGAGTAAAATTTTATGCGCACTTGGCGTTTAATTATATTCATTTGCATCAATATTACGTTTCCACTTGGCGCTGTATTAGCGTGGATGTGTTTGGTTCGATTCTCATGGTGTATATCGAATTCCGAAATCGCCACTTAGTCTTAAATTTAAGTGTCACTTGCCAAGAATGGCATTTGTTCGAAACAAGAAAAGCAACTTGACTAACATTTCAGCATATTTCATTGCATTTGCTTAAATGCGTCTTGATTTTAAGTTACCGTGAAAATTAGAAATTGTATAATTTAAATTTTATCTTGATTAAGATCAGTAGTTATTGGAAGAATAATTTGACACGATTTACACGTGGAATTGGATATATTTTCTACGATTAAAACGATAAGGACGAAGAAAACTTCTTAGCGGAGAATGTAGCATTTTAATTGATTTGGCCAAAATATTTGATTTTAATGGACTGATCTCTCATAACCTGACAAAATGTGAACGCTATATGCGATTCGATTTAGAGAAAAGATTAGCCACTTCATTTAAAAATAATCGAAAAACGCTTATCATAAATTGATAAGCATGATGATTTTTTGGACTGCAAATTTAACCACTTAGCGCTGTTAATTTGACTTAGAAGTGCTTGATTGCATTAACTTAAATAAGGAGTTGCTTTAAACCCGCAAATTGGCTTAAAATTGAAGTGTAGCATGGTGCTGTTTGTAATTGATTTGCTAAGAGAATAGCCGATTGGAATTAGATTGAGGTGTCACTTGGCGCTGTGTAGCCGCTTGGCTGTGTTGGGAAATTGTTATGCCGATTGGCGAAGTAGTGCCGATTGGCGCTGTATTTAAATGGAATTGCGTTTTGAAGACTAGCCGATTGGCATGAAAGTGAGTGCCACTTGGCGCGGCATTGGTTGTATTTAACTCGATTATCAGGTTAACGATTTGAGTGATAACTCGCCATGTGGCGTGAAATTGAAGTGCCGATTGGCGCTGTGTTATGGAATAGTTTTTTGAAGACTAGCCGAATGGCTTGAAAGTGAATGTCATTTGGTGAAGCTTTGGTTGAGTTCAGTTTGATTATCAGATGATATTGCCCCTCCTGGGAGCGAACCTCGCCACGTGGCGTAAAATTGAAGCGCTGAGTGGCGCTGTAGTGCCGATTGGCGCTGTGTTGGAATTTTATTGTTTTGTGGAAGACTAGCCGATTGGCTTGAAAGTGAATGCCATTTCGCGCTGCATTGGTAGTGTTTAGTTTGATTATCAGATATTGCCCCTCCTGGGAACGAACCTCGCCACGTGGCGTAAAATTGAAGTGCCGATTGGCGCTGTAGTGCCGATTGGCGCTGTGTTGGAATGTAATTGTTTTGTGAAAGACTAGCCGACTGGCTTGAAAGTGAGTGCCGTTTGGCGCTGCATTGGTAGTGTTTAGTTTGATTATCAGATATTGCCCCTCCTGGGAACGAACCTCGCCACGTGGCGTAAAATTGAAGTGCCGATTGGCGCTGTAGTGCCGATTGGCGCTGTGATGGAATGAAGTTGTTTTTGTGGAAGACTAGCTGACTGGCTTGAAAGTGAGTGCCACTTGGCGCTGGATTGTCTGACTTTAATTGTTCTTAATGTAAGCGAGTTAAGTCGAATATAAAAAGTTGAATAAGATGATAGGAATCTACACAAAGACGTTTAGTTAAATTTTGGCGTTTTCTGTTTCATTATTTTAACTTTGGGCGCAGATTATTAGCAAACAATACTGGCTGTTTTTCTTTTGCATATGTATAAGCTGATGTTATTTTTCTATTCAAGTAGGTTCTGGATGATAATAGACATTCATTGCAGCAGGCTCGAGAATTCCGGTTGTGCGGCTTGACACGAACCAAGACGAGGATGCAGGAAAGATGGGCTAATAGACGTTAATGAAATGTTGTCGTTGAAATATAGTATATAGCAATGCAATACGACCATTCCTATTGTACTTGGTGTTTTTATTTCTTTTCCTACCTATGAATTACTTGAATATGGGATAAATAATTTATTTTCGTTTGAACGCAGTGAATTAGAAAATAAAGCAAAATAATTAGCTAATCTCTGTTCAGTGCTCTCTACACATTGTAGTTGCTAATAGAGTGATAAGCTGTACATGTTTTGTTTATCATTAACAGTATACATTTACTAGACAAACTCCATGTATATGTTTATTGTTCTTCGTCGGAAATATCTTTATGAGTAATAAGCCTAGCTGATCAGATGCTGGAGAGAGGATTTAAGAATAGGTACAGACTCCATATATGACGTCGTTTAACATCCAATAAGAGGCCTCTTGGTTTTCATAGATAACGACTGAGAAAGAGTCTATCCATAAATAACGACTTAGTTAGAGTCTACTTTTCTTAACTATCCGTTCCGTCTGGTCCGTGAACTTTGCTTTACATCGCTGTTAACCGGTGTTCAGGTAGAAAGCTCAAGTTTGGTCCATTATAATATGTCGGTCATCAGGATGACCGACAATAAGTTTTCAGTCTCAAGAAAAATAGCGCTGTAGAGATCTCGCGGCCATAAGTAAAAGAACAAGAACTACTTTTTATCCGCATCGGCGGTTATGGGGTCTGCGTTTTATTGAGTTGCATTTAACCTTATCAAACATTATGCAGAACGATTTCCAGTTTTGAATTAACAAACTTAAGAAAGTGTACTTATTCCATGGTCTTCGTTCATTACGGTTGTAGGCCCGCATAAACTCCATGACCTTAGCTGTATTATCTTTAAACTATTTTTATTTTAACGCATAACAACACAACGATTCTAAGTACATGTTCATTTCAATAAAATAGTCTTGCCTGCATTATCCCTAGGGATTTAGGACCCGATGTAATTTTAACTAATATTTGAAATACTATATGTTGACTGTGTTTGTATGATAAAAAGTAGATGTTGAATCATGCACTAGTTATATCTGTGCCCAAGATCATACATTAAAACTGGAGACCAGTCTCAGATCAAAGGCATTTGATTGGCTGAAATGGGGACTAATCGCATATCACAAGCAATCGTCTCGTTGTCTGAAATGGAGACCAGTGGCAGATCACAAACGTCGTATTGGCTGAAATGGTGACCAGTGGCAGATCACAAGCGTCGTATTGGCTGAAATGGAGACCTGTCCGATGCTTAATATTGGTGCTGGTCTTCTTTCTCAAGTTTATGATCTTTGACCCTGTTTGAAAGCTTTTTGAATAATTTTGTCTATCCAACACCTTGACAAATCTACAAATTTGTTTTGTTGCACAGTAAAAGATTCACGATATCATTGTAAATACCTGACTAAAATGAACGAAGAAAAAATATCTTGTCTCGAAAACAATCAAAAAGTGTTTGACATGATAACATCAAGACGGAAAATAATTCCCGAGCGTTTCTTTGCTTAAAGTACATGTGTTACAGTAATTTAAGTAGGCTAGATAAAAAATCGACTAGTCAAATGATTAATATCTTTAAAATCGCTATACTTTATTTGTCATAAACAGAAGTTAACGCCAAAAGTATTTGAGCTCCGGAATAGCAAACATGCAGCTTCCGGAATGTGCATGCTTTTTGTTAAGAATTTTCGAACTAAGTTATTGCTTGGCGCTCGAGAGTTCCCGTGCTGTTGAAACTGGAAAATACAATACTTTGTTGAACCACATTTTTCACAAAACGTGTTTTCCCATGGTGTGAAAAAAACGAGGAATTTGTAACAAATAGGCAATGTGAATTATACGTTTGACCTTTTTTTTGATTTTTAGTCTGAACGAAATTTTTACAACAAGTGTTCAAATCGTTGTACATTCTATAGTTTTAAATAGACAACACTAACGTTTCAGTTAATTTTAAAATTTTTATTTAGACAGTGTATCGCCGCTAAACGTCGCAACGCCATGTAGGTCCATGTGAAAATCACGTTTTGTGAAAATTGAGGTCCAATAGAGCTTAAATGGAAATCGTGTGTGATCGAAAGCGAGGTTACAGGAATAGAGGCATCAACTCCTTAGTTCTATTTCTTTTGCATAAGTGTGTTCTATGAGCATTCTTTTGTCTGAAACTCAACAGATCTTTCCTCGCCAAAATTTGGCTGGCAGCGATTATGTTTCCTAATTTTTTTGTCATTCATAATTTAACCACAAGGAAGGTTTAAATCCCCTAAGTTTATATGTAGTAGAGTAGTTGACTGTTAAACACTTTCAGATACAAAACATGAAGTACCAATAGTTCTCAAGTTACTTCTCGTCCCAGTTATTGACATCTTAGAGAATAGAGGTTTTCAGGTCTAATAACTGACTTACATTTTACTCTCTTACTGCTTTAATTTAATAGAGAGACGTTATTTTGACCGAACAAATAAATCAGATTGTTTTATCGATTAGCGTTTTACCTGTAATATGCTATTTAAAGTTGTGAAAGTTTTTATATCGAAAAAAACTCTAAAATTTTGAAATACCACGAAATAATGAACTGTTTTTAATTTAAGCGGAAAGTTACAGTTTTAATGTTGTGTATACATTAAACGTATTTATTTACGTCAGATTCACACTGGAGAGCATCGGAACATGTAAGTTACATTTTAAATCGTAATTCCACATTAAATGTAATCAAGAAATAGTTCTCGAATTTCTTAAAAACTCGAATATTACTTACAAGTAATAGAAAATAGAATTTTTCATTTCTTATAAATTCTTCTTAATTCATGTCTACTTTCGCTTTCATTGTCAAACATTTTGTTGTTTAAACTGTAGTTTTTCTTTATTTATTTATTCTAATGTCTACTTCTTCTGAATCAAAACATTGTTGTTTATACTTTTTTATACTTTAGTGCGTGTTTTTTCCGGTTTGTTTCTTTACATTTGTTTTCGATCAGTAATATTTTATGAAAATGGCCATTCTCATAGACAAAGTATATTAAAACAATAGCCTTAGAATGAACTTCAATTAAAAGGAAATATGAGGCCAGATCTTCTGCATCATCCTGATAACTCAATTTCTTCTCTAGGACTGTCCTTGGTTTGTTGCCTGCCTTCCCATCCCTGAAGAAAGTAAGTTCGAGCCACTGTGACGACTGGGTAGACAGGTTAAGCCACGGCTACTCCGTCTTTATCATCATCGTGTTTGCTATATTAGTCAGCGTATCACACCTTGTTGGACCGCCTATACAGTGCTGGATTCCGGCGGAATTTGACTCCCATGACCCGGACAGTCACCAACCATGGGAACACTATATCCACAACTCGTGCTGGATGAAAAATACATACTTCATCCCGATGGAGGAGTCCATTCCAACAGATGTAGAGACCCGTAAAGTAAGTAGGATGGTTGTATGTTTACTTTTTTAGTTTAGTGAGTTTATTTTATGTAGTATGTTTCGATTCTATTGTTAGAGTATAATAATTATGTTGTTTGTTAAACTCGCATTGTACATTTTATTAGTTTTAAATTGTTGAGATTTTGCCGGTGTTTATATTTTTATTAAATCAACACTGTATATTTGGTTATATTCGATGCAAGCATACTTATTTCTAAACTTATTAAAATGTATTATTTTATTAAAAAACGTGTGCTCACTTTTTTTGGTTTTGATGTTCTAGGAAAGCTTTGATTGTGTGTTGTTTTGTATCAACGGTTTTTTTTTTTTACAATGTTCTGTTTTTTATTATTTGATATAGAAAGAAGAAATAACTTACTACCAGTGGGTTCCGTTGATTCTTCTTTCACAAGCTTTTCTCTTCAAGCTCACACATCTCATTTGGAAGCTCTCCCACACAACTTCCGGTATCAACATTCACAAGTTAACTAAGTTTGCCGATGCAGCACAAACATCTACATCTGAAGGCCGCAAATTTGCCATCGAATCCGTTATAAAAGTTATCGATATTTGGATCTATAAAAACAAGAACACTCGGCATAGTGTGTTAGGAAGACGCAAGGCGCAATTTTGTCACCTGTTTTGTTTCTTTTGTAATAAAAGACGCGGTAATTTCCTTGTAGCGTTGTACCTATTTATTAAAGTACTTTATTTGGCGAATGTTATTGGTCAAATATTTCTACTAAATGCATTTATTACCACGGATGGAAGCATGTATGGACTAGAATGGTTACAGTCATTCAATTCTGGTCCTAATGGACCAGTTGAAAGTCACCGATTCCCACGGGTCACCCTGTGTGATTTCGAGATCCGCCAGTTGAACAACATCCAGACGTAAGTGAGTTTTTTTCTGTAAAGTACAGCATTAATTTGAACATTCACTTATCGCCAAATAACGCTACTTATTTAAGAAACATTGAGCACCATAACAATTACAACTGCAAGACATTTAATTAACAGAAAAATGGTAAGGCCAGAGAAAATAAATTGTAAGATTCTCATCCGGATTTTGTGTAAAGGGGCAGGTGGGCACTTTTTAATTTTTATTTTTTATTAACGAAATACCTTAAGAAGGTATTTCGGGATGGTCTAAAATCCGTTCTGTCCGGAACAGAATATGTTTCGTTTTTTTACCAATAAAATTTTTTGGGGCGGGTGGTTTTGGACAGGGGCGGGCGGGGATGAGAATCTAAAATATTTTTTTCTACTGCCTAAATAGCATTTATTAATATCCAAAGGCTTACCATAAAAATATTTTTTAAAACAACTGTCAGCCCCCTATCTACTCAGTTCTTAATTTGATTATCTAGAAACAAAAAAACAACACCGATAATGAAGGTCGCATGTTGATACACTATAGCTGTTGAAACTTTTATTATTTTTAGTAAAATTGTAAATTAAGAGTTATTAGATTTTCATTAGTATTCTACAGACGTAACGGTAAAGTCATAGGAAATAAATAAATTACTTGTTCTTTATTTTATTAAAATCTGTTGCTTAGTTTCAATTAAAAATGATGCATAATGAAAAATAAACAAAATTACAGTTGTATTAATGAACCTTCTTGTAATTAAATAGTGCATTTTTAAAGCTGTAAAAACCACTATGTTTTATACTTGCTCAATGCTTTTCTTATCAAAACTTGATCCACATGTCCCTGTTTGAAAAAAGGTTGGAATCTTGTCGGGTTCTCAAAACCCATTTAGTCCGGAAACCCCATTTAATCCGGAAATTTAGTTGGTCCCGACATTCTCCGGTTAAATGGGGTTTCAGTGTTCATAACTGCAATTACATGTAGTGTCGTGATACCAATATTTCAGATAAAAAGGCTTATTCCTGCCAGGTATTTTATGCACTGAAATATTTATTTATTTTTTCTATTTTCGTGCAGTGGAGATGGAGCAATTCTTGCGTTTTATTGTGCACCATTACAGTAACAACATTAACACTAAAACTGTTTTCATGTTTGCTTGGGCGATCTTTTGAGGTCACCATGAACACGAATATACAGTTTAGCGATTTACCTCTATTGCACATACGATCAATGAAACATCTGACAGGGTGATCATTGAGTTTACTTTCAATCAGCACATTCGCTCGGCAGATCAGCTCGATACATCCAAATTTTGCTGGTCTCGATTTACTTAATATTGGTTGGTCTATTTATGAAGCCGTCTTTAAATGAGTACTGATATTATGACTTGGTTATGGATAAATAGAAGCGGAGTAGGAAACAGTGATTGACATCTGCGATTTCACAAAGACGAACCACTGTATAGACTTATATCACAATATAATAATGCACGTTTGAATTCAGCTAATATTTTTTTTCTTCTTTATTTACCTATAGTTAGTTTAGTATTAAATACGCAAATATGTTTACTGGACATATGCTACAAATGCCTTTTAACTTAAGTGGGGATCAGTTATTATTATGTAAACTTAAAATTCTATATTTATTTTCATGAAGTAAGGCTAAATAGTGGAGTAATATGAAATATATATTTATGTAAATGTAAGAGTAAAGCATGCATAATTATTAGGAATTTGGACAAAAAGCAAAAATTATCAATGCCAAATAAGATAACGAAAGAAAAAAGAGAACCTGAGGGGTTAATCTCTAGGAAAGAACAGTGTAGTGGAAAAATATTTACCACTTGGGTTTTTGACCAGGCTCTATGGTGAACCAACCTCACACATGCCCCGAACAGGTTCTCGTGTGAAAAAAAAACAAAACAAGTACAAGTTGCTTTGGTGCATTAGCTCCAAACCTTTCGCCAACTCGACAAGGAGAATCACAATAACATACAAAAACATAAGAAGCTAAATGACATTGTCAAGCTAAAAGTGGTTAAACAATAACCTCATTGATACTAGAGGACCTGGAGTAAAATAAGCAAGAAACACGATGGCATGAAGAGAGAGAGAACGAGCTTCTATGTTCTGAAATGTTTCCCGAGTTTAAAAACAATCTGTTAAACCATATCTGTGTTCAGTCTACGTTTTCTTGTCAGTACTGTTAATCAAAAGCCGGAAGAGAAATTCTGTTTTAGGATAAATGTTTTTGATTTGACAAGTAATTTTGATTTTCTCTTGAAAAGGTACACGCAGAAAAAGTCTCTTATCAACTTCTCTATTGTATGTATGATTTTTGTTTTTATTTCAGGTTCACTGTACAGTGTGTCTTGCCGATCAATCTTTTCAACGAAAAGATCTTCCTTATCTTGTGGTTCTGGTTTGTTCTACTTGCTCTGCTTGCCATTTACAACTTATTGAAGGTAGGTTCAGTTGATTTAACGTAAATAATCAGAAAATTATTGTACGTATAGGTTAATCTACCGAAACCTCTACATTACTTTAGAAAACTACGTACTTGTCCCAGTTCAAACAATAATACGATCCCCGGAACTTAGAATTTATACGGTATTCTTGTTTTGATTCATAAAAAAGTGAACTATTCACATCAGGAATTGCCACATCGAGAAAGCACAGTGTCCTCTCACAGCAAAAAAGTAGAGGCAAAGACAGCATGGTCGTTGAGGGTTTAAACCAGGTTTTAGGATGCACCTCACACTTGCCTCAACAGGTTTTTAAAGGAACAAACAAGCACAACTTGTCGTGTTGAAATTACTTCAACACACCCATCACCTCGTCAATTCTGCATGCAAAAGCACACAAACATATAAAACAGAAGATGCAAATAGCTTGTCAAGCACAAGGACATGTACTAAATGATCTCGCCGAGACCAGAGCACTCCTTGAGGCATATCAGAAAGAACACGATGGTATGGATAAAATAAACAGGCCGAGCTTCTTTTTTCTTTGGCAAGATTTCCCTACAAGCCTTCATAAACTCCTAAACCCTTGCTACCGTGATGCAAGCTTAGAGATACATGTATTAAGCATAACTCTCAACTGTATATAGGCCAAACAACAAGCACTTAGAGCGCTGCAGAATATCATGTTGTTAACCTTTCGTTTTTAAACGATGTCAAAAATGCATTGCACAAGATTCGCTTTATTATTAAATATTTATGAACATCAAAATTATAATAATTATGATATTGTAGCACGATAAATAAACGGCGATCTCAGTGTACTATTTTTTAAAACTTTTGACCTTATTAAATAATAAACGTTTGTGATCTTTTTCGTTGAGAGCTCTAATCACGAGTCTGTCGATAGTCTGTGTCCGTGAGCTAGTGATCTATGCCGCGAAATAGGACTTTCTTTCGATAATTACTCTTCCGAAACGTGTGTGGGTTTACAACTGCGTCGTGGCTTAAAACTCATAAAATCTGCTTTAATTCTGAACTGAAAAAGAGCGCGTTTGGGTAAGGAGGATAGATAGCGCGAGGAGTCGTTTTAGGTTTGTGGAAGTGGGTAGGGTGGAGCCTACGCTATACATGTATAACTGTATATCACATATTAATTAAGCTGTCAAGCCTTCAATATTTTACAGCATCCATAATATAGAGTGAGGGAGGGAGAAATAATTAATAAAATTGCCATTTAATGTGACGATGATTCAAGTATTGTCAAATATCAGTTTTTAGTGTTTTATAGAAACTTTGGATACCCATTCCCATTCAAAAAGAGAGTTCAAATACGCACAAAAGGCATGCAACCATATATTAAAGCGACATTACTTCAATTTAACCCGCTCTTGTATGAAATATTACATGTATTTGGAACTTAATGCACAAACTTGCAGCATTAGTTCGGGCTAATAAACGCGCGACTAAAAGCGAAAGTAGGATTTCCGAAACGTTACAGAAATCGAGATCACGCATGAAGTGGTCGCTTCGTCAAAAATAGGTGCTAAATATAGCTCCATTATATTTAGCTTCTTAAAAGTTCGTTAACTATAATTTAAGATTATCATTTAAAATCCCGTCTATAAGAAAGAATTCGGTCGGACCTTTTGTGTTCTGTTAGAGAGTTTATATACTGGAGTCTATATGGAAAAATATGATTCTTCAATAGTATATTCTTACTTAAGTTTAGGGCTGGGGCTTTAAGTCTATGTTGCGCTGTCCGTGACCTTGAACTATAAAATTAACTTGTCATTCATTACTTTATTAATGTTTAATGTACAGGTACATGTTATTACATTAAATTATTGTCGGAGCGCTTATTTTTGTTCTGTATTATAATACTCTTTAAGTTAATGGCTTCGCTTTCATAGCATTGCATGTCTTTGGAAAATACGATATTATAATTCACGACTGAATATTTAATAGAGGTTAACAAGGCAAAGGTGGGTTTACAACAGCCAGATAAAAAAACCAGTGTTGTGATGTTGTTCAAGGCTATGCATAAGTATTACTCTAACTATGGGCTTTAAATAATAACTGTCGTAGATATTAAATTTCAGTAAAATCCAATCGTCATTCATATATTACACGTAAAAAAACCTTTTGTAAGAATAGTAAAATTTGATATGGAAGCATTAAGAATAAAGAAATTTGTTATCAAGTGAACTATTGTTGAAATGTAAAAAACGTTTAATGCGGTGTCGTTGTTTTTCGCACCTGTATAATGTTTAAAGTTTACATATTTCGCGCAACACAAAAAAGAATCAAATTCAAAACATAATACTTCCTCGTATGTGTGTATAACAGGAGCGTGAATTGATGTCATTGCATTTTACCGTATATACATATATAAAAAAGAAACTTTAAATTTGAATTTAATGATAAATTAAAATTATCTAGGGCACAAAACCTTAAACTAAAACTGTTCGCCACTTCAGCCAGTGGGATGCTTGGGATTTGAGACTGGTCCCCAATCTCAGTTTTATGATCTTGTGGCCCAGTTCTTCAACGACTTTCAAATAACTTGAATGGTCAAATAACTTGAATGGAACAATCAGCTTTTACACGTGTTAAAAATAGCTTGAATTTGAATATACGCATTTTCTGAGTGCGAATCACGCGAAAATTATAATTATGCGAAATACAATTATTTTAAAATACGTCAAAATCATTATTATGTTTCAGTGGATTTATTTGGTGGTCTTAACATTCAACAACTACCAGTTTGTTAAGAAATATCTGAAAATCGCAAACCTCGCAAAGCAAACAACAACAGACAACATAGACAAGGACATGTGCCACCGGTTTGCCACTGAGTATCTGAGGTAAGAAACACACACTTACTCATCGACTTACGGTTTGCCACTGAGTATCTGAGGTAAGAAACACACACTTACTCATCGACTTACGGTTTGCCACTGAGTATCTGAGGTAAGAAACACACACTTACTCATCGACTTACGATTTGCCACTGAGTATCTGAGGTAAGAAACACACACTTACTCATCGACTTACGGTTTGCCACTGAGTATCTGAGGTAAGAAACACACACTTACTCATCGACTTACGGTTTGCCACTGATAATCTGAGGTAAGAAACACACACTTACTCATCGACTTACGGTTTGCCACTGAGTATCTGAGGTAAGAAACACACACTTACTCATCGACTTACGGTTTGCCACTGAGTATCTGAGGTAAGAAACACACACTTACTCATCGACTTACGGTTTGCCAATGAGTATCTGAGGTGAGTAACTCACTCTTACCCATCAGCTTATCATACAATCGGTGCGAGTACATAAAGACTAAATCTTTAACTTACCAAGATGGAGAAAGAAACCCTCAGTATAGCCTTAAGTTCAATGTTAAAAATTTAAAATCCATTAATATTTGTTGTAACTCAAGCCGATTTCAAACATTGGGCAAAACACTTTATTTCAATTAAATTAGAATCAAAGAATAACAATTGCGTTTCTTCCAAGTATTCTTAGTCCACAAATGCATTCATTCTGTGCTCCATTTGCCACAGATTAACAACAAGAGAAACAACCAATAAACAATCGTTTCTGGACCTGACAACATCTATATTCTCGCTTGCCTTCCTTGATGGTTATACGCTTATTTCTGTGTTTTCTTAAATTTCTAAAAATGACACCATCTTATTAAGCAGATGGGATTGCTAATATATTATTTCAAATATAACAACGAACATGTAGAAAAAAATCACCGAAGACAACTAACATCAAATAGCATTCTTTTCCAGAAACGACGGTTGTTTCGTCATACGGATGATCGGTATGAACACGTCGGACATGATTGCAATGCAGTTAGTGGAGGAACTTTACAATAAATGGCTTTCTCGTGTTAATCCCCGTATTTCTGACGTAGATCATAACGAAAACGAGATCGGTACAAAACATGACTCGGGAAATAACATACGGAAACGAAGTCACAGAGAGGCAGCTACAAACTGAGCGCCTGAGGATGTAAATTAAGGAAACTTAACTGATCATGTCAACTTTAAGTAAAATTTGCTTTCTTTTTATCAGTAAAACGGTGCTGTAATGCAGGATGTTTCCAGCTATTTTCCGTTATTGTTTAATAGTGCAAATAAATGACAATTTGTTAGATACAATATGAACAATATAAACATTTTTTAAAACTCTGACAGCGGACGCTAAATTGAAAGTACTTTGTGAATACCAGTAAAGGGCATGAAAGAGTACGTAAAAAACGCTATTATCCCGTGACAAGAGGTCACGTTTGAAATGTTGAATCTTATATGAAAGACGCTTTCCAGAAACTTGCATTTCTTCATTATAAACGCCGCTGTGCGTTGAGAATGCTTATACCTTTTCACTGGAAAAAATAAAGGAACTTTGAATTGAATTCCTATTGTCTATATATCAAGAATATACTTTACTTGTAAAAAAAAAACACGGTTTGATGCATATACTAAGCTACACACCGGCAAATTGATATGAAGGCATTGATTGAAACGAAATCAACGACAGGCCATATGTTTTGCGACTTAGATTTTGTTTGTGTTTGTCGTTTTAAGGTAGAGGGGCACGTTGGTGACGATGGTGAAAATGGACTATCTCTTAGATTTGTTTGCTGAACATATTTTAAATCATTCGCTCTTTTGGATGTTGGTTTATAGCGTTTTCATAGGATAATGGTCACTAATTTTTATGAGATTTTTTGTCGTTAACGACTTCTTAACTAATTATAAAACACCTTTTTATTGTTGTTTTCGTACATGATTAAAGTAAAATATGAAATGTATAATAATACAAATGGAATAACTTGCTTTGTTTTCGTTTTATTAATTCTAAAAGAGAATGTCGTTACGATGACGATTTTATGGTAGAGTGTGTACTACTGCTGTGATTTTCATGCATTATTTTATTCAAGGGACGAATCTGTACATCTGGGCGGCTTAAATATAAACGCATATCAAAAAATAGGCGCAGTAATGCATCACAAATTCGAACAAAGCGTTTACGCTTAGCTCTTATTTTCGAGATTCTACAGTATCATGTAGAAAGAGTGACATACTTGCAAATATTTTAAAAACTTGCCGCTTAACCATATGAGGATAGAAGTACAGTCCAACCTGTCTTTAGCAGCCACCCAAGGGAGTGACAAAAAAGTGGCTGCTAAAGAGAGGTGGCTGTTAAGGACAGTAAAAAATAGAACAAAATGTCAGTTTAGGTAATATTCAAACTGGGTGTTTAAGACAGGTGGTTGCTATTCGAAGATGGCTGCTTAGCCAGGTTTCACTGTAGAATGTTGATGTTATTTTAAGAAAAATCGCAAGACGAAGTTCATCAAAAGTAGTGTTTTTGTTTCAATAAAAGGACATCAAAATAAATAAACTAAGACTTCGTTTTTCTGATAGTGACAGAAATGTATGGAGATTTTTACGTCTATTGTTTTCAGTCCATATTTTCTATCATCATGTAGTCCTCCGCTGGGTAGGAAGTACCGCGTCTGGTTTAGTTAATGTCATCCTCCGCTGTGTAGGAAGTACCACGTCTGGTTTAGTTAATGTAGTCCTCCGCTATGTAGGCAGTACCGCGTCTGGTTTAGTTAATGTAGTCCTCCGCTGTGTAGGAAGTACCGCGTCTGGTTAAGTTAATGCAGTCCTCCGCTGTGTTGGAAGTACCTCGTCTGGTTTAGTTAATGCAGTACTCCGCTGTGTTGGGAGTACCGCTACTTGTTTAGGGATTTTCTTTGGCCAAACTATTTTTTCTTTACTGTTATAAATTTTCTTAACTTATAAAAAATTAACATACATGAATAAGATTCATTTATGCAAAGTTTGATGAAACCGGATTTTTCCGCTAGGGAGATTTTGATATTATTCCCCTTTTTATCAATCACATTACGATGACAACTGCCTGTCCTCCGCTGTGTTGGGAGTACTGCTTCTAGTTTAGTTAAGGTAGCCCTCCGCTGTGTTAAAAGTACTGCTTCTGGTTTAGTTTATGTAGTCCTCCGCTGTGTTGGGAGTACCGCTTCTTGTTTAGTTAATGTAGTCCTCCGCTGTGTTGGGAGTACCGCTTCTGGTTTAGTTAATATAGACCTCCGCTGTGTAGGAAGTATCGCGTCTGGTTTTGTTAATGTAGTCCTCCGCTGTGTTGGGAGTACCGCTTCTGGTTTAGTTAATGTAGCCCTTCACTGTGTTAAAAGTACAGCTTCTGGTATAGTTAATGTAGTCCTCCGCTGTGTTGGGAGTACCGCTTCTTGTTTAGTTAATATAGTCCTCCGCTATGTTGGGAGTACCGCGTCTGGTTTAGTTAATGTAGTACTCCGCTGTGTTGGGAGTACCGCTACTTGTTTAGTTAATGTAGTCCTCCGCCGTGTTGGGAGTACCGCTTCTGGTTTAAGAAGTACCGCATCCGGTTTCTTTTATATAGTTCTCAGCTGTGCTTGAGGTACCCGCTCCTGCAGTCTTGAACTATGCTGGAAGTAGCCACTTCTGGTTTCATTATTGTAGTCCTCTTCTATGATGGAAGTCAGCCCTTTTTATTTCTTCAAAAAATATTTCTTCGCTATGTTGAAAGTACTCACTTCTGATTATAACCCCGAATAGTTAATATGACGCCCCATATATTACTGATGCGCAAGTTTATTGTGGCTTAATTACCAGTAAAATAAATATTAGTACCCGGTATTTCGTTCGCTTATGAAAATTATGCATGTTTACCATAAAGTATAAAGATATAGTTAAAAATTCATCTCTTAAAGATACGAAATTTGTTTAAACCATGCATCATACATGAATATATATGAAAAATACCGTCAGGTTATATAAACTGTTGAAGTATCGATTGAATAAAGAAAGGTAATCAATTCAAGTTATTTGGAAAAGGAAGTAAAAAGACAATCCCCATTTCAGAAAATTAGAAAACCTGGTAGTTGTTTATCTATCGCTATGGTAGAAGTCTCTTGAGGAAAAGGTAAGATTTTATAAACTAAACTTTTCATTTATGAGATAATGAATGATTCAATTAATTAGTTTACATTAAATACGTGAACGAATATTAAAACAATATTTAAGGTATTATAATATAACAACAGTTTTTAACGGCTGGTTGAAACTGGAAACTATTTCCAATAAGTAAGAATTTACCAAAGTTTACTAAAATACTTACCTTCTATAAAATTGATAATTTTAATTAAAAAAGATGAAAATAAAAATCTTAAAACCACCAAACACGACACAATATGTAAATATTGCAGGAATGGTTTGATTGAGTCCGTTCATGAGCAGTACTTTTGAAAAAGGCTATTAATGCCCGCGCCACATAGCCCCGGGTTGAGCGCAACTTAATTCATGTATTTATATCAGCTACACAGTACAATTAGATCAATCCCAAACGATAGTAGACAAATACCAACGTTTACTTCATTTTTAAAACCCTTTTCAAGGGAGATTGAATTGAAATATTTTGCAAAAATCATTTTGTGAGATAGTTACGGTAACAGGAATTTCTTCTTGAATAATCAGAAAGGGTTTTGTTGTCCCCACCTCTGACACACTTCAATTATTTTATATAGGCTAACTTAAAACACTTTGTTCTGACACTTACAACATTTGTCATAAATAACATTGACCCATCTTTGCAATGTTTTTATTTAAAACCATTTGTATAATCTTATCAGTTTGCAACTTGATACGTGTTTGTGTTCGCGTCAATTTTATTACATTTCCAAAATCGAGCTTGGTGCAAATCTATTGCGACTTAGTTTATTTGATTTATTCGATAAAAATAGAATTTCAAAAGCACCTTCGTTTTCGTTTTGTTTTCTTGGAAGCTACGTGGTATTTGTGTAACGTTTAATGAGGTGAGACAAATGCCAATCAATTAGGTTATAAGTATTCTACTCTAATTTAGTCGCGATGCAATAGCTCAGTTGGATATAATTTCCGGCTACGATCCAAAACATTGCATATTTGAATCCAACAAAAGAAACCTTTTTATTTTTGTCTTTCATTTCCTTTTTATAATTTTAAATTAGGTCATATGTTATTATTTTTTAAAAGTATAAAGCTGTTTTATCTTTATATTTTGCAACCTCCTTTTAATTTTGTTTAGGTTCATTCCATTTGAACAGCTTGCCCTGACACATACACCTCCGTACCAAAGGAGCGTTGACAATTATGAATCATGGCGTTGTGGAAACACTTGTTACATTCTCTTTCTTTTATAATTTACATAATTCAGAACCACTTTGTAAAATGTTTTGCATCGCCCAAAAGCTGTGTTTTGAGTAAGCATCGATCGCGACATTTTATCAATTCGCTTGATGAAAGCTTAATCGAAATTTGTACGGTTTTATGTCATTTTTGTCGGTGTCTACATGAATGTATTGAACACAAGACTTTAAAACAAATTTCAATTTTACAATTTCAACATAATGAGCTCTGATAGGAATATCTAACATCCCTATTTTGTGGAATATTCCAAACATCTATAAATACAAAAGTACATTCACGGCTAAACGCGTAAAATCGGACTAAGTTAGCTTGATTACGTGACCGCTATTTATAGAATGCCTCTAGATCCGCTCTTACATACAGATATAAGACAGTGTTCAAAAGTAACATTAGACTTAAAATAAGGGATATACAACTCAATATTACGTGTTATCTGATACGTTTCTAAACTAAATCGACAAAAATATCATATTTATTCATTTGTCTACGGTTAATTGACGTAACTACATTGCGGACTGTTAACTCCGCGTATGAAGACAAAAATCCTGATTAGGATTGTTATGCGTTCTTATGATAGCTTGATGACGTGACCGCTATTTATAGAATGCGTATATTAAGTGTTGTACAATTGTCACTCATTGAATATTTGTAGGTAAAGGTGCTTATTTTCCTCTTATAATTTATTAACTGATTTTATTTTTAATGAAATGCATTATGGGATGGCTTTATTCATCGTTTATCAGACACCGGACTGTCCTCACTGATACATTCGTATAATTAAGAATAATGAGCTAAATCAGGCTATGACTGATTATCAATCGCATTAGATAACAGTTAGCTTGATCAATATATTTGCATGATTTACACTGTTTTGTGCTAGTGCCAAATTTACAAAGGTTGTAAATCAAAATTTCCGATACAGACCTTAATCCTAGAGATATTTATTTAAGTGATTGAGGTATTTGTGATTATATCGAGGCTGATTTGAAGCTTTTTCGTTTTTTGCCTTTTTGAAAGCTACGTGATATCTCTGTAATTTATGAAGAATTGAGGCATACATGTATGTATCAGTTTATAAAATTATGAAGTTTTTTAAGGTCTAAAACTGCTTTAAAAATCTGCTTAACGTACATAATATATGTAATATATGGTTTGATAATTAGAAAATTGAAATAAAACGATAAATAAAATAGAGCCTCATAGATGGTATCACCAAATATTAATCGGTTTTGACTGAAAATATTCTGTTAATTGGATTTTCGCCTCATTTGTTGATAAAGTACAGCCAAACATACTTAACTGATCTTCATATATTTTTCAAGCAATCATTTCATCATCCTAGAATCCCTCCAATAAGATTTTTAGCTTATAACGGGACAATATATGGGCGCAAGGACCTTGATAGCTTGAGATGTAAATATTTCCACAAAAACATAACCTCGGCATAGATAAAAGAAGGCAGCCAGGCAAATAAAATTACACAATCCGATTTCATGACCCAATCCATCAAACACAAGTCAAAGTTCATTTGCCTAAACATTATATACGTTTTGCCATCATCTGAAGGCCTTTCCCAACATACACGCCGTTCACAACATACACATAGTTAGCTTTATTATGTACTACTGCATTACTCGTTGTATTCATATAAATCTAAATAGCAATTAAACATAGGTCATACAAAACTATCTATTTTATTATTAAGTAAAAAACTAAGCCAGAATTTTATCAGGTTTGTTTCAGGAATACCTTGTATAATAATATTTCGGTAAACATGTAGTTCTAAGTTCTCTGTAGAAAGGACATACAAGAAGAAAACGAAATTCATTTTCAACAGTTTTTATACATGTACTACATAGTTTCATAACTATCTATATTTCTACATCTACCTTCTTCTGCAAACAAGTCTGAGCATCTTTATCGCGTTATGGATTCTCTATGGGACTTATTACTAACTGCATCCAGATATTTTTCTTACGCGAAACTTGTTTGAAAAAGAGAAAATGTATCTACTAAAATAACTGTATGAGCTTTGTCATAACCATAACTGTACATAGTTATGATGAATTCTTTGGAATGACTGATTATTGTATCATAATTATTATTATTATTATTATTATTATTATTATTATTATTATTATTATTATTATTATTATTATGATTGCTATTCTAAACATATCTGAAGCCGAATTCATTTAATTTCATTGTGTGAAATAGTTATCCTGCGCAATCATATTGAAACTTGGCGGAAAACTTTTTTGTGGTATTTTCCCCGTTATCGGATACCTGATGAAGGTATATATTTTCGGTACTTTGGTAAAAGGTAAAGTGACAATCGGTATAAAAACTCTAAAAATTTTGAATTTACCAGTAACGATGCCAAAATGTGCTGGTGGAAAGACAATATTAACAGTACAAACTCGAGAAATTTGACATATTTGCAAAAAGTTACATTTTGACCTTCTGTCAATACCAAATCCTAAAAAAAGTGTCAGTTGTAAATATTAATCAAGCGGAAAATCCGTTCTTCACTAGGATGTCATTTCAATCTAGAAGCACATGTATTACTGTACGTTATGTTTTGCAATCATGCGATTTTGCCCCACTAAAGTATTTAATTAAGATAAACTATTCGCTATTTGTGCAGTGTGACGGTCGTAAATAGTCTCCCGGTACATAAAGTCAGTACTCTCATCAGTAAAAGAAACCGAGTTATGCAGTGATGGTTACGTATATCAGGGCTATCCGACAACCCTTTTCGGGTGTTGTCCCGGCTAGTGATGAGAATCGGACGGCTGAAGTGGAATCGATTAATCGGTCCGATTCTGATACCTGTCCGATCCGATTAATCGGAAAGAATCGGAATCAGACGTACTGCAGTGTACATTTTGTACCAAAAGCATACCTGTCTCAATCATATTATTATAGGACTACTTTTATTATTTAAGTTTACAAGATTAATGACACAACTGCTTTTTGTACTGCATTGACCTGTTCTGTTTTTTGTTCAGGCAATAAGAGCCTTCAAACTTTTTTTTTCAATTTCGAAGATGTGTACATTATTATTATTATTTAGCTCGTCAAAATTAAATCCGAAAATTATTCACAATTCTAAAATGTGGGTGGGGTACCTTTGTTGCTGTACTAAGTCTTGAAGCATATTCTACAGGTAGCTTTGGATGTGTCGAGGTTTTCCTTAACGGGCGCCAAACCCTGACACCCTGGTTTCATATAAAAACCAAAATATCGACAAGCTTTTGATGTTGTATTACCAGGGCATTTGAAAAGTTGACTATTATTTCGATCACGGACAGAAAAACAGGGATGGACCCCAAGCACAATGGTGATGTTGGGTTAAGAGACAGCGATGGTCATGTAAACCTCGCGAAACTAAAACAAGAGGGCCATGATGGCCCTATATCGCTCACCTGAGTACAAAAGTACTCTCAGCTTGTGGTTTCAGACAAGAAGATTTTTAAAGTTTTTCCTATACAAGTCTATATAAAATGAAGTGACCCCTGGGGCGGGGCCAATTTTGACCCCTGGGAAATAATTTGAACAATCTTTGTAGAGTTCCACTAGAGGGTGCTAAATGCCAAATATCTAAGCTCTAGGCCTTGTGGTTTCAGACAAGAAGATTTTTTAAGTTTTTCCTATATAAGTCTATGCAAAATGAAGTGACCCCTGGGGCGGGGCCAATTTTGACCCCAGGGAAATAATTTGAACAAACTTTGTAGAGTTCCACTAGAGGATGCTAAATGCCAAATATCTAAGCTCTAGACCTTGTGGTTTCAGACAAGAAGATTTTTAAAGTTTTTCCTATATAAGTCTATGTCAAATGAAGTGACCCCTGGGGTGGGGCCAATTTTGACCCCAGGGAAATAATTTGAACAATCTTTGTAGAGTTCCACTAGAGGCAGCTAAATGCCAAATATCTAAGCTCTAGGCCTTGTGGTTTCAGACAAGAAGATTTTTAAAGTTTTTCCTACATAAGTCTATGTAAAATGAAGTGACCCCTGGGGCGGGGCCAATTTTGACCCCAGGGAAATAATTTGAACAATCTTTGTAGAGTTCTACTAGAGGATGCTAAATGCCAAATATCTAAGCTCTAGGCCTTGTGGTTTCAGACAAGAAGATTTTTAAAGTTTTTCCTATATAAGTCTATATAAAATGAAGTGACCCCTGGGACAGGACCAATTTTGACCCCAGGGAAATAATTTGAACAATCTTTTTAGAGTTCAACTAGAGGGTGCTAAATGCCAAATATCTAAGCTCTAGGCCTTGTGGTTTCAGACAAGAAGATTTTTAAAGTTTTTCCTTTCGGTTGCCATGGCAACCAGAGTTCTGCATGGAATTGATTTCTTTGAACAACTTTGGAAGAGCTTCATGCAAGGAACATCCGTGGCAAGTTTCATCAACTTTGGCCCAGGGGTTTAAGAGGAGATGTTGTTTAAAGCAAACATTGACCACGCACGACGGACGACGCACGACGGACACAGGACGATCCTTAAAGCTCACCATGAGCACAAGTGCTGAGGTGAGCTAAAAATCGGTTCGAGGAAATTCCAATCGGTTTTTGCGACATGTTACCACAATGCAAGACTCACCTATTGCTGTATTGTTTATGCTAGATTTGTTAGTATAAATGACAAAATTTTTCAGTTCTTTGAGGTCACTGTCAGTGTATGGGACCTGCTTGATGGGAACCTTCATTATAATATATCAAAAACACAAAAACTTTTTTTTCTTTATTGGAATTTTATTTTTTAACAATGATACAGTCACCTGTGGCTAAAGCAGGAAATGTTTCAAAATGTTAAGTGTAGATCCTGATCAGACTGCACAGATGTGCCAGCTGATTCCAATCTACACTTTTGGCCATATCCTGAAGAGTACAGGGTTTAAAGCAGACTTTCTAAACCAAAAATCATATAGTGTAGATCAAAATGGGTCAACTTGGATGTGCAGTCTGATCTAGATCTACACTGTTCGCGCATGTGATATAACCTGTATATATGGATTAAAGGGGTTAACATAAAAATTGCATATACGTGTACATTGCATATACTTCAATTGTTGATTCTTTTTTTCAGACTGGAAAGAAGGATAGTAGTCTGACAGTAGATCTGGTCGGATGCCAGATGGGGATAAACAAAGAAAGAGATCTTGAGGGAAAATATATCAATAAATCGCTGTTAGAACTGGGAAACATCTTTAGGGCCTTTACCAGCGGCACCCAACCCATCTGGCAAAATTGCACACTATCAAAAATACTGAATGTAAGTATGCAGCTGTTGCAAGATGTTGGTTATACAAGAAATGAAAACCAGTTAAAAGGGTGAAGACAACAACTTAAGGAAATGGCGTTGGTATTTATATTTTATATTATATTTTAGATGTATAATTATGTTTGGGTTAAAAAAAGAAACCCAGTGCTTTTGAATATATTAGACTTCTTGTGTTGTACTAGTTTACGTTGAGATTTAGTTGATGCTAGTATTTTGTCCAAGATAGATTGAACCAGTAATCTAAACCTCTAGATTCCCCGATTCACTATCAGTACCATAATAAGCCCCACCAGCTGCACCACCAGCAGTACCACAATAAGCACCAGCTGCACCACCACAATAAGCACCAGCTGCACCACCACAATAAGCACCAGCTGCACCACAGGCAGCACCACAAGAGGCAGCACCACAAGTAGCAGCACCACAGGAACCAGCACCACCGGAAACAGCACCGGAAGAGGCATACCGCAAGAGGCAGTACCGCAAGAGGCAGCACCACAAGAGGCAGCACCACAAGAAGCAGCACCACAAGAAGCAGCACCACAAGAAGCAGCACCACCAGCAGTACCACAATAAGCACCACCAGCAGTACCACAATAAGCACCACCAGCTGCACCACAAGAGGCAGCACCACAAGAAGCAGCACCACCAGCAGTACCACAAGAAGCACCACCAGCTGCACCACAAGAAGCACCACCAGATGGATCTAGTTTCTAGGTAAATGAAAAGTGTTTAAATTGGTAAAATGTGTAATACATATCAGCAAAAGTGGAAAATACACAAGGACAAAAATGTTAAAAGAGTTTGCACAAGTTATTAATTTTCATAACTTTATCAATCATTCTTACAAGCTAAAAGTTTTCACAAAATTTCGAACCAAGTATCTGTTAAATTTTCATTTTCTTGCATGAATATGGCTTTTAAACAGTAAAACTTGTGCACTACCTATTATTTTGTAATAAGGAAATAGTGATTTTGTTACACATTTAGACAATAAAAATGGTATTTATATCGCGAAATGCATATTAATTAATATTGCCTGCTTAACTTGTTTACGTCATTTTAAGGATTGACGTCAATTGTCTGAAGGAACTAGCCATTAATCATTTATAAGCACAGTGTAGACCCACATACTAGCCATACATAACACTATTATTAGTAATTAAGTATGAACCTGACCAGCCTCCACAACTACAACAAGTAATATGGGTCCAGGTGTTCACTAGCTGCTGAATCTCAAGGGTCAATTATTTAAAGTAATAGAAAATTCTGCCAATTCATAACCGAAATAACCTAAATTTAAGGAAAAAATTACCATTTAGCTAAAAACTAAAGGGGTCAAAATGAGGCTTTTTCGAAACTTCAGAGTCATAGTGTCATCTCCAGGGTCAAATGGAACCCCTTGGGTTGTCTAGGTTGGAAAAATATCCCGATGAAGAATTGGATGAACCAAATCAAATTTTAACCCTTTGCTCCATAGTTACACCTTTAAGGCGTGGGCGAACAGTTTAGATCCAGATCAGCCCGCATATATGCGCCGTCTGATCAGGATCTAAACTGTTTGCTTTTTTTATTCATTAGGTTATTTTTACCAAAGTCGACCAGTTCAGATGCAGATCAGATGGCTCCAATTTGCCAGCTGATCTGGATCTACACTGGTCACATATGCGCAAAATTTCTTATTTATGGAAGAGAACGGTTAATAGAGTAAGTACATTAAATATCTGAGCAGATTAAGAGTAAATTCTCACACACAATCACTAATCCTATTGCAGCAAGCTTCAGTTGTCTACATGTTATGCATTTATACAGTATAGAATGAAGTGACAGTATAAAGAAATCAATGTTAGGTAATAGAACATTCTTCTGAGTCACAGATCAAAGATTTCTAATTACATTAACTACTGTTGTTGAAATCTATTTAAACCTGCCTTTGTTTTAATACGACTGGACAGTCAAACTCCAGCAGACACTAGGATCTGAAACTGCCTCAATACAGTTTCTTTTATTGGATGATCAAACTCTTGTAGATACTAGGTACTTATTTTTAATTGGACAGTCAAACTCCAGCGGATACTAGGATCTGAAACTGCCTCAATACATTGATTTTTTTTATTGGATGATCAAACTAGCAGATATTAAGTACTTTTTTTTTAACTGGACAGTCAAACTCCAGCAGATACTAGGATCTGAAACTGCCTCAATACAGTTTTCTTATTAGATGATTAAACTCTAGCAGATACTAGGTACTGGTTTTTAATTGGACAGTCAAACTCCAGCAGATACTAGGATCTGAAACTTCCTCAATAAGGTTTTTTATTGGATGTTCAAACTCTAGCAGATACTAGGTACTTATTGTTAATTGGGACAGTCAAAGTCCAGCGGATACAAGGATCTGAAACTGCCTTAATACAGTATCTAGCAGATACTAGGTACTTGTTTTTAATTGGACAGTCAAAACTCCAGCAGATACTAGGATCTGAAACTGCCTCAAGTGATTTTTGTATTGGATGATCAAACTCTAGCACATACTAGGTACTTTTTAATTCGACAGTCAAACTCCAGCTGATACTAGGATCTGAAACTGCCTCAATACAGTGATTTTTGTATTGGATGATCAAACTAGCACATACTAGGTACTTTTTAATTGGACAGTCAAACTCCAGCAGATACTAGGATCCGAAACTGCCTCAATACAGTGATTTTTGTATTGGATGATCAAACTCTAGCACAAACTAGGTACTTTTTAATTGGACAGTCAAACTCCAGCAGATACTAGGATCTGAAACTGCCTCAATACAGTGATTTTTTTATTGGATGATCAAACTTTAGCAGAAACAATGATCTGAAACTGCCTTGATTTACTTATTTTTTAATTGGACAAACTCCAGAACAGTCAATCTCTAGCAGATACTAGGGTCTGAAACTGCCTTTAGAAAATGATTATTTATATTAAATTGTCAAACTCCAGCACAGACTAGGGTCTGAAGCTACCTTAATATACTAATTATTGTAACTGGACTTTCAATCTCTAGCAGATACTAGGGTCTGAAACTGCCACTTATCTGGGTAATTTTTCTCACAGTTTAATGAACAACTTAAGCAGGACCTGTGACTTGAAAAAATTCCATCACCTTAAATTTTAATACTTTTTAAGTAGTCTTTATCTAGTAAACAAATTTGGAATTTTCTGGTGTGTTTTTGTAACATATTGTACATAGTTGAAAATAACAATATGACCACAAAAGCTAAACAAGCAACTGATCATGTGATAGTACTCATTTCACAGGGCTCAAGAAAAAAGACCAGTCTCAAATCTTGAGCATCCAATTGGCTGAAATGGCAACTGGTCACTATTTCAGCTACTCAGATGCTTGAGATTTGACTGGTCTCCAGTTTTAGTTTTATGATCTTGGGTTAACTAGCCTTTTTCTCAATACCGGTCGGTCCATCAATTGTTCATGGGTTAGTTTTGGATGTTCATACCACTCCTGGAGATGTTTACTACAAATTTCAATTTCAGTTAGTTTTGGCTTGCAACAAAAACATCAAACCATGCACGGTGATTGATATTTTTGTTTAAAAGTAGCATGGGAACACTGTTTAATCACGTCTTCAGGTTTCTTGCCTTTATGCCACAAATTTTGTTATTGTTACAACATCCGCAGGGGGAATGAAGCCACACCGACAAAAATTTGATTGACAGCAAAATTAATTGGGAAGCAATCAAAATCACAATTTGTAGTAATAGATTTTTTAACCACTCAGTTTTCACTTAAGTTAAGTGCACACTTTTAAATTTTAAATATCTCAAAGTAAAATTTTCCTAGTTAAAAGTTACATATGATGATGAAACAATTCTCAATTGAAAACCGTACATATGTTTTAAATACTACGTCAAATACAATATGTGTTATCCCTGTGCAGCAACAGAAATTGGGATTTTTTTTTACAATCATTTTACAATCAATTTTTTGTTTTTTCATGTTCACCGATACTGGACAATCTGAAAAAAAAACCCACAACAAAACCATTATTTTTAATCACTTTAAACAGTTTCAAATTTGTGTGCTTTAATAGATGTCCATGCTCCATAGAAATTTACAGTTTTTTTAAAAAAAAAAGATTCAATTAAATAGTTTGGAAAAGCAACATTTATCAAGTGTGCACTTGGAACTCAGTAGTGTAGTGTGTATAAGATTGTCCGACTATATGTACAGGCTGATCATGGTCGACATTGGTTCCAAATGTGACTAATGGTGTGTCTAGAACTTAAAAGTTTAAAACATTTGGTACACATCAGCCAAGTTTTTTCAGGGTCTACATTTTTCACCATTCAGTCAGAGAAGTTCTGATAAAATGTTTTACCCAATATGATTGTTTGCATTTTGCTGAATTGAACATATATTTATGTTGGCTGCAATTTTCGATGCTTGTTTTATATCTGAAGTTGGCTTTTCCATCAATTTTTCTCAAAATTATGGATGCATGTTAACCATAATGAGCATTATACACAATGGCATACAGTTTTCTGTCAGTTTAACCTTTAAAATATAACTTTATTACTGTTGGCTAGACAAAAACTAGATGATGATTCTGGGTTTTACAGAAAGGAAATTCAATCAACCAAGATCTGAGCCATCTATGCCATGTCTTAAGAAACCTTGGAGGTATAGGGACAAAAGGAACCTTCAAAAAAAGAAAGGTTGGCTTATTATATGTAAGTTTACTCAGTGAATATGATTGTATATTAAAGATTTTTCATGAAAAGAGTATTCAAAAAAAAGTGCAATGAGGAAAACAAGAGGGCCATGATGGCCCTATATTTGCTCACCTGAGTACAAAAGTACTCTCAGTTTTACCCCAGGGCCACAGTTACATTTAAATAATGCTGGTAAAGGGTCTCTTCACAATACTCAACATGAAATATCTAAGGTCTAGTCACATTAGTTTCAGAGAAAAATGATTTGTTTATATTTTCCTATATAAATCAATGTAAACTAAGAGAACCCTGGGGCGTGGCCAAGTTTGGCCCAGGGGACATAATTTGAACAAACTTGGTAGATATCCACTAGACAATGCTACATACCAAATATCTAAGCTTAAGGCATTGAGGTTTCCAGTAAGAAGATTTTTAAAAATTGCCTTTTCAACATATTAAGGGCCCCCGGGTCGGGGCCAATATTGACCCCAGGGCCAACATTTAAACAATGTTGGTAAAGGGTCTCCTCACAATACTCAACACCAATTATCTAAGGTCTAGTCCTATTAGTTTCGGAGAAAAATGATTTTTCATGTTTTCCTATATAAATCAATGTAAACTAAGAGAACCCAAGGGCATGGCAGATTTTGGCGCAGGGGACATAATTTGAACAAATTTAGTAGACATCCATTAGACAATGCTACTTACAAAATATCTAAGCTGTACGCATTGTGGTTTGTGAGAAGAAGCTTTTTAAAGATTTCCTATGTAAGTCTATGTAAAATGAAGTGACCCCTGGGGCGGGGCCAATTTTGACCCCAGGGAAATAATTTTAACAATCTTTATAGAGTTCAACTAGAGGGTGCAAAATGCCAAATATCTAAGCTCTAGGCCTTGTGGTTTCAGACAAGAAGATTTTTAAAGTTTTTCCTATACAAGTCTATGTAAAATGAAGTGACCCCTGGGGCAGGGCCAATTTTGACCCCAGGGAATAATATGAACAATCTTTGAAAGTTCCACTAGAGGATGCTAAATGTCAAATATCTAAGCTCTAGGCCTTGTGGTTTCAGACAAGAAGATTTTTGAAGTTTTTCCTATATAAGTCTATATAAAATGAAGTGACCCCTGGGGCAGGGCCAATTGACCCCAGGGATTATTTGAACAATCTTTGTAGAGTTCCACTAGTGGGTGCTAAATGCCAAATATCTAAGCTCTAGGCCTTTTGGTTTCAGACAAGAAGATTTTTAAAGTTTTTCCTATATAAGTCTATATAAAATGAAGTGACCCATTGGGCGGGGCCAATTTTGACCCCGGGGAAATAATTTGAACAATCTTTGTAGAGTTCCACTAGAGGGTGCTATATGCCAAATATCTAAGCTCTAGGCCTTGTGGTTTCAGACAAGAAGATTTTTAAAGTTTTTCCTATGTAAGTCTATGTTAAATGAAGTGACCCCTGGAACGGGGCCAATTTTGACCCCAGGGAAATAATTTGAACAATCTTTGTAGGGTTCCACTAGAGGATGCTAAATGCTAAATATCTAAGCTCTAGGCCTTGTGGTTTTAGACAAGAAGATTTTTAAAGTTTTTCCTATATAAGTCTTTATAAAACGAATTGACCCCTGGGGCGGGGCCAATTTTGACCCCAGGGAAATAATTTGAACAATATTTGTAGAGTTCCACTAGAGGGTGCTAAATGCCAAATATCTAAGCTCTAGGCCTTGTGGTTTCAGACAAGAAGATTTTTAAAGTTTTTCCTATATAAGTCTTTATAAAATGAAGTGACCCCTGGGGCGGGGCCAATTTTGACCCCAGGGAAATAATTTGAACAATATTTGTAGAGTTCAACTAGAGGGTGCTAAATGCCAAATATCTAAGCTCTAGGCCTTGTGGTTTCAGACAAGAAGATTTTTAAAGTTTTTCCTTTCGGTTGCCATGGCAACCAGAGTTCTGCATGGAATTGATTTCTTTGAACAACTTTGGAAGAGCTTCATGCAAGGAACATCCATGGCAAGTTTCATCAACTTTGGCCCAGGGGTTTAAGAGGAGATGTTGTTTAAAGCAAAAATTGACGTAGCGACGCCCGACGGACACAGGGCGATCCTAAAAGCTCACCATGAGCACAAGTGCTCTGGTGAGCTAAAAATGCCGAAGAAAGAGTACAGTAGAGCCACACATTTTCAAATAGTAGAGCTAAAACAAATGCTAAAAGCCACCATTTTTATGCAGTAACCATAAAATGATGTATTGCTACTATTTTGAACAAGAGGGCCATGATGGCCCTATATCGCTCACCGGAGTACAAAAGTACTCTCAGCTTTACCCCAGGGCCTACATTTAAATAATGCTGGTAAAGGGTCTCTTCACAATACTCAACACGAAATATCTAAGGTCTAGACGCATAAGTTTCAGAGAAAAATGATTATTTATGTTTTCCTATATAAATCAATGTAAACTAAGAGAACCCTGGGGCGTGGCCAATTTTGGCCCAGGGGACATAATTTGAACAAACTTGGTAGATATCCACTAGACAATGCTACATAACAAATATCTAAGCTTAAGGCATTGTGGTTTCCAGTAAGAAGATTTTTAAAAATTGCCTTTTTTACATATTAAGGGCCCCCGGGGCGGGCCAATATTGACCCCAGGGCCAACATTTAAACAATGTTGGTAAAGGGTCTATTCACAATACTCAACACCAAATATCTAAGGTTTAGTCCTATTAGTTTTGAAGAAAAATGATTTTTCATGTTTTCCTATATAAATCAATGTAAACTAAGAGAACCCTGGGGCGTTGCCAATTTCGGCCCAGGGGACATAATTTGAACAAACTTGGTAGACGTCTAGTAGACAATGCTACATACCAAATATGTTAGCTTAAGGCATTGAGGTTTCCAGTAAGAAGATTTTTAAAGTTCTTTTTTTTAAATATTAAGGGCCCCCAGGACGGGGCCAATTTTGACCCCAGGGCCAACATTTAAACAATGTTGGTAAAGGGTCTTTTCACAATACTCAACACCAAATATCTAAGGTCTAGTCCTATTAGTTTTGGAGAAAAATGATTTTTCATGTTTTCCTGTATAAATCAATGTAAACAAAGAGAACCCTGGGGCGTGGCCAATTTTGGCCCAAGGGGCATAATTTGAACAGACTTGGTAGACATCCACTAGACAATGCTACATACCAAATATCTAAGCCTTTGGCATCGAGGTTTCAAGTAGAAAGATTTTTAAAGTTTGCCTTTTTCACATATTAAGGGCCCCCGGGGCGGGGACAATTTTGACCCCAGGGCCAACTTTTAAACAAAGTTGATAAAAGGTCTCTACACAATACTCAACACCAAATATCTAAGATCTAGTCCTATTAGTTTTGGAGAAAAATGATTTTTCATGTTTTTCCTATATAACTATGTTAACCATGTGAACCCTAGGGTGTGGCAGATTTTGGCCCAGGGGACATAATTTGAACAAATTTAGTAGACATCCATTAGACAATGCTACTTACAAAATATCTGTACGCATTGTGGTTTGTGAGAAGAAGCTTTTTAAAGATTTCCTATATAAGTCTATGCAAAATGAAGTGACCCCTGGGGCGGTGCCAATTTTGACCCCAGGGAAATAATATGAACAATCTTTGAAGAGTTCCACTAGAGGATGCTAAATGCCAAATATCTAAGCTCTAGGCCTTGTGGTTTCAGACAAGAAGATTTGTAAAGTTTTTCCTATATAAGCCTATATATAATGAAGTGACCCCTGGGGCGGGGCCAATTTTGACCCAAGGGAAATAATTTTAACAATCTTTGTAGAGTTCCACTAGAGGGTGCTATATGCCAAATATCTAAGCTCTAGGCCTTGTGGTTTCAGACAAGATTTTTAAAGTTTTTCCTATATAAGTCTTTGTAAAATGAAGTGACCCCTGTGGCGGGGCCAATTTTGACCCCAGGGAAATAATTTGAACAATCTTTGTAGAGTTCCACTAGAGAAGGGATGGGCACTGGTACTTGGGAATCGGTTAGTACCGGTACCACGATGTACCGTATACTCGGTATCGTTTCATTTTGTTGGAACCGGTTCCTAAATACGATTCCTTATTTATTCTAATGTGCTGTTTTCTCACAGAAAAAATTGGTGTAAACACGCTGATTTTCGGTATTTTTCTCGCGAATTTTCCGAGGTATTGAGCGGTACGCTCATCCGTCTAGGCAGGTAAATGATTGTCTCGCTTTCGCGCCTTTTTCTCCGAGGTATTAGGCGAATATGCGCATACCTCTAGGTGGTAAATGATACGTCATCCAATATCGTCGTAAACAATATGCCGGGCAATCGTATTAAAACAGCCAAAGTTTGGCTCTATTTTACAGATTTAAACGGGGCAGGCCGTTGCAATTTGTGCCAAACGATCATCAAAGCGAAAGGAGGGACCACTTCCAACCTTATGAAGCACTTGATAACGGTGCATAAAGATAAAATTAAAATCAACGACATAAATCCATGCAAGGTAAGCGTGATCGGGGAATGACCAACAAATTTTCTATTTTTAGACGTGCTTCCATTTTAGATAACCAATCGATGTTAAGAATATAAATGATGACGTCATATGTCATTTACTATACGAAAACTGGTTTCCAAATTAGATCATAGCTTCCTTAATAGATTCTATTAGACATGTTTAGATCAAATAAAGTTCATTTTAAAAAATATACTATTTTCTAAATAAATACCTTTTTATATATTACCTTCGTGTATAGATCTTCGCGTATAGATCTATAATCTGTATCTGCGCTCGAGCTAACTTCGGCCGCCAATTTTGTTTAATATAGAAAGACTGGCTGCAGTCAGTCACATGACTTAATGGACTAGAAAGCCCGTGCAATTTATATGGCAAGTCACTCTAATAAGTCCTGTTTTTTTGTTATTTCTGTTACTTAAATTAATTTTCGGTGACCACTAATATACGAGTACATAGAGAATTCATAAAAGGGAGATTCAATCTTGTACAATACGTCAGTAAATGCCCCTTCAGTGGAGAGCTGAAAACTTGAAAATTGCGAATCAAGTGTATTGTTTTTGCTTAGATTATGTCTATATATTATATTCATTTTATTCAAAAGTGATTTGAACTAGATATAAGTTTATATCAATATATTTTGTTTATTAGACTTAACAGTTATAACACATAGAGTCTTGTTAGTTATTGTTTTAAAGCACTGGTAATTCGATCCAGATAAACATTTGTCCTGTTACATAATTACATTCCATCTGTATTTTATTTGGTTTAATATTTTTCTTAAGAAGAACGCTTAAGTTCACATGTTTGAAACTGTTTAAAATAAATGGAATAATCTTAGAGTAGTTGTTTTTAATTGTAGGTCAATCAGTGATTAATAATAATAATTTGAACTTAACCAGTCCAGAACCCTCTTAAGTTTTTTTGTGTATAGTTGACCTATAGTAATTGGAATCGGAATCGGTGGGAATCAGAATCGGTTAAAAAGAATCGGGTAGGTATCGGAATCGGTTAAATTCTGACGATGCCCATCCCTCAGTGTGCTAAATGCCAAATATCTAAGCTCTAGGCCTTGTGGTTTCAGACAAGAAGAATTTTAAAGTTTTTCCTATATAAGTCTATGTAAAATGAAGTGACCCCTGGGGCGGGACCAATTGACCCCAGGGAAATAATTTGAACAATCTTTGTAGAGTTCTACTAGAGGGTGCTAAATGCCAAATATCTAAGCTCTAGGCCTTGTGGTTTCAGACAAGAAGATTTTTAAAGTTTTTCCTATATAAGTCTATGTTAAATGAAGTGACCCCTGGGGCGGGGCCAACTTTGACCCCAGGGAAATAATTTGAACAATCTTTGTAGAGTTCCACTAGAGGGTGCTAAATGCTAAATATCTAAGCTCTATGCCTTGTGGTTTCAGAGAAGAAGATTTTTAAAGTTTTTCCTTTAGGTTGCCATGGCAACCAGAGTTCTGCTTGGAATTCCATTTTTTGAACAATTTTGAAAGAGCATCATCTAAGCATTATTCCTGTGAAGTTTCATCAAAATTGGCCAAGCCGTTCCAGAGAAGAAGTCGATTGAAGAAGCAATTGTTGACAACGCACGACGGACGACGGACATCAGGCGGTCACAAAAGCTCACCTTGTCACTTCGTGACAGATGAGCTAAAAATCTGTCACAATATCGCATATTAATTATGCAAAAATAATAAATAATTGTAATTTGTTTCAATTGCTTTGTGATTACTGTACTTAAAGAAAGTTGGTTATTGGCAGCAGTACCATTATGAATATTATGTTAATGGAGGCATCAGCTCTTACAATTCAAAAATCAAGTCTTCCTACTCATCATTAGGCTAGACTGTTAAACATTGAAGCAAATGGTGTATGGTGTCAGCACTTTCTTGTTTCACAGAATGATGTTTACCAGCAGTACCAGATGTGGTGGAGCAAATTCTTAAGTGGCAATATCAAGATTATCTTTTCTTTCAGGATGCAGTCAACATCACAGTTGATGATATCTACCTCAACCAGATTAACCTGATCACGGTAATTAATAATGCTAACAAAGATGCAGCAATCGGGGTTAGTGAACAAATTGTGTTTATTTTCCAGGAGGCAAAGGAGGAACTTCTGAAAGTAATTGCCCGAGTGTCACCCGGATTGGGTCTGTCCCAATGAACCGTTTAGAAGGTCTAGATTCTGTTATGAGGCAGGAAGCCTGGTGACCCAGGTATAAAACAGTAGAATAAGTTTGCTATGCATTACTGTGCTAAACTCCACATAAGATTTATTAGGTTAATCAGGCTGACAACATTTAAAATATGAGCAGTGATAGAGAAGAATGCAAATCTCATCAAAATCAGATGCTCCTTGCTGCTTTGCTTTACTGGGCCTCATTCAGGTCTTAAGTGAACTGAAGGACTAAATTTGCAATTGGAATCACTCCCTGTATTTGTGGAAGCATGGAAGAATTGTTTTGATTGCAAATAGTTTTATGTGTAAATATATTCTCTTCTATATTTTAACTAAACTGAGCAGTGCTTTAAATTCCAGATGTAGGTCTTTTATTATAAGGGTTTGAATTCTAGTTTCTTCAAAAGAGCGCTTGAATTCTATATTTTTTAACGGAGATATAGCAAAAAACTGCCAATTGTGATGATATTTCACTGTGTTTGCAGTATGATGGCTTCCCAGAAGCGGAAGATGCCGCCAGCGCAAGCTGCCAGAGACACACATGCCAAGAAGGCCAAGAAGTAAGTTATAAACATTGTCTAGAATGTTTGCACAGCATCTGGAGGAGGCAGAGCTGTAGATGTCAGGGTTTGAAATCGTAGTTTGTACAGTCTTACTCACATCAGAAATACTCAATGAAGAAATGATTCCAGTGTTTTTCAACGGTAGGTTTTATTCATGATATTAGTACATGTGTACTATGCTATCTTAGAGGTAAACACGACATGTGTATGCTATGTTAGAGGTAAATCTGGCAAAAAGTCAGAACAGTTAAACAAGAATGATTATTGAAGTTTTCAAATATATTTAAAAAATAAATATAAAATGTCTTTTTTTAATCCAAATTTAAACAATTTCATTTAAAACTGAGTTTTTGTCTAGGGTCAGATACAGAGTACTTCTTTTTAGGTTCCCAAATTCATTTTTGTCAGATTTCTAGTAACAATGCTATATAAAATTATTGTCGAGTATCTGGCCCATCTGTATTTCATGGTTAATATGGAGGGAATTTACAGTCATCTGCAGATTTAGCATGATGGACAAAGTGTTAACCCTTTCCTCCATATATATGCTTTTTTACGCATGTTCGACCAGTGTAGATACAGATCAGCTGGCACATCCGTGCAGTCTGATCAGGATCTGCACTGGTCGCATGTCAGAAATAACCTAATGAATCAAAAAGCAAACAGTGCAGATCCCGATCAGACTGCACAGATGTGCTGGCTGATCCAGGGCTTTTCATCAGAAAATTGGGAAGAGGCCCTGGCCTTTCCAATTGGGAAATTTATTCGCAATAATTGTTTATTTTGGGAAAACAAAACTAATTGAAAGATGGGTTCTACTTTATAAAAATGAATAGTAATAGATGTTTTTAACTTAAAATTAATTTTTTAAGCATTTTATTTTCCATTTTCAATTTTCAAACGCCCCTCAGAGGAGTTTTTAACCATTTTGGACATCTTACCAAGCATTTTGGGAAGAAATTCTGTCACAATTGAGAAAAAATACTATTTTTTGGATTGGGAAGAGGCCTTTTATAGGCCTCTGTTATATAAGGATGAAAAGCACTGTGATCTGGATCTACAGTAACACTGTTTGCCCACACAATAAAGGTGTGTCTACAAAGGAAAGGGTTAAAGGTGCCTGATCACAATTGTCTGGGTGAATGTATAAAGTGTTTTCTTATATCAAAATCCATGTAGAAGACCTGGAAACACAGTAAATGTGATGTGATATTCTTACAGTCAACAAATGAGTGAATATATTTTAGGCCGAGGTTGTTACAGCGTTACTAATGCAGTAATATTCACTCTCAACAGATCCAAAAATGATGTGTATAGACCAAATTTTAGGCGAATTTGCTCCTGCTCAGTCATTTATATGCATTTCATAGTAGTACAGCAAATAATAACCACACCCGAGACAATAAAGTATTGTACCCCGAACTGTGAAAATGCAGCTTTAACCATGATGCAGTATTTATTTCTTTTTTGTGCTATTTTTTTTAAAGCATTATGCTTTATGAAATTCTTGATGTTTGCAGGGATAAACTGAAGGTGATAATTCGTGTTTCAGGAGGTCTAGGCCCGGTCCCGATGGACCTTTTGGACGACATAGACTTGGTTCTTTGGCAAGAAGCCACCCAGGTATTTTAGAATAAGTCTGCTATGCATTACTATGCTAAGACCACATAAGATCAGTTTATTACTTTAATCATGCTGACAAAATGGAAAACTACAAGCAGTGATAACCAGAGGAAGAATGCAAATCAAATCAGAATCTTTGGGAGAAAGGGGTTAAAACCCTTTGTTAAAAAACTAGATGGGTGTTCAGTTGAACACTTGTGTCGCCCTCTGGTGCTGTCGGAATAAAAATGCAAGTACAAAAAGGGGCATAACTCCATCAAATGTGACCTTGACCTTAAGAAAATAGTATCGTCACGAGCGTATTGTCATAGTGAATAAAATTTGAAAGTTTGATGAAGAAATATTAATAAATGGCAAAGTTATAGCCAACGTTAAGTTTTTATATAAAGGGGAATAACTTCATCAAGTGTGACCTTGACCTAAAGAATGTGGTATTATCAGGAACGTGTTGTGAAAATTTGAAAGTTTGATGAAGAAATATAAATAAACCAGGCAAAGTTATAGCCAATGTTAATTTTTCATAAAAAGAGAAATAACTCCATCAAATGTGACCTTGACCTTAAGAATGTGGTATCATCCACGAGTATGTTGTCATAAGGAATATGATTTGAAAGTTTGATGTAAAAATATTAAGAAATGACAAAATTATAGCCAACGTTAAGTTTTCATGTAAAAATCAAAGTACAAAAAGGGGCATAACTCCATCAAATGCGACCTTGACCTTGAGAATTTGGCATCATCTCTAGCATGTTGTCATAAGCAATATAATTTGCAAGTTTGATAAAGAAATATTAAGAAATGGCAAAGTTATAGCCAACGTTAAGTTTTCGTGACAGATGGACGGACGGACGGACAAAGCGGTCCCTATGTATCGCCGTTTCTTCGAAAGGGCGACACAAAAAGCTAGTGTTTCTTTGTGATCAGGGAAGGAAGCAACCAAACCACTAAATTAACTGTTAACATTTTTTGGTATAGGATGGTGTATTACTACTATTTTGTATAAATCTGTACCAATACCACATATATTAATAAAGAATTACCAGGAAAATCTCGGATATAGTGGAGGGAGCCATGGCCCCTGGTGGAAATGCGGTTATATTTACATAGTGAGTATACATGGTCATGTCATGGGAAAAACTGACTGAACAGGTGAAGCCAAATCTTGACAATGTCACAATGTGGAACAACATTGCTTTACATGGGTTTTGGTGTGAACTACTGTTTTATATATTATGTTACTTTATCAAGTTAATTAAGAGAAAATAAACAATTGTAATTTATTTCAATTTTTTACTTTTTTTTCAGGATGATGTATACCTAGGGGTGAGCTAGGTGGTGGAGCGAGCCATGGCTCCAGGAGGCAAAGGGGTTATCTTTACGTATCACCTAGCGAGTATAGTGATATCAACATAACATGTCATGGGAAAATTCTTGTCAATGGGGAAAGCTGTCAATCACTGGTGAGGCCAAACCATGACATGTCACAATGCTGAACCACAACACTGTTTTATGCTGAGCCACAACACTGTTTTATGCTGAGCCACAACACTGTTTTATGCTGAGCCACAACACTGTTTTATGCTGAGCCACAACACTGTTTTATGCTGAGCCACAACACTGTTTTATGCTGAACCACAACACTGTTTTATGCTGAACCACAACACTGTTTATGCTGAACCACAACATTGTTTTATGCTGAACCACAACATTGTTTTACATGGGTTTTGCTGTAAAATACTGTTTTTATATATGTTACTATACCACATTAATTACGAGAAAATAAATAATTGTAATTTGTTTTAAATTGAAATGTCACTACATAATAAACCAACATTATCTTAAACCAAGACAATGCTGGTTCCTTTTTTTCAAAAGAATGGATTTGAGCCATTTGTGTATGGTGTTGGGAGATATAAGAAAACAAGGGAAATTACAGTGGAGAAAGTTGATTAATGTGTTAAATGCAACCCTGGGAACTCTAAAAAGTTTTCTCCATAAAAGGAGGATTTTAGGCATCAGTGTATGCTGCTAAAAGACCAAGAAAAAAGGTGTCATACAAAGAGCCATTCAAAGTAAATGCTTGCCGGTGTCCTCGGGACACTGACGCCCTCACTGCTACAACTGCTGTAACAAAGGGCCATAACTCTGGTAAAAAAATTGAACCAATATAAACCTGACTAGCATGCACATTATGAAATATTAAGGGTCTACCCTTTACTTAACATACATACAAGCAATGAAAAATTGATGAACAACTTATTTAAATATATTTAATTAAGCAGGTATAATCTCACCAACAATCATTAGCATATGTTGCAGCAAAGCTTCAGTTGTCTTCCAGTTAATGCTTTAATATACCCGGTAACATGACAATTATAACATGACATACAATCATGTGTTTAATACAGCTAAGCATATAGTAATGTTAATATTTACTCCTGTGAGATACACCAATGTCTGGAAATAGTTTAATTATGTACTTTTTTATTTTGGTATTGAAATGATTATGATAAAAATACAGTTGAAACTTTTATGGAACTATTATTTTTTGTTGAAAGTGGTTATGGTAAATAAGGAGGAGGAGCATGAACTGTCAAAACTTATCACATTCTGTTTTGGCAGCTCACATAAAAAGTATGTAAAACGCTGTCCTTGTCCAAGAAGGATCATTGTTTTTAAAACCTAAGATTTGGTGTTCCTCAGAACAAGCTTGTCGCTAAAATTTCATTTGAAAAATTACAACTAAAACGGGAATTGTCATTCTTATTTTCACTGATGGCTTTATTCATGCAGATATTTTCCAATTATTAAATGAATAGAACAAGAGCTTTTGAAGTTGCAGACAACATTCAGTTTCATGTTAAAGTTAGGGGACTACTGGCTACCTTCAAACTTCACAACATTTTTTTTTTCAATAATTTTTTGCAATTTATCATCATGAATCTAAATGTATTGTGTAAGACTACTCCATTTCCATTTTTCAGATATGAAAGAACATATGGTTGCTATGGTAACACTCTTATCAGAGTGGATGAAAAAGTAGTATCAAGTGGTTTGCCTCAAGGTTCTGTTTAGGACCACCTCTGCCATCATTTTTACCGGCAATAAAATACGTCTCTCAACAAGCCCTATTGTTTGTTGATTAGTTAGCCATGTACGACATACATACGGGTTTATCCCATGTGTGACCAGTGTAGATCCAGATGGGACAGCACATCTGTGCCATATGATCAGGATCTCCAAGGAGATCCCCTTTAAAAATGAGTATTGATCACAGGAAAAACATTAAATTTGCCCTTATGCCACAAGTTTACGCATTGTAATGAAAACAGTATCATGTGACTCTTACTTCATCAAATTTATATAGTTAAATACGTAGATTATAATTTAATACATAGACATTCATAAATATTGAATATCTATGCTTCTTTCAATAATAGATGGGTGTTCAGCTGAACACCTGTGTGGCCTCAGCTCCTTTGTAAGAATAAAAAGATCCTAGTACAAAAAGGGGCTAACACCATCAAATGTGACCTTGACCTAAAAAACTTGGAATAATCAAGACCGTGTTGTCATAAGCAATATAATTTTAAAATTTGATAAAATAGTTTGATAAAAGCCACACAAAAATTACTACATACATTATTAGGCCTCAACAGTATTTTTAGGCCAACATTTTTTTATCTTTTGTTTTACAGGAATTTTTTTGTTTTAACTGAGTCGGGGGGGGGGGGGGGCAAAATAAAAATGAAAATAAAATCCACTTTTTTGACGAGTCGGCTGAAAAAATAAAAAACAACAAGAAGTTGGCAAGCATTTTTTTATTTTTTCATACACCTCATTTTGTTCAATTTTATGTTTTGAATAAATCAAATGAACAATATCGTTAACAAAAAGTCAATTTATACAGAATCTATTACATGTGTAACACCATACATAAAAAAATTGCAAACAAAAAGAAAACATTACTTCAATGTAGATTTTCAGTTATAAAAGACAGACTAGAATAGAAACAAATGACTAGAATTATCTATCAGGACCCGGTTTAAATAAGTTGATAATCTTAAATGCCAAAAATGGCGACATACTAGACAAAATGATGAAAATCTGACACATTAATATAGAAATGGTGCTTCAAGAACATATGTTAAACAACAATAGCCTTTTTATTTATTAAAGGAGTAACAACAAGCTGTTCCTTACAAAAACACCACTAAATTTCACAACATTTCGAAACCGGAAACGGAAAGCAACTAAAAGCAATTAGAGGTATTAAAAATCCCGTCTCGTACCGTCATAAAACGTATTATAAAGACTGGCACCAAATATTATTAATTTTTCATTTATACTTACCTGAACGATTTGACTACTTCAAACGGCAGACTGGCCGAAACGGCCATTTTGTCTTCCAGTTCGGCTTTCTCAATTTTTATTTCATCAATGTTTTTAACTTCACGAACAACTTCAGCTATCGATTTTTTTAGTAATATTTTGATGATTGACGAATTTTCTTTGTTATTTTCAATTATTTTAATTTTAAAATCTGCGTCCGATTTGTCGTCTACATGTGATTCGGCCATCTTGGATCTCTTGACGACATAGCTCAAACTGCACGCGCCGGTTACTACGTCACACTACGCTACAGTCTCCAATATCTGTAAGGGGAGGTCACTGCGTAGGAGATTGGACATAGCTATGTATTCGATTAGCTGAGTGGTTGAATGGGTTATTAGTAATTATCCAATCAAAACTGCTGATGCAAGCAAATGGAATTATAATACACAGACGGATATGTCGGTCGTCGTCAAACTTTAATTTTTGACAAGGGGGATTTTATCAAGTCGGCACTAAGAACGAAAATATTAGCAGGAGAGCAGTCTTTTATTTTTATTTCATTTCATCAGAAATAAGGGTTGGCGCTCCCTTAAAACAGAAAATAAAAAAATGTTGGCCTTATGCTTTTTTGCTGAATCTCCTTGACACAAACATCAAGTTTGGACTTTGAAGATCTCAGTATGTATTAGTTATCGTTCATATTTTTAAAAATACAGAATATATTGCAAGCGAGCCGAAGGAGAGCGCAGCAATATGTTCCGTATTTTTAAAAATATGAACGATAACTTGCTTACAGTTTGTCACGTCCGCACACCCGGCAAAACATTGACTGACAAACGCCGACTCCACCCAAAAATTGATTTACAAGCCAGGGAAATAATCTAGTGGCGCGGCACCGTTCTTTGATATCATGTGATGTCTGGCCCGGTACATGCTGACCTAAGAATTAAATTGTCGCAATCTCGTGTTGGCTTTTGTTCTAAAAGGTTTAATGGCGTCATGGACTTCACAATTCTGGATAGCGATAATGAGTTCTTCAAAAACTTTTTGTTTGAAGAAATGTCGAATTTTGATTCTAGTTACACCGGTAATGATGTTACAGTGTCACAACTTCTTACAATGGATACTCAGCAACTTGTAAATAATTCATTCGACAACAAAGAAAATACTGCCCCAGGTTAGTACGTCAATATTACGAAAAGTTATTCTAGCGGCGCAAGTTCATTTTTGGAATGGTAGTCATTATGTAATTTGCATAGGTTAACATCGTTTGAATAAACACACAAGATACGTTGTTGATTAATTTTGGTTGCAAATCTAGGGGTCAGCCACTTTAGAATGCCCGTATTATGGAAAGCGTCAACATTTTATAGTAAACAATACAGGCTCCGCCTACTTTCTAAAAAAGTCACGTAGGCCAAATATCACATTTTCTCTGTACCGGAGTTCATATCGGGGACGAATTGCAGAATATGAGAAATATTTTTCAAATTTAAAACGAAATGCAGCAATCTCATTGGCTTTCAAAGTAGGACAAACTGTAATTAGATTTACGACCAGTCTTCAAAATTCTGTAAAGTACTAATGCAATTACTAGAAAATACTATCTAAACTGAAGTCAGCATGGCATGAAGCATAAAGATATTAACAGAAATGCAGTAACAAAACTCCAATGGCGAACAAGTGAAACAATTTAAGAAAGCTTTAGCTATTGTACTTCATGCAAAATTTTATTGCTTATAGGACTGAATGACCGGCAAATTTTTTGACCTTTCGCGAAGTCTTTTTACACACTGAACCAATATTTTTACTACACACTGAACCAATATTTTTACTACACACTGAACCAATATTTTTACTACACACTGAACCAATATTTTTACTACACACACTGAAGCAATATTTTTACTACACACACTGAACCAGTTCTGTACCACACACACTGAACCAGTTCTGTACCACACACACTGAACCAGTTCTGTACCACACACACTGAACCAGTTCTGTACCACACACACTGAACTAGTTCTGTACCACACACACTGAACCAGTTCTGTACCACACACACTGAACCAGTTCTGTACCACACACACTGAACCAGTTCTGTACCACACACACTGAACCATTGCTGTACCACACACTGAACCATTACTGTACCACACACTGAACCATTACTGTACCACACACTGAACCATTACTGTACCACACACTGAACCATTACTGTACCACACACTGAACCATTACTGTACCACACACTGAACCATTACTGTACCACACACTGAACCATTACTGTACTATACACTCACCGGCATTTCTAATTACACACTTTTTATAGACGAAAATAACTATCAAAACATGGTGTTTATGGTAATTGGTTATAACGGGAGTTGTACCTGGAGTTGATGTCTAATCGTAGCACGTTACACGAAAATCCCCATTCGAGTTCATTCATGCGAGACGAAAATTTGAAATCAGCATTTTCCTCGTGCACACGTACAAAATGTTAGGCAAGTTTGAATTTAGCCAAAATCATTAGAATTCTAGCCAGAGATAAAAAGGCCGGTATAAAAACTCACAAAAAATGGCGCGTATGACTTTGGTAGAGAAAGCGCGTGCCGTTGGAATGCTCCAAGCTGGCACGTCAGTAAGACAGGTAAGTTACAATTCTTTACCTTCATTTTACTGCCCTTAAATTGTTTTAATTAGAATAACTACGGCATAACGTTGATATTACGATGATTGAATACCATGTTGAGTGTACGAAAATGACGTAACGCGATGCACGTGACGTCATATTCGGCGACGGTCATTTACGCTACAAATGCTTTCACAGAACTATTTTATTGTGCAATTAGTTTAAGAATGTCAGTGCTATAATAATTCGCTGTTAAAACTTAATCCAATTACTTTTTTCAGATTTTAGAAAAAGTCAAATATTTTGATAGTTATTTTCGTCTATAAAAAGTGTGTAATTAGAAATGCCGGTGAGTGTATAAATGAACAATTCTGTTGTTCTTTTGCGAAATAGTCGATACACATTCCATCATGATTAAATAAAATTTGTTTTTCATAGTGCACAATACTGTTGCTGGCTTTCAAAAAGTTGAAACAAGGTCCAATGTTTATATAATACATGATAAAAAGGTATAATGAATCAAAATACAACCATTACTGCTAAGTTTCAAGTCATAAGAAACAAAGTGTATCAGTGCCCAAGGTTATAAAACTTTCAGAGCATGACAACCAGTCTCAAATCTCAAGCATCTGATTGGCTGAAATGGCAACTGGTCGCCATTTCTGCCAATCAAATGCTTGAGATTTGAGACTGGTTTCAAATCTCAGGACCTGGTAGTATCTTTATGTCAATCTCCTTGATGGGGAATTACTCAAATACTTCTCGATCAGTACAATGTCATGCAGTTATCATTCTTGTTGTCAGCATGACGTTTTAGGTTAAGAGACAACTGAGGAAGCAAATCTCAATACAATCAATTAAATCTTATTCTTGTTATCACATAGCTTTGTCACCTGTTACTAAAGTTGTCACACTGCTTCAAGGCAGTTGATAAATTCCAATATACTTGCACTATTAAGCCAACAAGACAATTTCAACATTTTATGTTGTACAACACATTGCTATAGACACCGCTGGACAATAGGATCCCTATGCATCAAGGTACTGTTATCCCAGGTGACACAAATAGTGTATTTTCTATTTGACCAATTTAAACCCGATCAGGCTTTGTAAGAAAGCTGCAATCCAAATTGGACATAATCAACAGCATGCTAAAATAAATGGATGTTATGGTTGCTAGAGAATCAAGGAAAGAACATCAAGATTCAAACTTGGGAGCCCAGGTCTTTCCCGTTATGACGTAGAGGCAATACTTAAACTGAAATAAAAATCCGCACTTCAATGTCCCCCACCCACTTTTTTTGGAGACCGGCAGAACAACTCCAATTATCTTTCGAAAGTGTACAACAATGTTCCATATGGGATATGGTACAATACTAGAAGAACTTAAGAAATCCTCGTCGGACAGGTTTGTGGACGGGTGTCCAGCTAGGTAGAACAACCCATACACAATCTGCTCGCTGGATAGGTAAAGTCTAAAATGCAGAATATTGTGCAGAATGCAGAATGCAGTCTGCAAATTAGGGGTCTAAAATGCAGAACAAATTTGCAGAATGCAGAATGCAGATAATGTATTGGTAATAGGAACAAGGAGTCTAAAATGCAGAATGGTTCTGCAGAATGCAGAGCGCAGAAAATGTATTTGACACTGCAAAATGCAGAGTGATAATTAAAAATGATGCAGAACAATTTGCAGATTGCAGATTAACCTTTTGTTGGATCATTAAAGCCAAAATTGTTCACACCTTTTCAATGTGTAGTGCATGCTTCTAAAATTGTTGAGGTTTTTTAAAATTAAGCATTTCATTTAGTTCAAAACAGTGATGTCTTATTGTTGTTGTTTTTTAATTATTAAATAACTAACAAAAATAAAAATATAGAATCTCCACATGTGAAATGCAATCAGTTTTCATGATTTGTAATATGTCTATGACATTTTAAAAGTCAAAATCAAGACAAAATAATTCAATAATTTAATATATTTTTTAAACGGTTAGTTTTGACAATAGACTGATTGAGTGGGGTGTCTTTTGACAAATGATGATCAGTATAGTGCTGAAAATTTATTATACACTATACAGAATGTAACATCATGTTTGAAAGAAATCCTCATCATTATCATTCTCGACTGTCAGCCCAAGCAATCATTAGCACCAGCATCATTTGATGATGATTGAATGAGTGATTTATCGATGATTTGATATCAATCCTCAATCTTGCATTAAAGAGAATTTATATCTTTCATATGCTCTTTACCCTAATTCCGCAATTTGTACAGTCACTGCCTTCTTCAAATTGTTGTTCCTTTTGTCATTTTATACAATGATTGGTTTGCAGCCCAGACAACAAAGACTTACTATGAAGATATATAAAATTATGCTGATCTGGGTCTACACTAAGTTATGACCGTCACTTATTTTACTTAAACAACTTTAACCAAATTAAAGAGAAACATTTATATATAATATTAATTCAAATAATATGGTTGTGTTTAACTCTCAAATTAATATTACAAAATTAATAATGAACTTTTATTGACGCTTTTTTGTTTGTTTTTATAATTTTAATTTGCAGAATTTATTAAACATAGCACAAAAGAAAACATTACTACACAGTTATCTAACAGGTTAAGATTAGGGGCTTCTTGTCATAAAACAAGCCTATCACAGATCCTACCAAGTGTGACCATGACACATCATCAGTTTATTGGTATGACACTTACCACATAGAGGCCATAAGATCTAAAGATTTATATGTATTTTAAAGAACAAGCATTATTTTTTTAAATATTAATTTAAGTAACTTGATTTTGTAACCTTAATTAAAACAAACAAACTTAATTAAATTAACTCATTTAAATTATCATAAACTTTAAGTTCATTATCTGAATTTCAATTTTTTTAGACCAACTTGTATCTTTTGTCTTATTTGAAATTATCTGTGTTGTCCTTTCACTGATCATGAATTTTATTTATTGTGTTTCTCTGGTGATAATAAAATTATAAATTCATAACTATCATATACAAATGTAATGAAATTGCAAAAAGAGTGTCAGATAATAATACAATTTAGATTAAACCCTGAAGTCTATTTTCTTTTTTCTTGGTGATAAATAGGTCAAAATTGTCTATCATAATATTTCTTTAGTACTCATTTGTGCGTTTCAAGATCATTCGTCATCAAGACTGTTCGACACTAGAGAAATATGGTTCATTCGTCATGAGGATTTAGGTCGTTTCGTCATCAACATATAGACAATTCGTCATTATTGAAAATAATATTAAAATGAAACAAATGAATAAGATTTATACTGTATCTCACTGTAAAGTCGGAGAAGAAGAGATGATTTATTGGTGCGACAGGAATCGTTGAATTATCATTCATTTCTAACTTTTACAATATAGATAAATTGATGAAAAATAAATAAATTAACGTACATTTAATGTTGACATTAATTTGTATGTATTTGTTAATACTGAATAAATTGTATGTATTCATTCTTCAATTTTGTTGAAAATCCGACGTAAAATAAAAATAGCGACGGATTAGATATGAAATCACACCTGTCTTGATTAGTTAATTTATTTTCACACCAAAGACTTTGAGCAAGTGCAACGGCGGTAGTTTCTTTGATGGTCGAAAGAAATACAACAGTAAGTAATATTAATTTATACCTTAATACGTCTTGATTAGTTAATTTATTTTCACATCAAAGACTTTGAGCAATGGAATAAAGCAGTTAATAATTAAACACTTTTTAACACTTTAATTAGTCTTGATTAGTTGATGTATGTTCGCATCAAATACTTTCTCGTTTAATTAGATCTGCAAATTAATTGATTGCGTTTTGTACCTATGTAGACTTTTATAAATGAAGCCTGAAGTTTTTGAATAAAATCTGTGATATCTATATGTGATATATATTGATTAGCGTGGATACATGGCATGTTTATATTCGCATTAATATAGCTATATCTATGATGTTATCAATAACTAATTGTTAATTAATACATCCCAAATGCCTGAACCAGTAGTTAATTAGTCTTATACATAACTTTGTTAAATTCCTTCATGGTTGTTCTCCTACAACTCTAATAATTTTGCGCTGTATGTGTGTGTATGTGTGTATATGTTGTTTTGTTTTTCTCTAATTTGCATGTCTGTATGTTCTTTTGTTCTGATGTATATATGTGTTCAACCGCCATTGTTAAGGGCAAAAAACTGTATTGTTTATGCCAAATAAAATTTTGAACTTGAAAAAAAAAAAAACTTTGAAGAAGTATTACGGCGATAATTGCCAATTAAGGGGTGTATATAAAGAAGGTTAGACTCACCACTAGTATTATCTCTATCGGAAAATCGGGCATTATGCCTCGCATACGCACGCCTTGCTCGGTGTGTGAGAAACGCATTACTAGAAGTCATGCGGCTCTTCTATGTGATTCGTGTGACAAGTGGTGTCATCTCATTGACAGGCCTCTTATCATCCAATCAATGATACGTTATCAACAACTTGTTTATTGGCACATTGACACCAACATTGGCTTGCTTCTATAATCACCATTCTTTAAATTGCTAACACTTTGTACAATTTCAGCTGTGCAAGGGCAATGTTTTCGAGTCTGCAGGAACGATTGTTAGAGATGCATTGGCAGATGCCTATAACAGACCAGGCGGACATACCGAAAAAAGATAACCTGATTCGGAATGCCAACAGACAGAGAGCTGCTCAGCGGCCTAAGGACCCCAGTACTCTTGATTTTGCAGTGGAGGAGGATCACCTCCCGAATGATTTTTTTAAGCAGGATATTCGTGTGAATGCATCACGACATCTGCTTTTCATGACCACTTTTATGGCTACTTTGTTGGCAGCGGCCAGAACGTGGTATGTAGATGCCACGTTCAAGGTTGTTGCCAGACCTTTTTATCAGTTGTTTTCAATTCATTGTTTCATAAAGAAAGGCAGTGCTGCAAAGCAAGTACCACTTGCTGGCAAGTACCACTTGCTTTTATACTCATGTCCTCCAGGCGAAAGGATGACTATGTAGCAGAATTTGAAGCTGTTCTTCACCACCTTCCACAAGCACCTGCTGATATGCAAATGGTAATGGATTTTGAGCCAGCCATGTGGTCGGCGGCTAAGACAGTATTTACCAGGCCTAATTTCAAGACCATAGGTTGTCATTTTTATTGGAATCGAGCTATTTGGAGAAAAATCCAGAATCTACGACTGTTGACTGTGTTGCATACAATACCCATATTATTATTACATAATATGATGTCAATGTTAAATTATTTAATGTATTTGTTCAATCTAGAAATAAAATGTGTTTTTCTCGTATGTTGTTTTATATTGAACCAACATGTTGTACATATTGCTACGCAATGCTGATTATCTCAAATTTACATCAATTCCGTGTATTATGTGGGTGGGGGTTGGGTGTGAAGGGCTTTATTGAGGTATAGAATAGCCTAAATAATTATGTTCATATACATGGTAAAATAAATGTATGTTTTTAGACATAATATTAGTCCGTAATTAGTCATGTGACGAATGGTCCAATAGGTGATGACGAATAATCCAATCTATGATGACGAATAGACTCGAATTATTAGTCTATTTGTCATATGACGAATGATCCTGATGGTCCAGAAGCCCATTTGTGAATGGCCATCAGTGTAGACCCTGGTTTGTTTATAATAATAATGGTATCATGTGAATGTCATATATAAAAATATTAACTGTAGTTTTAATAACAAGAGGGCCATGATGGCCCTTATATCGCTCACCTGAGTACAAAAGTACTCTCAGCTTGTGGTTTCAGACAAGAAGATTTTTAAAGTTTTCCTATATCGGTCTATATAAAATAAAGTGAACCCTGGGGCAGGGCCAATTTTGACCCCAGGGAAATCATTTGAACAATCTTTGTAGAGTTCCACTAGAGGATGCTAAATGCCATATATCTAAGCTCTAGGCCTTGTGGTTTCAGACAAGAAGATTTTTAAAGTGTTTCCTATATAAGTCTATGTCAAATGAAGTGACCCCTGGGGCGGGGCCAATTTAGACCCCAGGGAAATAATTTGAACAATCTTTGTAGAGTTCCACTTGAGGATGCTAAATGCCAAATATCTAAGCTCTAGGCCTTGTGGTTTCAGACAAGAAGATTTTTAAAGTTTTTTCCTATATAAGTCTATGTAAAATGAAGTGACCCCTGGGGCGGGGCCAATTTTGACCCTAGGGAAATAATTTGAACAATCTTTGTAGAGTTCTACTAGAGGATGCTAAATGCCAAATATCTAAGCTCTAGGCCTTGTGGTTTCAGACAAGAAGATTTTTAAAGTTTTTTCCTATATAAGTCTATATAAAATGAAGTGACCCCTGGGGCGGGGCCAATTTTGACCCCCGGGAAATAATTTGAACAATCTTTGTAGAGTTCCACTAGAGGGTGCTAAATGCCAAATATCTAAGCTCTAGGCCTTGTGGTTTCAGACAAGAAGATTTTTAAAGTTTTTCCTATATAAGTCTATATAAAATGAAGTGACCCCTGGGGCGGGGCCAATTTTGACCCCAGGGAAATAATTTGAACAATCTTTGTAGAGTTCCACTAGAGGATGCTAAATGCCAAATATCTAAGCTCTAGGCCTTGTGGTTTCAGACAAGAAGATTTTTAAAGTTTTTCCTATATAAGTCTATGTCAAATGAAGTGACCCCTGGGGCGGGGCCAATTTTGACCCCAGGGAAATACTTTGAACAATCTTTGTAGAGTTCCACTAGAGGATGCTAAATGCCAAATATCTAAGCTCTAGGCCTTGTGGTTTCAGACAAGAAGATTTTTAAAGTTTTTCCTATATAAGTCTTTGTAAAATGAAGTGACCCCTGGGGCGGGGCCAATTTTGACCCCAGGGAAATAATTTGAACAATCTTTGTAGAGCTCCACTAGAGGATGCTAAATGCCAAATATCTTAGCTCTAGGCCTTGTAGTTTCAGACAAGAAGATTTTTAAAGTTTTTCCTTTCGGTTGCCATGGCAACCAGAGTTCTGCATGGAATTGATTTCTTTGAACAACTTTGGAAGAGCTTCATGCAAGGAACATACGTGGCAGGTTTCATCAAAATTGGCCAAGCCGTTTCAGAGAAGAAGTCGATTGAAGCAATTGTTGACGACGGACGACGCACGACGGACGACGCACTACGCACGACGGGCATCAGGCGGTCACAAAAGCTCACCCTGTCACTTTGTGACAGGTGAGCTAATAAAAAAATACAGATTTAATAATGTAAGATCATCACATGTATTACCTTTTCAAAGGGAAAAGTACAGAGGTTTGAATAATTATGGCTTTAATGATCTAACCAAACAAATATTGATCTGCATTCTGCTTACCTTTCTGCATTTTTTACTATTGTTCTGCATTCTGCAGTGTCAAATGCATTTTCTGCACTCCTCATTCTGCAGAACCATTCTGCACTTTAGACCCTAATGCCCTATTACCAATACATTATCTGCATTCTGCAGATCTGTTCTGCATTTTAGACCCCTAATTTGCAGACTGCATTCTGCACAATATTCTGCATTTTAGACCTTCCCAGTGATACAGTACCCAAAGCTAATAAACAAGCGCAAAACTCTTCAAATTGCATATTTAGTAATATTGTATTATACAAAAGAAGGAGCTCACCGACTACCAACAGTTTGGCACCTGCTCTAACTCTCCTCATACGTCCATTTCCGTCAAAACACTCAGGGGAAACACTGCCGTAGGCGTAGGTTGAAACTGGTCATTGGTGCGAATGTGATCTACGAATGCGACAAAAAGGAATATATAAGGTAAATTACGTCAGCCAATGAGTAGTGCACGTGCATATCACCATCCAATCACTGCTTGTTTTGCAGGAAGCACAGTACGCTCATTGGATGACAGAATATATTATTTTTGGCTGGTAAATTGTTCGTAAAACCGGTTCGGTCAGTTACGAATATTATTGTCCAACAATATTGACCTGGCACCTCATTAAATTTCGTAAAGGTCATAGGAAAAACACTGGTACATACATGTAACCAGAGAACAAATTGATATAATTGTTCATTCCGAACATAAGTGAGTTGTGGTGTATTGGTATACATGCCGGACTACGGATCTGATGGTCTCTGGTTCGAATCCTTACAAACATCACTTTATAAAAATACACAGTTTTTCTTTGACTTGTAAAAAATCATTTGAAATCGTTTTACTACTCGTACATCTGGTTTTAGAATACCTTTTGAATAGTGTTTTTCTACAATTTTATTTGTGACATGCAACCGAATAGGCTATAAATGCATTTTACTTTAGCCCATACACGCAAAACATTCATTATAAAATACTTCTCACTACACCGGTAGTTTACACAGAAAAATAACAGTCTATACGAGATTTAAAAGAATGGAAATATTAAAATTAAAATAAAACAAAGAGTGGCTAAAACATTAATTCGAACCCACGAGTTTACGTTTTTATTCTCGAATTTATGTATAGGTTATTGTTTATTTGGAGGCTTGTATGAAAATTAAACGGTCAGGCCCAGCGCAGCTGGGCGACCGTTTAATTTTTCGTACAAGCCTCCAAATAAACTATAACGTATTTACCGACTGCGCTAAGCGGGCTTCTCACATTTTGTAGCTTATTAAAATTGGTTATACATAACAAATCGATTTAAATTTAGATCGTAAAGTTTACGAAATATACCGACTACAGGGTCAAATTCAAGAGTGCCAGGTCAATGTTGTTGGACAAATGAATTGCCACATTCAGAAAAAAGCCTCCCCACACAGTCAAGAAGAAGAGAGAGGGAGAGAGCATGGTTAATAAAATGATCAGTTTCAAAAAGATTATCTCTTTAAGATTATTAAATTTTAAATTAATACTCTTTATAGTAGTTGTTTAATTTATATTTTTCGAATAGCAGTGTTTTCAAATTGCTGGAAATTTATTTCTATAAATCAGTACTTACTAAGTGCGATAAGTTTGAAAAGTTCAAATTATATTTAGTAAATCAATCAGTTATGCGTAGTCAAGTTTCCATTTTAATTATGCATAAACAAATCTCCATTTCAGCCGATCAGTTGTTAAAGATTTGAGACTGGTCTCTATTTTTAGTTTAATGAGTTTAATGATCTTATAGACCATGTTGTTCATAAAAAGCTTGAGAATTATAGGTGCGGATATAAAAGCGTAAAACTTATTAACATAACGTGGTTTAGGCCTATGCTCTGCAAGTCCTAACGCACTTTTTGTTTGAGCAATGCAGACATTAGTTTTGTAGGGCCCATTTGAAAATCGTACCTTACAAGATCCCAATGAACCAAGTTTACTCTGTTATCTTTGCGCTTGAATTTCCGTGGGTTTAGACGAAAACTAAAATCGAACCCTTACACTGTTAACTACACCGGGTCTAAAGATTACATGTATAAAACTGAGAATGAAACCAGTCTCAAATCTCAAGCAAATCAGATGCTTGAGATTCGAGACTGGATTCCACTCTCAGTTTTATAGTCTTGTGGCCGGTAGTCTGAAAATAAAGACCCCTTTTGCAAGTTTTCTTACTTCTTTCTAATGTCCGGGAAAAATCAAGGTGCCAAATCAGCAAAAAAGAGTATTGCAGAACTGAAATACATTTGTCTTTCAGAAAAATTACAATTGATAACGTATGCGACCGGGGGTTATCATGTAAAATTATAAATCCACTCATAGCCACCGAATCTGGGGACTGGGTGATGCATTTTTTACACATTTTAAAGTATTTCTTCCAATCGATCCCTGTAACAAATTCCCAGTAACAGTTCTACCACTTGGTAGCACGATTTGTAACAATTTCCCAGTAACAGTTCTACCGCGTGGTATGGCGATCTGTAACAATTTCCTAGTAAGTTCTACCGCGTGGTAGCGCGGTCTGTAACAATTTCCTAGTAACAGTTCTACCGCGTGGTAGCGCGATCTGTAACAATTTCCTAGTAACAGTTCTACCGCGTGGTATGCCGATCTGTAACAATTTCCTAGTAACAGTTCTACCGCGTGGTATGGCGATCTGTAACAATTTCCTAGTAACAGTTCTACCGCGTGGTAGCGCGGTCTGTAACAATTTCCTAGTAACAGTTCTACCGCGTGGTAGCGCGATCTGTAACAATTTCCTAGTAACAGTTCTACCGCGTGGTAGCGCGGTCTGTAACAATTTCACAGTAACAGTTCTACCGCGTGGTATCGTGATCTCTTACAATTTCCCATTTAGAGTTCTACCACGTGGCATCGCGATCCGCAACAATTTCCCAGTAATGGATCTACCACGTGGTATTACAATCTGTTACAATTTCCCAGTAATTGATCAACCAAGTGGTATCGCGATCCGTAACAATTTCCCAGAAATGATCTACCACGTGGTATCGCAATCTCTAACAATTTCCTAGTTATGGATCTACCACGTGGTATCGCAATCTCTTACAATTTCCCAGTAATGGATCTACCAAGTGGTATCGCAATCACTTACAATTTCCCAGGAATGGATCTACCACATGATCGCAATCTGTAACAAATTCCCAGTAATGGAGCTACCACGTGGTATCGCGATCTGTTGCAATTTCCCAGTAATGGATCTAACCTCGTGATCGCAATCTGTTGCAATTATCGAGTAATGGATCTATCTCGTGATCACAATCTGTTACAATTTCCAAGTAATGGATCTAACACTTGATCGCAATTTCTTACAATTTCCCAGTAATGGATCTATTACGTGATCGCAATCTGCTACACTTTTCTCAGTAATGGATCTACCACGTGGTATCGCAATCTGTTAATATTTTCGAGTTAGAGTTCTACCACGTGGTATCGCGATCTGTAACAATTTTCCCGTAACAGTTCTACCACGTGGTAGCTCGATCCATATTAATTTTCCAGTAACAATTCCACCACGGGGTATAGCGATCTGTAACAATTTTCCAAAAAACGTGGTGTATAGTCCGATTTTACGCGTTGTATTTATCTACAACATGGTATTGCGAAATGTAACGAATTCCTAATAAGAGTTCTATCACGTATGAATTGAAACCAGTCTAAAATCTTAAGCAACTGATTGTGCAAAATGGCGACCAGTCGGAATTTCGGATATTCCGCCAAAAGAACAAATCTGCTTTAAACTCCCCCTGGCAATTTTGTTTCCTTATATGGAACACGTACTTACTTTCACCTGTCAGATTTTCTATTGGACTATTTCCACGTGCCTTACGTTCGACGGAGCGCTTGATAAATGCTGTAGTTTACTTAAAAGTAAATACTGTTAAACTACAGTTTAAATATGCTGGTAAAATGTTTTTCAAAAGTTAGAGAACTTGCAAGAAACATAGTATGACGATATCTGAAAAGGAAGAATAACTGTTACATATATATGGGAAGAGTTAAGTAATCGATATCCAGGGACGTAGCTAGCGTGAAATTAATTGGATTTATAATTGTGCCTTTGTGTTCCTCTAAAGGAAAAATTCTGATAAAATGTGCAATTTGGTCCATTCCGAGCTTTCTGATGAGAATCGTGTGGATTCAGCCGCCTACATGCATTGAGGCAGCTACGCGCCTTCAGTTCTAGTTGTTCAGTAGTAAAACCATACAAGTAGGGGCTTTACGAAGCTGTTCCAAACGCAAACTGCAAATCTAACATATTAGTCCAAAGAATATATTCGTCAGACTAAAAGCATTGTTCGCGAAAACGCGAAACTTGGATGAATTCTTAACTTATATTATCACATCAATGCATGGCTAACGTGTAAGGGGAAGTAACCGCTACGAGGAGTTAACCAAATTCCAGTGCAGTGGTCTCCCTTGACCGCTATGCAACTATGGGTCGTTAGGCCGGTATTCCATAGTTCCGTGATCCCTGTCCGCGTCCGTGTCCGCGATTTTTCACTCACCAAAGATATCGTTGGGTATTTTCCATGTTCGTGTTCGTGTCCCGCGACCTGGAACGGACACGGAGGTATGGAATATACCCAACGATATCTTTGGCGAGTGAAAAATCGTGGACACGGACGCGGACAGGGATCACGCATCACGGAACTATGGAATACCGGCCTTAGTGTTGATTTGTTGTTGAAAGAAATCAAAGATCATTAGAATGAAATAAACAGAAACAAAAATAGAAATAAGTTACAAAAAAGTTTATACTACATTACATTTTGTGTTTCTTTCTTTTTGAAACGTGGTGCAATAAATTGATATATTTTCATATCAGAACCGAGCAGAATGCTCTTCTCGTACACCTGGCAACTCCTTTCTGTCCCGTTCGGCATCGCACAGCGGATACATAGGCCTGGTGATTTGAATAGCTAGGTCTGAAAAAGCCAGTTTGATTTGTTGCGATTTTTTTTACAAGAAATTATTTCAAACTTGTTCGCCGATTTCTTTTCTGGTCCGCTTCACGGTGGTATCGGTGTGGATGGGGTGTGGGGTGTAGGATGTGGGATGTATATATTGTTGCTTTTAAGATTGTTTCCTTATCATTGCCCGCGCAGTACATGGAAGTGATTTTGGCAGAGAATGATTAACCTTACGAATCCCTAAAACATTGCATTTCAATTAAAAATCCATCTTTGTCAGCTCTGTTCTCCTCTTGATCAGAAATAACCTGCATTGTTTCATCAAAGCCAAAGGGCTCTAATAGTGTAAGTTAAACTTTTAATTATTTGTAAAATGCATGTGATAACTTCCTCTTTTTTTGTTGATAAAAACATTAATGCTCAATATATTAAAACTGCGATTGGAGATCAATCTCAAATTTCAAGCATCTGATTGACTGAAATAGAGACTGGTCTCAATTTCAACCAATTAAATGCTTGAGGGTTTTTCGACTGGCATCCAATCTCTGTTTTGTTATATTCAAGTAGATGTACCTGATTACTAGTTTAGAGGATTACGACGTATGCCCTGCTTGTAGATCGATAATGTGCCTTTAAATATGATTTCCGTATACATATTTTGTATATATACGTCATAAAGTTAGGGTCTTTCGTATGGCTACATGTCGTTAATACTTTCGTTTAAAATCGGTCAGTTTCAAATTTTCACTGGAATCTCAGGTGGATGCGAGTTTTGGTGGTGATGGTGGTGGGGTGGGGTGATGGTATGGGCTTTCTAATATTGAGGTCGTTAGGACGTTTGCTTTAATTGTAGGACGATTTATTATCAGAACAACTTTATTTATCTCAGGCTTATACAAATGTATATCTGGTCCAAAAAGTGAAGTTTATTATCATGAACTGAAGAGAAGTTTCAGTGCCCAAGGTTATAAAACTGAGCGTGGAAACCAGTCTCAAATCTCAAGCATCTGATTGGCTGAAATGGCGACCAGTCGCCATTTCAGCCAATCAGATGCTTGAGATTTGAGACTGGTTTCCATGCTCAGCTTTTTAACCTTCAGCACAGGCTGAGGGGTTTATTGCCGTGATCTTCGTGGGTCATACAGACCTCAGCACTTGATAACACTGTCGTTTTCTTGATTCCATATTTAAACTTTTTAATCAAAAACGAATACTTTTGTATAATCGTTAAATCTGTTTATCGACAAAATATTTTCATGCATTTTATTTACCTCCTGTTACCGTTATCTTTCACTTGTACTTAAAAATACCTCATGAATGAGATCAACGTTATTTCAGTGTTTCAACATGCGACATTTAATACCTGTTGCAAATTCACTAGTTTCGGTTTCTGTTAAACAATCATAGAATCATTTTACGACCACTTAACCGCTAACCCGGATTTAGTTTAAACATCGATGATGACTTATTGTATAATCTTAAGGGCCTTCCAAGTATAAGGAAGAATATTATCCAAATATTTTTAACAGGAAATATAGTTCAATAAAACTGCAAAAAACAGTTTAAAGTTATATTTTTACACGCGTTAAGAAATTTTGTAAACAGTTACTGTAGAGAATAAAACAGCTAGACCTATACAATAAAATTCTATTTACACCTAAATCAAAACATAAACAGCACACAACACTGTTTTAGATGCCAGCAAGAGCTGTATGATACTGACAACATGTGTCTATCAAATGTATAAAAATTAATATGAATATCGGTAAAATTGTGTTTGACAATATGTGAACAAGAAATAAACTGTTGATTTTTCTCTTCTTGACATGATTAACTGAAATACTTTTAAAGTACACAAGATATTGTTGTCTTTATATTGTTGCCCATGAGCCAAGATCATAAAGCTGAGATTGGAGACCAGTCTCAAAGCTCAAGCATCTGATTGGTTGAACTGGCGACCAGTCGCAATTTAAGCCATTCAGATGCTTCAGATTTGAGAATGGTCACCAGCTTTAGGTTTATGATGTTTTGTGTTCTTAAGTTTTTAAGTTTTGAAGACTTGGGTTCGTTGCCGTCTCATTTAATATGTTTTCGACATTTTTGCATTCTGTTGAATAAATAAAAATATTTATTTTCACGATTTTTGATATTTAGAAGTAATTTGCTAAATTATCATAAATTCAGTTTCTATACAAGTGATACATGCATGTCTCTGTCAAGTTTAAAATTAAACTACAAATGCTCAAAATGTTGTACATTCAGAGGGTATATTTATAAGAGTGTTATTTAGATTAGCGTTTTACATGGGCTAAAGATCATAAAACGGAGATTGGAGACATTTCGGCCAATCAGATGCTTGAGATCTGAGACTGGTCTCTAGTTTAAGTTTTATAATCTTAGGCCCTGTTGTAGAATAGTTTAAGGCAAAACATTTCAGGAAGTTTTTATATATCTATCGAAGAATCGAAATAAAATTATATTTATATATTAAGTGAAAAGTTACAATTTTAATGTGACGTATACATTCAACACATTTTATTTAAATTAAACTAAAATCATATTTATTTTAATCAGTAACACACTGGCGCACTTAAGAACATGGAAGTTACAGATTAAATCGGCGTATTTTATTTTTTAAAATTTCGCATTGAATGTTTGAAATATATAATTTACGAATTCTATGTAAAGAAAAGCGAAACATGACATTATGATTCAGTGTAAAACCTGATAAGGGTGGAATGTGTCGTTTTATAAACTTTCGAGTATTTTAAATTTTTAATGAAACTTTGCATGCAGTAAATTGATCATATTACCGATATAGAAATGCATATCTCGTCAAAATATTTGGATTTGTTTCAGAGGTACAGGTCTACAAAGATGGCCACTAACAGTAGTTGTTTTGACATGACATCATTAGAACCAAAACTGAATGTTTTTCTGTTTAAAACTGATTAACAAAAGGCCTTAAAAATACGTTAAATATTGCAGTAGACACTGACAACCAGTCTTCAATCGGAAGCATCCGATTGATTTAAACTGAGTTCCAACTTCAAACCGACTGATCAAAATGAACTGTTTCGAGACTGGTATCATATTTTAGAATTTATAACAACGTCAGGAGATCAGCCTGAGAAATATGAGGAGTCTAGGAAGTCATGCGTCGAGCTCGAAACCTATCTGACCTCACCAACCCTTTAAATGATGGCCTCGACTTCCCAATGAAGCATCCACACAGTCTGATGAGGGTCAACACTGTTAGCTTTTCATTAAATAAATTACTGCATTATACAACATTTATTATTAACAATATATTAGCTTGCTCAAAATGAAAGAATGTCGGATGGATAACTTAAATTAGCAGTTAGGTTACGGAGACACTTCAAGCCTATGCGAGGCCACCTTGTATAATACCCCCGCCGCTCAACCAACAAACAAAAAAAACCCCACACAAACACCGCTAACAAAGCAACAGTATCATTAACAACAATATGCTAGATACAACACTGAGCATGGCATGAATGCTTAGATGCATTGTCAATGTTATGATAGATCCTATTATATCTTCCATTTTCCATCCACCCTAGCTCAAGAAACTACTTTAATCAAACTATTGCGAATAAATCCTTAGTCTAGACTGCCAACTTGTGACTGCAACCTTGGGCTGCTAACTTCAGACTAGCTAGGTTGCTAACCTTGGGCTACTAACGACTGTTAGACTGTTGGGATGCTAACTTCGTACTGCTAGGCTGCTATCTTTAGACTGCTAGAATGCCGGGCTTCTAATTTAAGGCTGTATGGCTGCTAGATTCAGGCTATTCAGCTGGTAGGCTAGGCTGCTGGGCTGTTAACTTAATCATTTATGTTGATACTACGTTCTATTGAACCGTAATTTAACTTTCTCGTTACAATCTTGAACACTTGTGACTTGCTGGTTTAACATTCAATTCACATTATCGTGTTTAGACGATTGATGACAAGACTGATAGTAGATATACTTTCTTTCCAAAACTCGACATTAATTCCCACGGACAGACCAATGAAAGTAAATAAACAGTGTCTTGTGGCTGTATTTAAGTTTAAATGGTCAAGTTGTTTGAAAAAAATTGCTTTATTTACGTAGAACAGACAGTTTAAAACGTCTAGAAAAATGATAAAGATATTGCGTTAACACTAATTTGTTACAATATCTTGCGGTCATTTGTCAAAATAATGTCAGAAATTTTAAGTAGTACGTCAAAATGATTTGCCCTTGAAACTGAAAATAGACCAGGAAGTAAGTTTTTCTTGAAAACCCTAACATTATTTTGACGTATTGGCACTAATGGTTGTACATCAACATCTTCCTATTTCAGGTGTGAGTTGTTTTTGGTATATTGTCCATGAAGTTCAAAGTTCTCATGCAAACGGATTTTCGTTTGTTTTAGTATTTGCTTGGTAATAAGAACATGAATTAGACTAAACTGAGCTTGCAAACATTAGTACATCCTTTGATAAATACATTTCTTCACTAAAATCTAGGTGGCATTGAGTATTTTCCCTTAAATTCTTTCTTGAAACTTTAGCCAGTTTTCGCCATTTGCGAAACGATAAAAGTATTTGGGTAAAATGTCAAGGTTTTTGATTGACTTTAATGAAGTCAGGTTGAGAGAATTTTATTATGAAATTAGCATTTTTTATGTAAACGCAACGTATTGAAATGGTAATGAGTTAAGGGGTAAAAACAACATTTGTTAAATCATATCTCTGCTCAATCTTCACAACGGAGATTTTTCAGTTCTGATAAGACTGTTTATACATAGATGTATTCACTATACCTCTGAAGAAATGAGTTTAATAGGAATGTTTATCTCAATCATTATATACTCTATAATAGACTTATTTCTTTGTGTTTTCGCTCGAACGTCTACTTTTGTTGTTGTTGTTTTTAGAAAGATTTTCGTTAATGTTTTATTTGTTTTCTTAACTTAAAACGTACACATAGAAAGTTTAGATTTACCGTTTTTTTTCTTTACATCGCGCTTAATATAGATAGTTGATCCCCCTGGCGGGCAGCATATACATAGCTAGATGTGTTTCATCACGTGAAATGTACATTAGTTTACTAATCATTGAGTACAATATAAAATAAATCTTACAAACAACGAATAATTGGTTGAAAAGCACAATCAAATATCAAAATGAATTCAATTTCAATTGAAATCATGCTTCAAATACCAAGGATAAAAATGTAATAAACGCCGCAAACTTGAATGTAATGTGTTAGTGACAAAATAATGCTATTATTCCAAGAAATCTCAAATATGCAAATATGTTTTTGTTTTGTTACTGACATTTCGTCTTCAAACTTTTCCCCACTAATAATATCCAAGTATGCAGTGCGCGATTATGTACTCTCGGTCCTTTGATTATGTTCATTTCAGGTTTACTGTACAGTGCGTCTTGCCGATCAATCTTTTCAAAGAAAAGATCTTCCATATCTTGTAGTTCTGTTTTGTTCTTGCCATTTACAACTTATTGAAGGTAGGGTTTGATTTATTAAAGGCGGTCCAAAAATTAAAAAAAAACATATAGCAAAGAACTTGTCTGGAAAATATTAATATGATATATTTGTTATCCGTTGTGCAATATTTGTAGATAATGTTTAGTTCTGATTTATTCATTTAATGGTTTAGTTCATTCGAACTTGAATAGTTTATTACAGCTGTGCTCTAGTATTTTGTAGATAAAATATTGTTATTCTTAAAGAACAATAGAAAAGAAACGCACACATCTGTATGACTTCTTCTTAAGCAAGCCATAACTTAATTCTGTTGCCCTGTTGATGTTATTTGTCTGTTGGCCTTGAACCTTAACCTGATGAAATTGATATTCGTTACTTTATTGACGTTAACTAAAATACTTAATTTATTTAAATTGACGACTTCCAAATGTGCAAATTCATGTAAATTTGGTAAGCCTTTTAGAGCGTTTTTCCAATTTACAGCTTCGCTTCAGAGTTTCGTATTTCTTTGGAAAGTAAGTGAAATTTCACTTATTTTCAGGCCTGCCAAATCTCCGGATTTTATCCGAAATCTCAGGATTTTAAGTTACTTCTCCGGATCTCCGGATTTATAGTCAAAATCTCCGGATTTCTATGAAATTGCAAAAAATATAGATTAATTAACCCTAATTTAAAGTTGTGCAATGAACGTATTAGTTATTCTACTGCAGTCGCATATTTCCTGTTTATTACGAAAAAATGAGATAACGAGGACGTGGTCAGTGACATGCTGCCTTTGTGCCTCTGGCGCAACTATACAATAACCGCATGTCATAAACTAAACAAGGGCCTCTATGTTACACCTGCTTTATCTATTTTCCTTGCATGTTCATTCTAATATTGTTAAAAACAGGTCTTAACAGAATGTTTAAAAATAAATGATAAAAATAGAAAAAAAACACAACAAATTCTTTAACAATTTTTAACAAAATCAACAAAATTCATTTATAAAAAAAGAATAAGAGAAAAATATCATCATCAGCGTCATCTTCATCATCATCATCAAGCAGCAACAAGACATTAAAACAACAACAACATCAACGTCGTCATCATCATTGACATGTTCAGACAAAATCTCCGGCTTTTTAATGAAGAAGTTTTGGCAGGCCTGTATTTTTAACGGATGACTGTTGAATATATTTAAGCATACGGGTTCCCAAAGCAAAGATAACAAACTGCGCGTTAGAATTGGGCGTTAAGTGAGGTGAATAACCCGTATTCATATCAATATTTTATATAAACTGGATATTAACAAACCAAAAACAATACAGTACGTGATCGATAACTAAACAGACACGTGACTGTCAAGTTAATTTAACATGGTTTACCAGCCAAAGGTTATACACGTTTGCTATCGGCATGTTCTCCTGATGAGTACTGATTACTGATAAAATATTTAATTCACAGATATCTGCCATAAGATCGTACTTGGTTATTTAAACATAGTACCACGTGACTGTCTTCTTATCAAGATCAGTTATACTTTAAACTTTTTTCGGAAGTTTAAGTTCGGGGTGATTTAAGAATAAAGTATTAAGTTGCTGTAACGCGTACTAGATTTTAAAATCAAAATATAAACAATCATACGTAAACTGCGGTGTCATTTCTTTTTGGAGTTTATTTTTAATTTTCAGGTATACTGCTCCAGTGAAAAGACCAATGTAATTTTAAAACTAGACTGTGTCCACAGGACACTGATGCCCCCACTGCTGCAATAACATTTGATACAAAATTTTGTACCAGGTATTAACAACATGTGGTGATCATGATTAGTAAATGAGGAGTAAGTGCCACAAAATTTAATAACTAACATAAACAAAAGGCCATAACTGTGGTGAAAATTGTTGCAAGACAATGTCCTTTACAACAATCTTCACATCATGTCTAATCATCTGTGCAAGTTTGAAAGAAATCAGCGAAATGTGAAGTTGATGCCACAAAATTTTGTAAGTGAATTAAACAAAGGGCCATAACTGTGGTAAAAATGGCAGCAGAAAAAATCTTTTTTTTATGATCATCTACCCAGCCATCTTGATCATGTGTGCAAGTTAGAAAGAAATCTGTCCAAAAGTAAACGAGGAGTTGATGCCACAAGATATTATTACTGAAAAAAACAAAGGGCCATAACTCAGGTAAAAATAGTCGCAGGAAAAAATCCTTTCTTCACGATCATCTACACATCCTGCTTCATCATCTGTGCATGTTTGCAAGGAATCTGCCCTGTAGTTTAGGAGGAGTTGATGCCACAAGATTTAATTGCTGAAATTAACAAAGGGCCATAACTCTGGCAAAAATGGTCGCAGGAAAAAATCCTTTCTTTACGATCATCTACACATCCTGCTTCATCATCTGTGCAAGTTCGCAAGAAATCTGCCTTATAGTTTTGGAGGAGTTGATGCCACAAGATTTAATTACTGAAATTAACAAAGGGCCATTACTCTGGTAAAAATGGTCGCAGGAAAAAATCCTTTCTTTACGATCATCTACACATCCTGCTTCATCATCTGTGCAAGTTCGTTAGAAATCTGCCTTATAGTTTAGGAGGAGTTGACGCCACAAGATTTAATTAATGAATATAACAAAGGGCCATAACTCTGGTAAAATGGTCGCAGGAAGAAATCCTTTCTTCACGATTATCTACACATCCTGCTTCATCATCTGTGCAAGTTTGCAAGAAATCTGCCTTGTAGTTTAGGAGGAGTTGACGCCACAAGATTTTATAACTGAAATTAACAAAGGGCCATAACTCTGGTAAAAATGGTCGCAGGAAAAAATCCTTTCTTTACGATCATCTACACATCCTGCTTGATCATCTGTGCAAGTTTGAAAGAAATCCGCCTTATAGTTTAGGAGGAGTTGATGCCACAAGATTTGGGGACGTACGGACGTACGGACGGACGGACGGACGGACAAGTGCAACTCTATATGCCTCCCACTGTGTGGGGGCATAAAAACTTCTAAGCGAAAAAATACCCACGGGAGAATATAATTCGCCGTGTATGCACGAAAAAACTCAAACCGGGAAACTCAGACGATGAAAACTAGACTTAAATCGTTTACTAATCAGAGACTTTTTAAAAAGAGGGGTATCCATATTTAGATTAAAGAAATATATCCTTATAAGTTTTCAGTCTCAAGAAAAATAGCGCTGTAGAGATCTCGCGGCCATAAGTAAAAGAACAAGAACTACTTTTTATCCGCATCGGCGGTTATGGGGTCTGCGTTTTATTGAGTTGCATTTAACCATATCAAACATTATGCAGAACGATTTCCAGTTTTGAATTAACAAACTTAAGAAAGTGTACTTATTCCATGGTCTTCGTTCATTACGGTTGTAGGCCCGCATAAACTCCATGACCTTAGCTGTATTATCTTTAAACTATTTTTATTTTAACGCATAACAACACAACGATTCTAAGTACATGTTCATTTCAATAAAATAGTCTTGCCTGCATTATCCCTAGGGATTTAGGACCCGATGTAATTTTAACTAATATTTGAAATACTATATGTTGACTGTGTTTGTATGATAAAAAGTAGATGTTGAATCATGCACTAGTTATATCTGTGCCCAAGATCATACATTAAAACTGGAGACCAGTCTCAGATCAAAGGCATTTGATTGGCTGAAATGGGGACTAATCGCATATCACAAGCAATCGTCTCGTTGTCTGAAATGGAGACCAGTGGCAGATCACAAACGTCGTATTGGCTGAAATGGAGACCAGTGGCAGATCACAAGCGTCGTATTGGCTGAAATGGAGACCTGTCCGATGCTTAATATTGGTGCTGGTCTTCTTTCTCAAGTTTATGATCTTTGACCCTGTTTGAAAGCTTTTTGAATAATTTTGTCTATCAAACACCTTGACAAATCTACAAATTTGTTTTGTTGCACAGTAAAAGATTCACGATATCATTGTAAATACCTGACTTAAATGAACGAAGAAAAAATATCTTGTCTCGAAAACAATCAAAAAGTGTTTGACATGATAACATCAAGACGGAAAATAATTCCCGAGCGTTTCTTTGCTTAAAGTACATGTGTTACAGTAATTTAAGTAGGCTAGATAAAAAAAATCGACTAGTCAAATGATTAATACCTTTAAAATCGCTATACTTTATTTGTCATAAACAGAAGTTAACGCCAAAAGTATTTGAGCTCCGGAATAGCAAACATGCAGCTTCCGGAATGTGCATGCTTTTTGTTAAGAATTTTCGAACTAAGTTATTGCTTGGCGCTCGAGAGTTCCCGTGCTGTTGAAACTGGAAAATACAATACTTTGTTGAACCACATTTTTCACAAAACGTGTTTTCCCATGGTGTGAAAAAAAACGAGGAATTTGTAACAAATAGGCAATGTGAATTATGCGTTTGACCTGTTTTTTTGATTTTTAGTCTGAACGAAATTTTTACAACAAGTGTTCAAATCGTTGTACATTCCATAGTTTTAAATAGACAACACTAACGTTTCAGTTAATTTTAAAATTTTTATTTAGACAGTGTATCGCCGCTAAACGTCGCAACGCCATGTAGGTCCATGTGAAAATCACGTTTTGTGAAAATTGAGGTCCAATAGAGCTTAAATGGAAATCGTGTGTGATCGAAAGCGAGGTTAAAGGAATAGAGGCATCAACTCCTTAGTTCTATTTCTTTTGCATAGGTGTGTTCTATGAGCATTCTTTTGTCTGAAACTCAACAGATCTTTCCTCGCCAAAATTTGGCTGGCAGCGATTATGTTTCCTAATTTTTTTGTCATTCATAATTTAACCACAAGGAAGGTTTAAATCCCCTAAGTTTATATGTAGTAGAGTAGTTGACTGTTAAACACTTTCAGATACAAAACATGAAGTACCAATAGTTCTCAAGTTACTTCTCGTCCCAGTTATTGACATCTTAGAGAATAGAGGTTTTCAGGTCTAATAACTGACTTACTTTTTACTCTCTTACTGCTTTAATTTAATAGAGAGACGTTATTTTGACCGAACAAATAAATCAGTTTTTTTATCGATTAGCGTTTTACCTGTAATATGCTATTTAAAGTTGTGAAAGTTTTTATATTGAAAAAAACTCTAAAATTTTGAAATACCACGAAATAATGAACTGTTTTTATTTTAAGCGGAAAGTTACTGCTTTAATTTAATAGAGAGACGTTATTTTGACCGAACAAATAAATCAGTTTTTTTATCGATTAGCGTTTTACCTGTAATATGCTATTTAAAGTTGTGAAAGTTTTTATATTGAAAAAAACTCTAAAATTTTGAAATACCACGAAATAATGAACTGTTTTTATTTTAAGCGGAAAGTTACAGTTTTAATGTTGTGTATACATTAAACGTATTTATTTACGTCAGATTCACACTGGAGAGCATCGGAACATGTAAGTTACATTTTAAATCGTAATTCCACATTAAATGTAATCAAGAAATAGTTCTCGAATTTCTTAAAAACTCGAATATTACTTACAAGTAATAGAAAATAGAATTTTTCATTTCTTATAAATTCTTCTTAATTCATGTCTACTTTCGCTTTCATTGTCAAACATTTTGTTGTTTAAACTGTAGTTTTTCTTTATTTATTTATTCTAATGTCTACTTCTTCTGAATCAAAACATTGTTGTTTATACTTTTTTATACTTTAGTGCGTGTTTTTTCCGGTTTGTTTCTTTACATTTGTTTTCGATCAGTAATATTTTATGAAAATGGCCATTCTCATAGACAAAGTATATTAAAACAATAGCCTTAGAATGAACTTCAATTAAAAGGAAATATGAGGCCAGATCTTCTGCATCATCCTGATAACTCAATTTCTTCTCTAGGACTGTCCTTGGTTTGTTGCCTGCCTTCCCATCCCTGAAGAAAGTAAGTTCGAGCCACTGTGACGACTGGGTAGACAGGTTAAGCCACGGCTACTCCGTCTTTATCATCATCGTGTTTGCTATATTAGTCAGCGTATCACACCTTGTTGGACCGCCTATACAGTGCTGGATTCCGGCGGAATTTGACTCCCATGACCCGGACAGTCACCAACCATGGGAACACTATATCCACAACTCGTGCTGGATGAAAAATACATACTTCATCCCGATGGAGGAGTCCATTCCAACAGATGTAGAGACCCGTAAAGTAAGTAGGATGGTTGTATGTTTACTTTTTTAGTTTAGTGAGTTTATTTTATGTAGTATGTTTCGATTCTATTGTTAGAGTATAATAATTATGTTGTTTGTTAAACTCGCATTGTACATTTTATTAGTTTTAAATTGTTGAGATTTTGCCGGTGTTTATATTTTTATTAAATCAACACTGTATATTTGGTTATATTCGATGCAAGCATACTTATTTCTAAACTTATTAAAATGTATTATTTTATTAAAAAACGTGTGCTCACTTTTTTTTGGTTTTGATGTTCTAGGAAAGCTTTGATTGTGTGTTGTTTTGTATCAACGGTTTTTTTTTACAATGTTCTGTTTTTTATTATTTGATATAGAAAGAAGAAATAACTTACTACCAGTGGGTTCCGTTGATTCTTCTTTCACAAGCTTTTCTCTTCAAGCTCACACATCTCATTTGGAAGCTCTCCCACACAACTTCCGGTATCAACATTCACAAGTTAACTAAGTTTGCCGATGCAGCACAAACATCTACATTTGAAGGCCGCAAATTTGCCATCGAATCCGTTATAAAAGTTATCGATATTTGGATCTATAAAAACAAGAACACTCGGCATAGTGTGTTAGGAAGACGCAAGGCGCAATTTTGTCACCTGTTTTGTTTCTTTTGTAATAAAAGACGCGGTAATTTCCTTGTAGCGTTGTACCTATTTATTAAAGTACTTTATTTGGCGAATGTTATTGGTCAAATATTTCTACTAAATGCATTTATTACCACGGATGGAAGCATGTATGGACTAGAATGGTTACAGTCATTCAATTCTGGTCCTAATGGACCAGTTGAAAGTCACCGATTCCCACGGGTCACCCTGTGTGATTTCGAGATCCGCCAGTTGAACAACATCCAGACGTAAGTGAGTTTTTTCCTGTAAAGGACAGCATTAATTTGAACATTCACTTATCGCCAAATAACGTTACTTATTTAAGAAACATTGAGCACCATAACAATGACAACTGCAAGACATTTAATTAACAGAAAAATGGTAAGGCCAGAGAAAATAAATTGTAAGATTCTCATCCGGATTTTGTGTAAAGGGGCAGGTGGGCACTTTTTAATTTTTATTTTTTATTAACGAAATACCTTAAGAAGGTATTTCGGGATGGTCTAAAATCCGTTCTGTCCGGAACAGAATATGTTTCGTTTTTTTACCAATAAAATTTTTTTTTGGGGGGGGGGGGGGGGGGGGGTTTGGACAGGGGCGGGCGGGGATGAGAATCTAAAATATTTTTTTCTACTGCCTAAATAGCATTTATTAATATCCAAAGGCTTACCATAAAAATATTTTTTAAAACAACTGTCAGCCCCCTATCTACTCAGTTCTTAATTTGATTATCTAGAAACAAAAAAACAACACCGATAATGAAGGTCGCATGTTGATACACTATAGCTGTTGAAACTTTTATTATTTTTAGTAAAATTGTAAATTAAGAGTTATTAGATTTTCATTAGTATTCTACAGACGTAACAGTAAAGTCATAGGAAATAAATAAATTACTTGTTCTTTATTTTATTAAAATCTGTTGCTTAGTTTCAATTAAAAATGATGCATAATGAAAAATAAACAAAATTACAGTTGTATTAATGAACCTTCATGTAATTAAATATTGCATTTTTTAAAGCTGTAAAAACCACTATGTTTTATACTTGCTCAATGCTTTTCTTATCAAAACTTGATCCACATGTCCCTGTTTGAAAAAAAGGTTGGAATCTTGTCGGGTTCTCAAAACCCATTTAGTCCGGAAACCCCATTTAATCCGGAAATTTAGTTGGTCTTGACGTTGTCCGGTTAAAAGGGGTTTCAGTATACATTACTGCAATTACATGTATTATCGTGATACCACTATTTCAGATAAAAAGGCTTATTCCTGCCAGGTATTTTATGCACTGAAACATTTATTTATTTTTTCTATTTTCGTGCAGTGGAGATGGAGCAATTCTTGCTTTTTATTGTGCACCATTACAGTAACAACAATAACACTAAAATTGTTTTCATGTTTGCTAGGGCGATCTTTTGAGGCCACCATGAACACGAAAATACAGTTTAGCGATTTACCTCTATTGCACATACGATCAATGAAATTTCTCAGGGTGATCATTGAGCTTACTTTCAATCTGCACATTCGCACGCCAGATCAGCTCGATACATCCAAACTTTGCTGGTCTCGATTTACTTAATATTGGTTGGTCTATTTATGAAGCCGTCTTTAAATGAGGACTGATATTATGACTTGGTTATGGATAAATAGAAGCGGAATAGGAAACAGTGATTGACATCTGCGATTTCACAAAGACGAACCACTGTATAGACTTATATCACAATATAATAATGCACGTTTGAATTCAGATAATAATTTTTCTTCGTTATTTAGCTATAGTTAATTTAGTATTAAATACGCAAATAGGTTTACTGGACATACACTACACATGCCTTTTAACTTTAGTGGGGATCAGTTATTATTAAGTAAACGTAAAATTCTATATTCACTTTGATGAAGTAAGGCTAAATAGTTGACTAATATGAAATATATAATTATGTTAATGTAAGGTATAGAAAGAGTAAACCATGCATTACTATTAGGAATTTGCATAAAAAGCAAAAATTATCAATGCAAAATAAGATAACGAAAGAAAAAGAGAACCTGATGGGTTAATCTCTAGGAAAGAACAGTGTAGTGGAAAAAATATTTACCACTTGGGGTTTTGACCACACGCATGCCCCGAAAAGGTTCTCGTGTGAAAAAAAAGTACAAGTTGCTTTGGTGCATTAGCTCCAAACCTTTCGCCAACTCGACAAGGAGAATCACAATAACATACAAAACATAAGAAGCTAAATGACATTGTCAAGCTAAAAGTGGTTAAACAATAACCTCATTGATACTAGAGGACCTGGAGTAAAATAAGCAAGAAACACGATGGCATGAAGAAAGAGAACGAGCTTCTACGTTCTGAAATGTTTCCCCGAGTTTAAAAATAATCTGTTAAACCATATCTATGTTCAATCTCCGTTTTCTTGTCAGTACTGTTAATCAAAAGCCGGTAAAGAAATTCAGTTTTAGGATATACATGTTTTTGATTTGACAAGTAATTTTGATTTTCTCTTAAAAAGGTACACGCAGAAAATGTCTCTTATCAACTTCTCTATTGTATGTATGATTTTTGTTTTATTTCAGGTTCACTGTACAGTGCGTCTTGCCGATCAATCTTTTCAACGAAAAGATTTTCCTTATCTTGTGGTTCTGGTTTGTTCTACTTGCTCTCCTTGCCATTTACAACTTATTGAGGGTAGGTTCAATCAATTTAACGTAAATAATCAGAAAATTATTGTACGTATAGGTTAATCTTCCGAAACCTCACATTACTTTAGAAAACAACGTACTTGGTCCAGTTCAAACAAGAATATGATTCCCGAAACTTATAATTTATACGGTATTCCTGTTTTAATTCATAAAAGAGTGAACTATTCACATCAGGAATTGCCACATCGAGAAAGCACAGTCTCTTCTCACAGCAAAAAAGTAGAGGCAAAGACAGCATGGTCATTGAGGGTTTAAACCATGTTTTAGGATGCACCTCACACTTGCCTCAACAGGTTTTTAAAGGAACAAACAAGCACAACTTGTCGTGTTGACATTACTCCAACCCACCCATCACCTCGTCAATGTTGCATGCAAAAGCACACAAACATATAAACCGAAGATGCAAATAGCTTGTCAAGCACAAGGACATGTACTAAATGATCTCGCCGAGACCAGAGCACTCCTTGAGGCATATCAGAAAGAACACGATGATATGGATAAAGAAACAGACCGAGCTTCTTTGTTCTTTGGCAAGAATTCCCTATAAACCTTCTTAAACTCCTAAACCCATGCTACCGTGATGCAAGCAAAGAGATACATGTATTAAGCATATCTCTCAACTGTATATAGGTTAAACAACAAGCACTCACAGCGCTGCAGAATGTCATGTTGGTAACCTTTTGTTTTTAAACGACGTCAAAAATACATTGCATTACATAGATTCGCTTTATCATTAAATATTTATGAACATCAAAATTATAATAATTATGATATTGCAGCACGATAAATAAACGGCGATCTCAGTGTACCCTTTATAAAACTTTTGAGCTTATGAAATAATAATCGTTTGTGATCTCTTTCGTTGAGAGCTTTAATCACGTCTGTCGTTAGTCTGTGTCCGTGAGCTAGTGTTCTATGCCGCGAAATAGGAATTTCTTTCGATAATTATTCTTCCGAAACGTGTGCGGGTTAACATTTGCGTCGTGGCTTAAAACTCATAAAATCTGCTTTAATTCTGAACTGAAAAAGAGCGCGTTTGGGTAAGGAGGATAGATTGGGTGCGCGAGGAGTCGTTTTAGGAGTGTGGAAGTGGGTAGGGTGGAACCTACGCTATACATGTATATCTGTACATCATATATTAATTAAGCTGTCAAGCCTTCAATATTTTACAGCATCCGTCATATAGAGTGAGGGAGGGAGTAATCATCAATAAAAATTGCCATTTAATGTGACGATGATTCAAGTATTGTCAAATATCACTTTTTAGTGTTTTATAGTAACTTTGGATACCCATTGCCATTCAAAAAGAGATTTCAAATACGCACAAAAAGGCATGCAACCATATATTAAGTCTATGTTTCGCTGTTGACTGTCCGTGAACTTGAAATATAAAATTAACTTGTCATTCATTACTTTATTAATGTTTAACTGAAATTGGCTATGGCAAGTACCCAACTTAATTTATTAAAAGTGACAACTGCCAAATGTACAGGTACATGTTATTACATTAAATTATTGGCGCGCTTACTTTTGTTCCGTATTATTATACTTTAAGTTAATAGCTTTGCTTTCATAGCATTGCATGAATGTCTTTGGAAAATACGATATAATAATTCACGATTGAATATTTAATAGAGGTTAACAAGGCAAAGGTGGGTTTACAAGAGCCAGATCTATAAAAAAAACTGTGTTGTGATGTTGTTCAAGGCTACGCATAAGTATTACTCTAACAATGGGCTTTAAATAATAACTGTCGTGGATATTTAATTTAAGTAAAATCCAATCATCATTCATATATTCCACGTAAAAAACAGTAAAAGTTGATATGGAAGCATTAAGAATAAAGAAATTTGTTATGAAGCGAACTATTTGTTGAAATGTAAAAACCGTGTACTGCGGTGTCGTTGTATTTTGCACGTGTTTAATGTTTAAAATTTACATATTTCGCGCAAGACAAAAAAGAATCAAATTCAAAACATAATACTTCCTCGTATGTGTGTATAACAGGAACTTGAATTGATGTCATTGCACTTACCGTATATACGAAAATTTGGCCCCGTTGAAATTAAATTATACAACCCTAGAAATAAATTAATTACTCAAAGCGACTGCACTTATTTTCGTTACAAGAGGGATGCACTTGTTTTAATTAAGAACACCTTGATACGTTTTCAGTTACAAAAATCTTAGCATAGTAGTATGGAGGGATGACTGAAATAAAAAAGAAACTTTAAATTTGAATTTAATGATAAATTAAAATTATCTAGGGCACAAGACCATAGAACTAAAACTGTTCGCCACTTCAGCCAGTGGGATGTTTGGGATTTGAGACTGGTCCCCAATCTCATTTTTATGATCTTGGGGCCCAGTTCTTCAACGACTTTCAAATAACTTGAATGGTCAAATAACTTGAATGGAACAATCAGCTATTACACGTATTAAACCTAGTTTGAATTTGAATATACACATTTTCAGAGTGCGAATCACGCAAAAGTTATAATTATGAGAAATACTTTTTTTTATTTTTAAATATGTCAAAATCTTTATTATGTTTCAGTGGATTTATTTGGTGTTCTTAACATTCAACAACTATCAGTTTGTTAAGAAATACCTAAAAATCGCAAACCTCGCCAAGCAAACAACAACAGACAACATAGACAAGGACATGTGCCACCGGTTTGCCACTGAGTATCTGAGGTAAGAAACACACACTCGTCGACTTATGGTTTGCCAATGAGTATCTGAGGTAGGAAACACACACTTGCTCATCGACTTATGGTTTGCCAATGAGTATCTGAGGTAAGAAACACACACTTGCTCATCGACTTATGGTTTGCCAATGAGTATCTGAGGTAGGAAACACACACTTGCTCATCGACTTATGGTTTGCCAATGAGTATCTGAGGTAGGAAACACACACTTGCTCATCGACTTATGGTCGCAATGAGTATCTGAGGTAGGAAACACACACTTGCTCATCGACTTATGGTTTGCCAATGAGTATCTGAGGTAGGAAACACACACTTGCTCATCGACTTATGGTTTGCCAATGAGTATCTGAGGTAGGAAACACACACTTGCTCATCGACTTATGGTTTGCCAATGAGTATCTGAGGTAGGAAACACACAATTGCTCATTGACTTATGGTTTGCCAATGAGTATCTGAGGTAGAAAACACACACTTGCTCATCGACTTACGGTTTGCCAATGAGTATCTGAGGTGAGTAACTCACTCTTACCCATCGACTTATCATATATACAATTGGTGCTAGTACATAAAGACTAAGGGCGTTTTTGTTGGTAACAAACTAGTTTCGGGTTAATATCGGTTTCGCAAACTGTCTATTTGTTGTAAACGTTTCACATTAAACGGAAATCAGTTTTTTTTTCATTTGTTTTGCAAAAACCGAACCTGGTTTTTGAAACTATCAAAACCACCTCCGGAGGCGGTTTGGTCGGTTCGTCTCACCAGCGAGAATCAATGGCGGCCGAAGGAAAAGCACGTGTATTGAAACTCCGAAGACAACACATTTTGTCTCCAATAAGTCAAAACAGGCTAAAGGTCATATGTATCATGAGCTTCTTCTAATATTTCTGAAATGACAATTAAATGCACTGCAAGCGCCATATTGATGGAAACTGTGAAGAAAACAATGCAAAAAAAAACAAACACTATTGAACCAGTTTCAGTTTTTCGCAAAACTGATAAAACCCTTGAAACCGAAACCGAAACTAGTTTGTTACCAACAAAAACGCCATAAATCTTAAACTTACCATGATGGAGAAAGAAATCATCAGTATAGCCATAAGTTCAATGTTAAAAACTTAAAATGCATTTATATTTGTTGTAACTCAAGCCGATTTCAAACTTTGGGCAAACTTTGGGCAAAACACTTTATTTCAATTAAATTAGAATCAAAGAATCACAATTGCGTTTCCTCGAAGTATTCTTAGTCCACAAATGCATTCATTCTGTGCTCCATTTGCCACAGATTAACAACAAGAGAAACAACCAATAAACAATCGTTTCTGGACCTTACAACATCTATATTCTCGCTTGCCTCCCTTGATGGTTATACGCTAATTTCTATGTGTTTTCTTAAATTTCTAAAAATGACACCATCTTATTAAGCAGATTGTAAATATTTTTTAAATATAACAACGAATATGTAGAAAATACGCTAATTTCTATGTGTTTTCTTAAATTTCTAAAAATGACACCATCTTATTAAGCAGATTGTAAATATTTTTAAATATAACAACGAATATGTAGAAAATATCACCGAAGACAACTAACATCAAAAAGCATTATTTTCCAGAAACGACGGTTGTTTCGTCATACGAATGATCGGTATGAACACGTCGGACATGATTGCAATGCAGTTAGTGGAGGAACTATACGATAAATGGCTGTCTCGCGTTCATCCCCATATTTCTAACTTAGACAATGATGAAAACGAGATCGGTTCAAAATATGATTCGGGAAATAACCTACGGAAACGAAGTCCCAGAGAGGGAGCAACCAACTGAGCGGGTGACGATATTTAGTTTCGGAAACTTTAATTATCAACTCAGCTCTCTGAATGTTATAATACATCTTGCTAATCAACGTGTTTCTAGTTCGCTTCTTTCTTTGTATACTTGTGTACTTAAGATCAAATGAACATATGTTTGTAATACAGAATCACCGAGTCCAATCGTTCACTATAGGTCCCAGGAGGAGAACGCATGGATAGACCGCTTTTTCAGGAGGGAATTGGGTACTGTGGCAAGTAAATCGTCTCGCATTTCTTTGGTAATGCACATATCACATAAAGATAAAGCCTATGCTGATCTCCTATATTTACTCTAAACAATGGTCATCTAACATTCGCCAAACTTTCGGTACCTTCTGAGAACATTCTCCACAACTGCACTAGAAAATCGCAAAAATGGCAAAATCACTCTTTAAAAGCCAATATTTTGATAATTAAGCAATGTTCTGAGCATTTGTTTCATTCTAAAGATTCATTTTGCACTTGTCTTCATATGTCATAGGCCTCCACTATTTTTAAGTCGTTTAAGGAGGATTTAGACCACAAGTTAGAAAATTTTCCAAATGAACGCATGGGTAGAAGTTTTCATCATTTATCCAAATGAACGCATGGGCAGGAGGCATTTTAGAAATCCACGTTTTTTGTGAATATCCCACATTAAATCGACTTTTTTACTATTATATTTCACAATATTTTATTCTGAATTGCTAAAATATCATTTAGATCAGTCTCTAGTTTCGTATCGGTAATTTTGTAATATTTCGATTAAATGTGGGATATTCACGACAAAAAAAACGTGGATTTCTAAAATGCCTCCTGCCCATGCGTTCATTTGGAAAATTGATGAAAACTTCTACCCATGCGTTCATTTTGAAAATTTTCTTATTTGTGGTCTAAATCCTCCTAACTCGACATTAAAATAGTGGAGGCTTATGACATATGAAGACAAGTGTAAAACAAATCTTTAGAACGAAACAAATGCTCAGAACATTGCTTAATTATCAAAATATTGGCTTTTTAAGAGTGATTTTGCCATTTTTTTGCGATTTTCTAGTGCAGTTGTGGAGAATGTTCTCAGAAGATACCGAAAGTTTGGCGAATGTGAGATGACCATTGTTTAGAGTAAATATAGGAGATCAGCATAGGCAATGTCTTTATCTGATATCTGCATTACCAAAGAAATGCGAGACGATTTACTTACCACAGTACCCAATTCCCTCCTGAAAAAGCGGTCTATCCATGCGTTCTCCTCCTGGGACCTATAGTGAACGATTGGACTCGGTGAGAATGTTCAATAATATAGTGTTTAGAAGAGACCTATGAAGTTGATGAATACTAGTCAAGGAAGAAAAAAAATATGTGACAGAACAAGGAGTTAATTCAGCATGAACACGATAACAGCAACAAAAAATGATTTTAATTTGATCGTTCTTTTTATGATTTCTCTAGAAAAATATGATTATATGTTAAGTGATTTTAACAGATCTCCGTATCAGTCATGCGTTAAAAATATGGACGATTGGTCATGATACGCACTTATATTAAAGTGTAAAACAAAACAACAAGGTAATTTAAGTCTTAAATGAAAATGTTTTTTAGTACAAATTATAAGAATCAATTTTAGAATCATTTTTATTATAGTTTATATTTAAAGAATGAAAATAATAAAGACAACTTCGGTCAACTTGATATTTAATGAAACCCCAATTTGATTAAAATCATCTCCGAAAACCGCTTCGCTAGATCTGACTTTAGTGAGATTGCTGAAATCTTGTAGAAATAATTAATGTGCTGCAAAATACAATGTTACAGAACATTTTAGAAAAAAAAAACAACATGAATATGGTAAATTCATTTACTCGGTCTATAAATAACCATTCAACAAATGCAATGCTACAAAATATTGGAAACAATATATAAGAATAGACGAAACAGGAATAATGTTAAAGTCTAAATCGATTAAACTGAAATAAAAATGTGAGGTATGAGATGAAAATACATTTATTATTGTTTAAAATGACATTTTACATTTTTATATACCACTTTTAAAACATAATACAGTTATAATTGACAGCAAATGTACCTCGCAAAGATTTAAAACATTGAAATCTGCTCAAGCTAAATTTTCTTTGGTACAATTTCAAACTTTTTATTGCCATATCCACCAAAAACGCATTTCCATTTTTGTATTAACCTGCCATATTAAGTGCGCTCCTCTGACTCCTTATATATCTACTCGAAGCCCTTTAGTGAAATGTTACTGCTTGTAATGGTCTTCTCTCTAGATAACTCCATTGGATTAAAAATTGATTTTCCTTGTCCTGGTCCTGGAGATACTGACCTTCAAACATATTTCAAATATAATGATAAGCTGTAAGTGTCAAATAAACATAAAAATAAACTATGTATTTATTATAAAGAGATAACAGCTCAACCGTTTTACAAATAACTTTAAAAAATAATGCTTTTGAAAGCTAGTATATATATTCTGCTAAGAGAATAGAACGCATAATATAAGTGTTTATTTTGCTACACTAACAGGAAGGTAATAGGTTAAAACACATAAAACAACAATGTTCATACATACAAATTTAAATAGGTCATTTAAAGTCTAGCACATATTCGTAGATATTTTTGTTACCAACTGGACGTTAATAATGTTATAACTAAACAAATATTATGAACTTTTTAACAGGATTAGGTAGGGAAAAATCAATTTACACAGAAGTTTATAATAGTTAGGTTTTCCGAAACTTAAAAGCAGAACATAAGTCTTTGTCTTAAATAGCACAATAGTAATAATAATAATAATAATAATAATAATAATAATAATAATAATAAAATAATAATAATAATAATAATAATGATTATTATTATTATAATAATAACAACAACAATTGTAATAGTTATTTTTATTATGTAAAAGACTTTCTTTTGCCTAAAAATTTTTCAATTCTGAGGAAGTTTAGTTCAGATATCGCTTCTTAGTGTAGTGCATGTTTATAACGTTTCTTAAAAACATAGACAATACCGTAGTTATTATTAAAGAAAGTTAAGTTACCTTCGGGACAAACTTGGTTTCCGCTTTTTCTTGCAGTACAAGCATCCTAATACCACAGCGATGATAATTACTGCAGGCACCACGACAACTATCACAATAGCATATATTGGTATCAAAACAGGATCAGTTGCAGTTGTTGTGCACACTGAAAACAAATGCATAGTGAAAGACAGGTTGTTAGAGCTATTGAGATTGAGAAAAATATGAAAGAAAATCATATTGGCAATAATTGGCAATAATAAAGTCTCTGACTACACTGGTGTATCAAACTAATAAACGTAAATTCAGGATACAGAGCAAAAAATGCTAGATGAAAACGGGTTGATGTACTGAAAGACAAATACTTTAAATACTAGACACAAGAATCGAACCAGAAACATCTCTATGACATTGATTAGAAACAAAGAAAAAAAGAAGAAAACAACACAAAAGACTACCACGTTGAAAACGTTTCCTTATGACAACCCGATTAAAAATCATTATAAGCTCAAATTAACGTTATAAGCTGAAATTATGTGAAACATTTATCTATAAATATACCGTTAGTCCAAGAAAACTGGTCAACGCTTGGGTCGCATCCGTAGCATACGTCTTCCGTGTTAGTGTCCTTTACATAATAACAATTTCCATTAATATAGCATGTGTTTTTCTGAAATAACAAAAAAACGGTGTTTAATTATTCACCAAATGATGACTTCTGCAGCCTCATCATGTTAGTAAAACTGCCACTGCCATAAGGTTGAAAAATTAACATTGCCTTTAATTTTCTAATGTTTACAAATTAAACTCAATAAAAACTTTCTGTGAAAACTTGCTTTTGCAATAGTTATTTAAGCTGCACCGATTAAGTTTTTGAAATAAATCTGGGTTTTGGCAACAAAACTTGCGAAAGATTTTCCTGAATAGAGTTCTTTCACATTGTTACCTCCCCTTAGCGCTCTCTAAAATTGAAGAGCATATTTAGTCGATAAATGCACGCGAGGGGGCATCGTTTACTATTGTTAATATGACTAAGTGATTATAAAATTAAGAAAATGTTGATAAATCATTTCAAATTTATAAATAAGTAAGTTCAGTCAAACAACGAAGAATAAAAAAAACGTTATGATCATTTAAAAGCACATCAAGAAAGTTTATGCGCATTTTAAACATTGTTTATCGCGGTATTTTCAGGACGCGAGTATCCAACGGATTTGTTTGGGTTTTTTATGAAAATACACACGTGAATTGTGTTTACTAAAATTAAATCTGTATAATTGACAATTCAGACGAACATTATCGGACATTTTACCGTTTTACGGCATTTTTTTGTAACGCTATAATTTATAGTGGAATGAGACATAATTATATTCTGATGTAGCTCGTCGGCGACTAGGTTGATATGTGTTTTGCTTGTTTTGCTTTTGAGAAAAAATATTACATATTTACATAATAGGATGATTCCAGCTACAACCCGAGAAATGTTTAAATTGATTGAACCAAACGAATATTGCCGGACGGCAGGCCAACCAAAACTTATTCAAAAAAAAATCCAGAGAGTTTTGTTGTTTTTTTTTAATAAAAACTAGTTTGATGTTGAAGTTCGTAATTGTTGTTGCTGAAGCTTTTGAAATATAATATTTTCATTTCTGTTTAAAATCAAAATGACCATGGACCAAAACAAATGAACGGGACTGCGATATTCAGGTCCGAGTTTATTTTAATGACACTTAGCTGTTGTGTACATGTGTGCCCGAGGCAGCGTGTCACTATCACGTAATCTCTCAATAAACAGGAAATTTTGGAGCCGTGACCAAGACCAAGTTTCTTAATATTAAATAATATAATTGTAAAACCCATTCTAAATTCAGTTAAATTTATGTTTCATTAATTATCCTATTCAATATTTTTAAATCCTGAGATTTTGCCTGAAAATCCTTAGATCCGGAGAAGAACCTTACGGTCCGGAGATTTCAGATAAAATCCTGAGATTTTTTAGGTCTGCGGACATTTTATCTTCTTTCTACATCATTCCCGTAACACGTAGATATTCATGAAATGCGACTTAAACTAATGTCTATTGACTATGGCTGACGATTTTATAAAAAAATGATGTTTATAATAACACGAATAACTTAATAAGCTTAACGGGCGTTGAATACAACGACGAGTATTCAACGCCGATACATTGCTGAATTCATCCGTTTACCTCCAATTTAGAGAGATCATGTAACATAAAATATATTTCTTGAAGTAAACGCATTTTGTCAGAAAAACTCGATACGCTTATATATGTGTCTGTGGAAAATATACAGTAACGTGTAATCTACAATGTATTTGTTTTCATATAAGACTTCCCGATTCAAAGTGGCAACCACGTCTTTGATTGTTTTACGCTTTTCACAGTCAAATCTTGCCGACCAGACGTTTTAAGCCTATTATATTCGGAAACTCGAATTTATTATGCTTTATCATAATAATTATTATTATTTATCATTAGCTTTAAGACGACACCGTGATCATATCTGTTCATTCTGTTAGCAATGACACAGTTAAATGCCCCCTCACTTGTCGGTTTAGGATAAAACCAATATTTTCCGCACCTAACGTGGCGTACGACGCATGCGCACAACAATGTGAAAGACCTCTATTTGATAACCGTGTTTTAAAGTTTTCTCTCATGAATTTATTTTTATTGAAATCATTAACATCTTTACAAGTTAAGCTGTCAGGTATTAACCCCGTTAGAATTAATTTTTATCAACGAAGATAAATTGGCTTTGTTTCTGTCAAAAACAGAATGGTTAACACATGTAAAGGTGAATTAGAAAATTGTTATGCTTATGAACTCAGATTACTGTTGAAAGTAGCTTTTCGTCGGTAAAAGTCTCGATAGACCATTGGTTCAGCCATCAGTCAGTGCATCAGGAATCAACGTACCTTGATGCATTAGAGAATTGGATATAGATATGAAAACTATTTATTTCAAACCGCGAGAAAATTTTGAAGAGATGTAATGTTCATTTGTGAGGCATCCGTTAAGATATCGAACAGTCGTCCTGTGTCTATCTGTGAACATTCCCATAATTGTATCCACTATTTTCACTTTTCAATGTTTGTTTTCGCTTATTTTTGTCACCGCAGCAATATGTGTACCTCACAATGTTTTCTTATTATAATTAACTCTCTCTTCTTTTTCTTGACTGTGTGGGGAGGCTGTTTTGTCTGAATGTGGCGATTCCTCATATGCATATTTCACATTTTTATTATTATTAATGTGAATAAATACTTCAAAGTCCAATGTAAGCTTAATCAGTATATATTGATTTCTTTCCAAAATTATAGATTTCATGTCTTAATAAATGAATGTTTAAAAGAAACACAAACAATAATATATATTTCACAAACACAAATTTATGCTACTTTTTGAGCAACCATCGTATCTCTGTTGAGTCGGATTAGATGAACGTGGTAAAGGTCATCGTGTAATAGTTAATAGAACATATAATTAATGATCCATAATTCGTTCAAAAACAATTGAAGATATAAATATTGCGGACATCATCGCTTCAAAATTACAAAATTACTTTATAAAGTAGCGTTACACATTTTGATGTACTTACAAGAAGAGAAATCGACACACTGCCGTCCGTTTCATTTACAGTCGTTTGGCAAGTAGAGTCGTACACAAAAATTGAGATGTCTTTACTGAAATTTTTACCATCGTTGCTGATAGATATATCGTATTGATGCGCAAATACTATATCGTTGTTTGTAGTAGATCTCTTTTGTCGCTCAGTCGGTAAATTACATTGTGCTGTGAAGATATCCAAAAACTCGCCGGACAGTAACTGGGTAGTTTTCAGTAACTTGCTTTTGTTTGCAAATACCTTAAATATTAAGAACGTTGAAATATTATGAATTAAAAATGCAATCTGTAACTGGTAATTGAATCGAGAGTGTTATTGATTTATTTTGAAAAAATTATCAATCCTGACTTGTATCTAACCGAACACATGAAAATGAAGACAACCTTCCCAGATGAAAAAGTAATACCATACTAGTAAATACGGTTTTAAAACTAAATGCCGGATGGCAACATTTCGAGCCTGTTCTAAAGAAACGTGCATGAATCAAAACACGGAGGTAGCACTAACGCATAAATTGAATTGCCATTAAGACAAATTAGTCACCGCATGCGGGCTTGACAGAAAAGCTTTCATAATGCTTCAATGTTGTAATGCTTCTTAATATTTATATTTATTTCTATCGGATCTAAATAGCGAAGAACCAACATTAATACAGATAGGTTAAGAAACTCCTTAAAAATACCGATTTCGTTTGGGGAAATCAATCTGAATAAGACACTAGAGCATCAGGACCTTACAACTGCATTTCAACAAAGACGTACATACACGAGGCACGCAACGGGAAAAGGTACATTCGGTCATTTTTTGTGTCATTTTTGTTGTTACTATATTTAAAAAGAACTATCAAATTTCTATTATTTTCTCATAACAAAACAGTGATTTTGTTACAAATTTTTACAATAAAATGGTATTTTTACAGCGAATTGCATAATAATTAATGTCGTCTGCTCAACTTTATGACGTCGTATCAAGGATTGACGTCAGCTGCCCGAAGGTACCTTTTCCCGTGGCGTGCCTTACATATGTCGCGTTTACTTACGATAACATAACATGTATCACTTCAAACTTGTTATTTTTTAATCAATATTGAAGTAAATAATGATCACAATATAAAAGTTTTCTTTAAATGCTTATAATACCTCCTTTATTTTAATTCTGCACAGAAAACCTGGAACAAGGTCAAACGTGTTTATCTCGAAGCTTTCACAATCTTCATCATCACCACATAACTCATTTTCTACGAATCCATAAATCGGTAGTTTGGCCGTGATGTCAATGGAACAGTCTGACCCATTAAATCCTTCAGCGCATATACATTTTCCTGAATATTAAATACATTAGTTTAATGCTGTCATCACATAAACTGTTGGCAAAAAGTCGAGTTAAATACTTTACCGATTATTTAACACTTAATAATAATAATAATAATAATAATAATAATAATAATAATAATAATAATAATAATAATAATAATAATAATTATGAATACATGTTATAATAATAATAATAATAAAAAAAAAAATAATAATAATAATAAAAAAAAAATAAAAAAAAAAATAATAATAATAATAATAATAATAATAATAAAAACAATAATATATATTTATTGCTTTATTAAATGAGAAGCTACCGTTTTCTTCCATTTGTTCTTCTGTTTTATATTTTTCAAAGCAATACAGCATGAATAAAAATTATGGATCTTAATGAATGACAACTAAAATGGATTACAATATAAACTGGAAATGTGAAATATATATAATTGTAAATGGGAATGGTGCATCTAGTATGTCTTAAAGTCTTGTACAGATGTTGAGTTCTGTTGAGTTTCGACTTGTTCTTGGAATTTGGTGATTTAAATAGCACCGGACAAAAACATGATTCAAATAATAAGTTTATGCTGCTTTGGGGTTGGAAAATACACAACAATTGTACAATTTACGCTTTACATTGTAATTGTACATGTAATTGGAAACTAAAGTACATGCAAGTAGATTTAATCTTAAGATATTCAGAAGCAGTATATTTAATTCTTTCAAAGAGAGGTATTGCCTTTTCAAACTTACTTTTATGTCAAGTTTAATCTAGCTGAGCTTTTAATGAGAAGTTGTGAAAGCGAAAGAATGACAAGTAGAAATAAAGCTTAAAAAAGGGAAAAAGGATAACAGAAATGACAATGCGACAGCACTTAAACGATAATGAGATAGTACGATGATAATAACGCAACAGTACAACAATAATACTTGAAAATCACGATAAAACAAGAACGAAAACGCTATAATACCATTATACTATTTCGTGATTTCGTGTTTTCATCATCGTTTCACGTTTCGTATTACGTTTCAGATCAACACACTCTAAGGCGATGACTCCTTACAAAATATCGTTAAAGTGATATAACAAAAAGATCATGCTGAAGAATTAATGTTTCAATGGAAACTGTAAACAAATTTGCTTATATGGTCACTTTCGCAAGCATGCCATATGCTTTTATAAAAACGAAGATCATACCTATAGTTAGTACCTACATATTTCGATATACGAGTACAAAATAAATGAGGTTGATAAAACTATCGTTCGGGATTGATAGAGATTATGCTGTGGTGTAAATATTGCGCTCAACCCGGGGAAAGGTTGCATGGGCAGTAATATGCATTTTTATGATTGCCCATGATTAGGGTAAATCGAACCGAGCCAAAAATACTTGTATATATGTCGTGTTCGGACGCTATCAGAATTTCTCTTTTTATTATATTCGCCTTAGATCGAGTCTGTAATGTTTTCTTGATTACTTGCCCAGGTTTTCGTAAAAGAACGAACATGCAGTGCTAAATTAAAATGATACGGCTGATACAATTTGTTGTGCATATGTCACGGTACGAATCTAGTCACTATCTGGGAAGATGTATAAGCGGACAAATAGCTCAGTCGGGAGTGCACTCGCCCTCTGAGCGAGGATTCCCGGGTTCGAGCCCTGGTCTTGCTGCACATTCTTTCTCACCCTGTGACACCTATAATATTTTTATTTTCCTTTAAGTTGAAATTAGGTCTCAATTTTTGTCATGTCATTTTAAAGCGACATTTTCGGTTATCAAGCAAACAACATTCAGTACTGCCGTTAAGTGGGATGAGTGAAGGACATTTACCAAGGCAACTTTTATGCTTTTGTCCATAGGATAACTTGAAAACCTAATGTATCCTAGCATCTGGTTTAAACTCCCTTGACAAACTGCGTTGCCACTTACCATTCAATTGAGTTATCTCCTAATTTTATCATTTTTGTCAATTGTTTGTTGTATTCTGAGATCATTTTACAAAAATACTTTCTTTCCTCTGTACATTTGGCTGTTTGGGCTGACTGTTGAAGTGTGTTTTCTGTTATATGCATACTCCATCTGTTTTTAATGTAACAACTGGTTAACAAAATTTACCTTTATCTGTACAAATACCGTTTCCCGAACAATTTGCCGGACATGACAGAAGCCGAAACGTTTTGATTTCCTCAGCGTGGGTTTCTCTGTAATCAGGATCTCTTTCCATGTTCATTTCAACGGTATCAGTCAGAGACTGCACATAGCCATAGACCCATTCATCGCTTTGAGCTTGCTAAAATTTGAAATAAACGTATACATTGAAATGAAATAAATATGTATACCATAACTCTTTAAAAGAAATCTGGTTAAAACACCCATACTCTCTCTAGGCTCTAACCCTCCTGGTTCTCATTTGAGTCTGTTGTGTTTGTGGTGAGTATTTTGAAATTGTTAATTTTATTACCCATGCTCTTTTTCCTCTCTATTTTTAGGCTGTGTAGGGAGGTTGTTTCATCTGAATGTGTCTGTTCCTGTTTTGCAAATTTCTGTATTTTATCTCTAATTGCTGTTATCAACAACGCGATTTTAATAGTCGTTGATCGCCGCGATACTTACGTTTATTAATATGAAACATATATATACTTTTGATTTAGTATGCGTGTTTTACTATGATTGTGATGTGTTGACATGCATTCTAAACCCAACATGTCTTTCATTTATATAAAGTATGTTTTCTTTTGTAATAAGCCACAATAAATGATAATGGATATATCAATATATTTACATTCCTATTGATTTTTTTCGTTTAAAAAATCGGTTCATTTTGCATGAACCGCATGACCCGTAATCACGTAATGACGTAATGGCTATTACTATTGAAAAATCCCACGTATTACTCCCCCTTTTCACTTAATACTAATTTTTGAAAGCGTTCGACTTAAGTTTATTTAAAGAAAAAAAATGAATAAAATGTATATATAAGGAATGATTCTTTAAAGCTAGAGCGCTTTATGGATTTGCCAGCTCTCACGTGCACGTCCAATCTGCATGAACCGCACCAAAATAAGAATCATTCCTTAATTATTACCAAATATGTGTTGTGATCTTGTAAAAGTTAAGCTGATCAACCCTTTAAAATCAGGGTTTTTGTTTGAAAGAAAATATATATTAGAAACATCACATTTCTCTGAATGTAAAATATTACTCACATAAGTGTCGTAAACACAGTTCCAGATTGCTTGTGTACTGTTGAATCCACCTGTTGCACCCATCACCATGTTGAAGGCCGGATGGCTGTTTATTGTGTCTGAACAAAGCTTCTCGGCATCCGATTCGGTATATATACTTCTCTATGGTTAATAAACAATTTAACTCCGAGGTGAGAAAACTAGTTGTTTTCTATCATGGTTTATAAGAGGTTCATGTTAATCCTTGTAAAAAACCCAACATCTAACTTTTTTTCAGCCATTGTAAGTCGTTTGAATTGGTACATATTTACATCATTGATACTGAAAAGACTTGTCAGTGAATTTTAACCAGGACCCGCAGCAATCATAAAATGAACGTATTTGTTGTATGTTATTGTGAATTATTAAATATGAAATATTTATATCTCACACGAGCATATACAACTCAAAATCCTGTTTGAAATTATATATTTACTTTTGCACATGGTACATTGTACGCAAACCCTCCTGTGATTACAAAGTTTAAATTTTTTTTTTTAAATTAAAGATTCACTAGACTAGCCATCTCTCCCCCGCAAACACAAATTCAACAGCAAAACATTTCAATACGAAATGATTGTTTAAATAAAAATAGTATGATACATGTCTAAAGGAATATATATCGTTCATGTTTTATGGAGTTCTGCTGCTTGCGTTAACACTTTTATACAAACATAAACAACACTTATATAAGTTTGAATTACCTTTCATAAGGAAATGAAAGTGACTATTGAGTAGTGCATTAAATACATATATATTTTAAGCAGAAATCTCTAACAAAATTTCTCGAGAAGAAAGCTGAAACGTTATGATGGGTCCGATTTATAAGCATACTTTATGTAAAATCCCACGAACAATGTTACAATATAAAAATAATATAATATAATAGCATTTATACCTTTACTCGTCGGTCTTTTATTACATGGTCAAATTTCCGCATGATCGTTTTGTGCTCAGCGTATCTTTTCTTTCTACCTGTAACATTCGGTGTGTTGCATGCTGCTCGGACTTTCCATTTTTCACATAAATCTTTTGTAATATCTGATATATCCCTAGGGCAATCGAGATATTGCGATGGATTGCAGAATGCCTCCGCAGTAGTTTCATTACAACTTTGGTTGTTCGCTTTCTTCGCCAGACACTCTTCACATACACAGTACATAGTCAAAGATTCATTTGACCAAGTTACAGCATCAAGGTTACAGCCTTGATCATGTAACAAATAGTTGACGTCAGTTCCATTTTTTATTCTACAAGGAAAATAGTTTATTTTGCTCTATACATTCTGAAGATACCATTTAAGTCATAGAGACGCAAGCAATTGGAAGTACTTGCTGTCATTCTTTATTTCACGTGACGTGTAAAACAATATTTTATTTGTATTTTTTAGAAATGTGTCAGTCATTGACAATTTATTTTTATTTTCTTCCGAATAAAACATATAGAGTCTCTTATGTTACATGCTTGGTCAAATGATTTAATTTCAATGATTATGTTATCAGTCAAAATACTTGGATTTGCTTGTTGTACATAAAACGTTGTATAAAAACACATCTGTAAATCTGTCATACATTATTCATTTAAGTGGAAGCCAAGGAAACATAATCCGATAAAAATACTAATCATAACATACCTCCATTCCCCAGCAAAGTTCTTAGTAGGTTTCCCACTTCTGTCAGTTATGTCATTGTCTTTGTTCCCATCGAAGTTGCCACATAAACCCTCAATATTTTTTATATCCTTTGGAGCCATTCGTATAAGCACATTTAATGCCGTAAAGCGTTTATCTATTCTTACGGTTATTAAAGTTCCAATTGGTGTAAAGATCTGAATAACAAAAGATGATTTGCAGTTAATAATATATATTTATTTAAAAGCCATACTTATTTCGCATGCAACGCTTCTCGAAAATAAATGTCTATTTCCTAAGAGATTCCGACACATGTCAACATGTTCTTGTGGTAAAAATTACCATTATATAACAGTTTTATAGACTAAATTTGAAAATAAAGATTAAGCTTTTTAAAACATTTGTAAAATATTATTTTTATTCCACTCATTATGCTGTCGACATGAGCTTTTTTAACACAAGTAAGTGTAGTTAACCTTACATTTTAAATGGTTAAAAGAAAGTTCGAGAGTTAATAAGCAAAAGTTATAACAAATAAGACCTGAAGTATATACAATCCTGTGACAGCGTTTTTTTAATTTCACACATTTCTTCTTACACACATGATACTGTTCACCTAGGTTAATGTTCTGACATAACGGGTTATATCCTTTATCTCGTTCGTTATATCAAAACATTTAAAATTAGAAAATGTCATCAGCGTAAGACAAATGCTCACGAAATAGAACCGTTCATTGCCAAGCAAGTATAACAAACTTACTGGTTTTCGTGTAATAACTTTTTGAATAAAACTTAAAATATCTGCAACTTTAAACTAACTTATAATCTAGTATTAACTGTGAATAGAACTTAAAACAATATATTTGTTTAAACCAAACAACATGATTAAATGAACCAATCTATTTTATATAACATCATGAAAACGAGACATTTTCAAATATCATCTTTCCTTTTTTACTGATAAGAAATAAACCTTTGTGAGTAGGATCAATAATGGGTCTTTGATTTTTTACACATTAAGGCAGCCATTGCCTATAGAAAAGGCGTATTTTTACATATATGTTTTATAATGACAAATAACACATTTGAAACTAGTCATCTTTGTAAAGCATTAGTCATATGCTCTTGATAAAAAAGGGTTGTTTAGGTGTCGTTCAGAAATGCCTTAACTTAGCGTAGAATGGCAACTTCTAGAGTAGCTTTTTTTCCGACGGAATACGGAAAACTCACGTTGTACCACCGTTAGCCTAACATTTAGTACACAGGCGTGATAATTTCACAAGTTAACTGTAGGTCTTCCTTTATATTTTTTTAATTAGTTTTGCAAGATTTCTGAATTAGACTTAATTTGCCTGCCAAATTGGTAATCAAACCGAGCCTTTATATGATTTAAGGGAACTGTTTTCAGTATCATATCACTCATGTTAGCATTAAATAGTTTTATTGTGTTGATTAATTGTTGTATTTTGGTATAACTAGAATTATAGGGAATTTTAGGTCTATTTATTGTTTTACTTTTCTAGCTCTTCTAAACGTATGAAAAATAAAGATACATTAATAACATTATTTGGACATATACAAATGTAAATGGATATAATAATTATTAATTTATTACCAAATATAGGTTGTGATCTTACCTTTGCAACAGTATAAAGCTGATCAACCCTTTAAATCAGTTTTTTTAAGAAATCATATATAAGAAACACCATATTTCTCTGAATGTTATATATAACTCACATATGTGTTTCATTAAACTAAATGTTGCCTTTAAAGAGATTTTTAAATCTGTCATCTTAAATTATCGAAAACAGTGAACTGATGAAAGGAGGAACACCTAAAACTAAAATGAAATTAGGCACTTCATTTATAACAGTAGAGGTTAACAAAACGGCGAATGATTTTATATTAGAAAAGCATTTTAAAACTATTTGGTTGATTATAAAAATGCATTACTGATAAATCTTTAGTATAATGGGTTTTAGAAATAGTATTGGTATATTACGACCAATTTCGTTCGCCTTGTGAGTTGTGGCCATTCATTGTTTTACTGTGTGACTGATGTTTCTATTTTGTTCTGGTTTACATGAAACCAAATAAATACCACCAGCTAATGGACAATACGTTTTGTATTGAACGCATTATTTATTAGACATATGAATGCTATTAAATTTGTGATTTTCAATAATAATACAACTGTGTGAGCGATGTGTTCTTCTTACATTTTAGAAACACAGCCTTCTACTTCATTCTTACATGCATCAACAGCGGCGTGACCCATACATTCATATAAATTATGTTTTATGTCCAGTAAAAATAAAAATAAACATGTTAACATCTATATAAATATCTATGAACATAGGTTGTCAAGAAAATATTGGAATTTAGTATCAAATGAAAGTTCATGATATTCCTGGTATAATAAATCATACATGATGTCGTACAACGGTCCGGAAAATTTGAATCAGTTCCTATGACATTGATTTTTTCTTCTGCTTCTTTCGCTGCGTGGGGAGGCTGTGTTTTCTAAGTTTGGTCCTGATATGCATATTTCGTTTTTTTGAAACTTAGCAAACATAAGAAAAACTAACAATTAATTTAATGCAAGTTTTTTTTTATTAGATTAGACTCTTCTTAGTAGACATTCTACAATAAAACAGAAATCAATGTTAACTGATGTTGAAACGGTAGTTTATAACAGCATACAAATCCTTAATGTTTGTGATGTATAAGTTTACTAAAGATCGCCTCATTTAATAAAGATAGTGTATTTACCGTATAATAAACGTCGTCCTGTCCATTAACACTCAGAACGCCACCATCTTTACAGGAAGTCATCTTTTTAGTAATCCATTTTCTCGCATCTGGGCTGCAGTAATCCATAAGAAATACGTCACCACCAGCACGAATTGCAATAGCGCACGTGCAATAGGCTATCCCATTACATGGCTTTGTTCTGATTTGTACCTACAAATTAATACAAATTGATCTCTTATTTTTAGATTTAAAAAAAAGCAACAAATGTTTTACAAAAGTTGGAGGTATGAACTGGTAGATGTTCTATAAAGAATAGAGTTTGTCATAAATAAAACAGGGGCGTTTTTTCCACGAAGCCAATGAATAGACAGTAAGTCTTATCACATAATTTTATTTTATCCTGTCATCATGATTTGGAAATGTCGCGTGACATACAATGTAAGTGTTTATCTTTTTTGCTTAACAGTGTCAAAGCTAAATTTGTATATTTTTCTGTTTGTTGTTTACAATTTGGCTTCGCTAATGTATGAATAGTTAACCTTTGAACCTAGGTTATATCAATTTAAAAGAAATTCAAGAAATTTAGAATTATAAAAGAACATGTAATTAGGTATTGCGAAAAAGTTTTTGAAACTACTGGCAAAAATTTATTTTGGTCTATAAAAAATTCAAATGACGTTTTGAAGAAACTTAAATCAAATAATTTTCAGGCGTTCTGTTTGTCTACATATGATTTTTCTACCTTGTATACTTCTCTCCCTCATAATTTAATAAGAGACAAGCTAACCAGTCTCATTGAAAAAACTTTTGCTAGAGAAAATAAAACATTTATTGCTTGTAATGAACATAGGGCATTCTTTACAGATGGTTCTTATGATAATTATACTTCATGGACCTGTCAAGACCTTATACAGGCGCTCACATTTTTATTGGATAATATTTATTTGAGATTTGGTACCTCTATTTATAAACAAGTAATAGGCATTCCAATGGGTACTAATTGTGCACCCCTTGTTGTTGATCTGTTTTTATACTGTTATGAAAGAGATTTCATGTTATCTCTTTCTACCGAACATCAAGATGATATTATTACAGCTTTTAACAACACCTCGAGGTAACTTGATGATTTATTAAATATAGATAATAACCATTTTCCATCACTGGTTAATAAGATTTATCCTAAAGAACTACAGCTTAACAAAGCGAACACTTCAGAAAAGCAAGCAAACTTCCTTGATTTAAATCTATCCATCGAAAATGGTTACGTCACTACTAAAATTTATGATAAAAGAGATGATTTTAATTTTAATATAGTAAATTTTCCGTTTCTAGACGGCGATGTTCCTCGTGCAACTTCTTACGGGGTTTATATCTCACAGCTTGTTCGCTTTTCAAGAGCTTGCAACGATGTGAATGATTTCAATGAACGTAATCTTTACATTACAGAAAAACTTTTAAAACAAGGTTATCGGTATCACAAATTAAGGAAAACCTTTTGCAAGTTTTATCGCCGATATCCAGATCTAATTCATAAATACAGGTGCAGTTTAAAATCACTATTGCAACAAGGAATTTCACAGCCAGTTTTTTATGGAGATTTAATTTATAAACTTAAGAAGATAAAAGGCGATGTAAATTTCTCCCGGTTATTCGTAAAAACCATCTGTAAATTTAAAAAGAAAGGTTACCAACATGATATTTTACAGCGCTCTGCAGGCCTGGTGATTAACCCATCTACAGTTGATCATTATGCTTACCTCTTTGGTTGCACGACGGTGGCAGGGGTGTAAGAGTTTATGAAAGTTTATGGGGAAATCTTTTTTTAAAAGAACCTAAAAGCTCGATTTGCTTCTTTTATCCCTGTCATCGTGTTCTTGCTGATTTTACTCCAGGTGCTCTGGTCTCGGAAAGATCATTGAGTACCCGCCCTTTGGCTTTGCAATGCTATTAAATTCTTATGTTTATATGTTTGTATGCTTTTGCATGCAACATTGTTGAGCTGATGGGTGGGTTGGAGTTATTTCACCAAGACAATTTGTACTTGTTTTGTGATACGAGAACCTGTTGGGGCAAGTGTGAGGTTGGTGCACCCTAGAACCTGGTTTAAACCCCCAGTGGCAATTTGTTTTGCCACTGACCGTTCCAAGGCGGTATCCCCAAAGGTTCTCTTGTTTATTAATTGTTTGTGGCGTCCTATTTGAATTGACATACATATATAAAACATGCGCTCTCTCTTTCTTCCTCTCTTCTTTTTCGCTGCGTGGGGAGGCTGTGTTTTTTGAGTGTGGCGATTCCTGATATGCATATGTTGCTTTTTTCTACGATGGTCAAATATTAAAAATAGTAAGCAAATTCACATATTTGGGTGTTATCGTTACTTCTGGTGGTTCCTTGAATACAGCTCAAAACACGTTATTAGGTCAAGCACAGAAAGCAATTTTCAAATTAAATATATTATTAAATATTTGTACAAATTTACATATATTAAACCAAAACACAAATTAGACTTATTTGATAAATTAGTGCCCCCTATTTTGAATTATTGCAGTGAAGTATGTGGTTTTGCTAGTGGAATGTCAATAGAAAAGGTTCATTTACAGTTTTGCAAGAAATTACTTGGGGTTAAAAAGACTACGCAGAATGATTTCATATATGGTGAATTAGGAAGAATTTCTTTTAAGACAATTCATAGTTTTAACATAATCAAGTATTGGTGTAAAATTTTAACAATGGACAGAAAGAAATATGCCTATATTATATATAGAACTATGAAAAACGATCTTGACATTTATCCAATAAAAACAAATTGGTGCTCTCAGGTAAAGAATTTGCTGTCATCATTGGGTTTTTATGAAGTTTGGCTGCACCAAACCGTTCAAAATAATGATTTATTTTTGGCCTCTGTCAAACAGAGATAAAGAGATAATTTTGTACAAAATTGGCACGACCGTTTGAATTCATCGTTAAGAGCACTATTTTATAAGAACATAGCATCTTTCAAATTCCAACCTTGAAGATGAATATCACTTTGTACTAGAATGTCCTCTATATCACACATTAAGAAATAAATATATACCAAATAAATACAGAGTTAGACCTAGCATGTTTAAATTTTTAGAATTAATAAACTCAGAGCAAACGTCAGTCATACAGAAGTTAGGTACTTACATCTTCAAAGTATTTTGTCTTAGAAACCAAACTCTTTATAACACTTAATTACACTGGTATTTTTGAACGAAACTTGTAAACAAAGAACGGTAATCTTCAAACCCCGACTTCATGGAAGGTTATCGTCCTTATGGTTCATTCAAATGTTTTGTATTTAATTATCATCTACTTTAATGTAACTTTATGGTGAAGTACTTGTATCACTATTATTTATCAAAAACCAACATCAAAATATGTTAAAGCAATTGCGTACTTGTAAAATGCTAACCTTCCGATTTTGGCTTTCGCGGAAGGTTATCATTATCCTTATCATTATCATCACAACTGTTACCAATATTTTAAATTTCATAATTTATAATAAAAACTTTACAAACTTATGTTGAATGTAGTTGTATCTAGTGAACTTGTCTGTTTTATTTCTTATGTTTTGTTAGTTTTGTTAAAGTTACAATCATTATAATTCTATTTCGTTTTCGATAAAGTCATATGTTCGAAACTGTTTTATCTAGATGACTTGTTTGTTTTGTTTGTTATGTTTTGTCAGTTTTGTTTAATTACAATCATTATAAGTTTAATATCATAACTGGTATAACGTTTTTTTCAAAATTTCGTTTTCGGTAAAGTCTATGACACTATGTAAATTACATGTACGTCCAGATTTTGGCTAACCGTACCTTCATAATGCCGTTTTTGAATAATAGAATTTCTAAATAACAAAAGTAAATATTCAAAATTTTATGAAATCAATAGTATTGTTTTGAGTAAAAACTTTCTCCAACGTTTAATATAATTTTCTTTACACATTTTGTTAATGTATGCATGTATTTTGTAATATGTAATTGGTAATGTACTTTTGTATTTAATTGTATACTGTTCGCCATGTAATTATTTGTCATATGCCATCATGGGCTTTACAGCCTAGTATTTGGATTCAATAAAATCTATCCATCTATCAATGTTCAATCTTATTTTTTTTAAAGATGCGAAATTGAGATACAATTCATTAATTTAATATCAGAGTATGCAGAATTCTTATTTCAAGACAAAAAAGGACAAGAGTAATGGTTGAACAATTTGGTGCTATTAGTTTCGTAACCAATGAAAGTCAAGTTGAAATCATCATCTATTATTAAACAATCGTCCGAATGCATGTTAATGGCGGACGTTAAAAAAGACTTGAATTTTAACAACACTTTAATCGATTTGCATTTTCATCGCAGTCATTCTTTAGAATCTAATACTTAGAAATAATTAACTCTATAAGAGAAATGGTGGTAGAATGTGATATAGATATATAGTATTTTAAAGACTTCTATCATGTATTCATGTAAAATATTTTTGCTTATCTAACTTTAGATGATTAGTTTTATAATTTTGGCTACTTGTCTAATTCTGAAGTGTACTGGTTTCTTAAAACAATTTTCAAAGATATGTCTACTTTTAAACGTATACATGTAAATATCACAGTGTAAGTACATTTCTGTGATATGTCTCTTGTAGTCTACATCTATATTAGAACGGCCATTTGCAAGTTAAATTTGTGTATTGTTTTCTGTTATATTTAATGATGTAATGTATTATGTAATGTATGTATATGGATAAGACAATAATAAACTATAAAACTTTTTTTATTTTTCACCAAGACAACGTGTACTTGTTTGTTCATATGAGAACCTGTTACGCCAAGTGTGTGGTTGTCGCACCTTAAAACCTAGTTTAAAGCCTCAGTGGTTTTGCCACGTACCGTTCCAAGGCGGTAACCCCTCGAGCTCTCATTTTTCGATACTTGTTTGTGGTGTCTTTTTTAAAATCAACCATTTTTATACCCATGCTATCTTTTCCTTACTATTTGTTTGGTTGTATATGTCTTCTGGATAGGCCATTCCTGATATGCACATTTCACTTATAAATAACAAATTCGACATGTAGAAAGACGGACTGCTGTTGTGTAATTTTGATAAAACATCTTTAAACATGAAAAAATCACATTTAAATGCCAAATTCACCCGACGAAGAATGTCGTGAGCCCAAAACTATCAAATCACACACAAGCACAAGCACGCATGCATGAACACAGAGCAGAAAATTTGATAACAATGTCGTTTTATCGATACTATTTGGATATTTTTTTAGTTTTCCAAAGACTGCTTATACATTGAAACCTCGCTATTAAGACCACTTTTAGGACTGAAAGAAATGGTCTCGATAGAAGAATGGTCTTCATTTTAAGGCAGAATATAATGTTAATGTAATACTTTGGAATAGTGGTCTTATTATTCAACCAGAATTATTTTCAAGGCATTAAACTGCAAAGGTTAAATATAAATTAGTACTAACAGAATCTCGAACTAGAAAATATCATAAGCTTATGTCTCATATTATCATACTTACTTCAATTTTGTATGCCTTGTTTCTGTACATTATAAACTCACCATCATGCTGGTGTTCATAATGACTGTAAAAAACAAAAGAAACAAAAGATGCATTGCTTGAAAGACAATGTACTGCGATCTGATTGTCAATGGATCCGTTTTTACGTCTCTTCCGACTTAAAGAAATTTTAAGTGTCGGTTGTTATATATTTATATTATTGTAAGGTGTATTAAACATGTTTAATAGATTGACTTTGAAAAAAAGAGTATTTAAGATAATATGTTTTACTTAACAACAATGTTATTTCTGCGCATTTCCTTTGTTGCCTTCGAAAATGTAATTTGTTCAATTGTTCTTTTATTCACATGTTTATTGACTCCAGACTTCCATAAATAACATTCATGCTTGAGAAATATGAAACATTTGACGACTTCGGACCACAAAAGAATTTTCGGATTGCTAGAAACTGCTATAACTTTATTTTATCAAACTTCGATCTCAACAAGAAGCTGAGCTCTTCAATATAACTTTTTTCGAGCTGCTGTATATTAATGATTGCAACAATTATTTTTGGTGAAATGATTATGTATACAAAATAAGCTAAGCAAATTAAATTATGAAAACATTAATTGATAATCCTATGTCATATACAGATTCTTGTCAGAATGATCTTGTCCCAAACTCAACGTCTGTGACTCATGCAATACATAAAGATAACTGCTTCAATGATTCTGTTGTTAGCCTCGAGATCGGTTGATGTTACAACTGACAACAAAAAAGGCCCTTTAAAAGAAATTTCATATTAAAGAAAGACATTACGGTTTTTCTCGCATTTTACGCGACTAGGAATAAACAAGATCAAACGCAAATATCATATTGTTTTCATTCGTTTGACAAAAAAACACACATATTGTAGTCAGTATTGTTAATGTATTACTCATGTAGGCATTTCAATTTATGTTTTATGTTGCTGAGTTTTTGTGTTTGGATATAAAAAAAATGTCTGTGAATTTTTAGATCTATTTTTCTTTTCTGTCCTAACTTTTCATAACGTATATAAACTAAAGATATATTAATTAAATAACATTTATTTTGTATAAATTTTATTGTATTGCATTCAGCCTTTATAAAGATGTTTAACAGGTCGCAAACATTGCAAATGGAGAAAAGTGGCTAAAATTTCAAAACTGAATTTTGGGGGAAATACTTATTGCCACCTAGATTTTAGTAAAGAACTGTATTAAGCTAAGCATGTTGTTAATGTTTTCAAGCTCAATTTAGTCTAATTCATGTTCTAATTACCAAGCACATACTAAAATAAAAGAAAAACAGTTTGCATGAAGACTCTGAAATTCAAAATCAGAATCAAAACCCTAACATTATTTTGACGAATTTGCACTAAACATTGTAGACCAGCATATACTTATTTCAGGTATGAGTTGTTTTGGTATATTGTCCATGAATTTCAGATTTCTCATGCAAACAAGGATCTTCTCAAAGGATTATTCACGATATACTACCGAAGCTGACCTACAGAACACTAGGTCGAAGCTCACTTTAGAAGAGACGTCTAGACTTTAAACTGGTCATATTCTACAAGATTTATCACCGCCTTGTAGCCATCATAATCCCAGATTATTTAGAAGTCCCAACCGAGTTATCCAGACAGACCACTCGCTTAGTCTCCGCGAAATGCATGTCAAACGGAATTCCTCAATACTTCTTCCCCCGCACTACAGTTCACTGGAGCATGTTGCCCTCGCATATTCCGACTCTGCCTGATCTTGAATCCAGCTACCAGTATTAAATACCGTTGTTTTTAAACATCTTTTACCTTAGTTACTACTGTTTCTAAAAGTTTTACAACTACGCTTTGTTTAGTAATCTGCATAAATGCGTTGAATGATTCGCTCAATAACACCTGACGTGCACCCTGCTCATAATACTCGTCAGAGCCGCGAGGCAGAAATGACAGACAGACAGAAGGACAGACGGTCGGACAGACACACAGATGTGAAACCCTTCTCAAAATCGACTGTTCTCTAAACTTATAATAAGAATAATTAAGATTGTGGAATGCTTGGTACTTACTATCCGTCTGATGATTGCATGTGAGGATCGTTCTCAGCCTTGCATACTTTATACACATACGATTCTTCATTGTCGGTAACAGTTACCTGAAAATTTACAATACATTGTGTAAATGTATTGTGTAAAGGGGGCGGTACCGTATGTCGTGTTGATTTTTATTATTATTATAATACCCCTAAAGAAGTCAATTTAAAATTGACGAAAACGTCCTGGTAAATAGTTTAACAGATAAGCACTGTCAGAACATATCACTTTTCCCATGTTCTCGCTCTCTTCTCTCTCTCTCTCTCTCTCTCTCTCTCTCTCCCTCTCTCTCTTTCTCTCTCTCTCTCTCTCTCTCTCTCTCTCTCTGGTTTTGATCCCCGCAGTTACGGTATCTTAGAACTCTCGCATTCTGGGGACACCTCTCTCGATTTTCTACATGATATATGGGGTCAGATCAAGTTTACATTACTCTCATTTTTGAGGGGACGCATAGCTATTAATACATTCTATGACCTTATCACGACGTAAAGATTTTAATGCACTACCGTAACATTGGGGACCCATACAATGTCCCCAGAATTACGATTGGTCCCCAGAGTCCGGTAAAAAACGGTGAAATGTTATTTCCTTTGGAGTTAAGTTTGTTATGTGGGGGTGAAACGTGTCTTATTTACTTACTTACCTTTGTTTTACATATCCCGTGGTTTATATTTAATCACGGTAAACTAAAACGTTAGGAAATGATAGTTTATTAAAGTAACATAATCAATAAAACAGTTTTCAATCAATGTTTACTCTTGCTTCTTAAAACCAGTTGCTAATAAATCTTAAATATTTGTTAGAACAAAGATAGTGTTCGTGTTGTTTGACCAAAACATATAGAACAAATAATTGACATCGAAGGTAACCGCCTTTGAACAACTATATATATTTTTAACATGAGTTTTATATTTCCTTTTTACATTTTCACATTATAAGACTGCATTTGTCGTTTATAGTCAAGCCTGAAAATAGTCATACAAACAAATAATGAAACATACAAGGTTGGCGCAAAAAGTACTTTCGACTGAAGCTTTATCAATATTTCAGTATGCACAAAGCTCACGCTTAATAAGATACAAGTTTTAGCTTTCCAAAAAGCTAGTCGGTCATTAGCAGATAAATTAACAGAATAAGTATATATTCGTGCTTGCATTTACTTTTTGACCAATGGAAGTCAAGGCTATGTCCAGCTTTATGTCGATCAATGTCACGTAGATTGTATCTGACAAACAATTTGTGAATTTAGTTGTCCATTGCTGTAACTCTAAAGCATGCAAACAAAAGTTGTACGGCTGCTGTTTGATTTTTTGAAAAATGAACAAGACGGGTACCGGCAAAAAACATTAATGTAAAACTGTTTCTGGTAGACGCAATTTATTACTGTTAAATTAGTTTATTTCGCGTGGGTTTTATTTTCACGTAATTCGCGCTACGGCAAGATCGCGAAATTCAACCCCAGTGAAATTAAACTCTTTAACAGTGTTTCGTATAGGAAAACACTGTTGCGCTAATTCATATCTCCGCGAAGTTGTTATTTACTTGTTTTGCTCGAAAATTGTTCCCCAAGAAATTAAATGATACTACAGTATTTTATTCATGTATTTTATGTAGAAATAATGACGTTTTTAAGCACCAGCGAGTTGGAATTAAATATGTTATATAAACACGAATGCTCACAGAGGTACCATAGAACTTTCCACAGTCGATGCTTATTTGTACAGTGAGCAGTATTCGTTACCATCATTCATAAAGTGTAGTTTTAGTTGAGTCTGCAGATCTGGCCAGTCAAACTTGAAGTTGTTGAGTGTTAGAAGAAGTAAAAATAAGTAAGGGTGTTTATGCATTTATTATTTTCACTTCAGCTTTATGCTGCTCATATTTGTGTTTGTGTTATAACGATTTTCTCTGAAACTATTACAGAAACTCGAGAAGTACTATTTTTATTTAAATTAATTTATGAAATTCTCGTTATGCCACTGTTCTGAAAATTTGTACAATTATTTCTTTACTTTAAGGATGGTTTTGCATTGCTTCAGTATATTCTAGTAGATCGCCCTTACATATTAATGATAATGCATGAGTTGTCTACCTTACTGTACTGAAACCAGATTCGTTATAATGCATGTGTATATGGTCAGGGCTATCCCCGGAAATCTTTAAAAAGTTAAACTTAATTTAGATTGCCACTGCGGCGAGTCCAATCGTTCACTATTATTTTGACGAATTTGCACTAAACATTGAAGACCAGAATATACTTATTTCAGGTATGAGTTGCTTTGGTATATTGTTCACGAATTTCAGAGTTCTCATGCAAACGTTTTGTCTTTTGTTTTAGTATGTGCTTGGTAACTAGAACATGAATAAGACTAAATTGAGCTTACAAGCATTAGTACATCCTTAGCTAAATACATTTCTTTACTAAAATCTAGGTGACAAAAAGTATTTCCCCCAAAATTCATATTTGAAACTTTAGCCAGTTTTTGCCTTTTGCAATGTTTGCGACCCCTTAAAATAGATGAACAGGTTACTTCGAAAACCACCGAACACGACAAATATGAAAATATTGCAGGCTCGGTTTGACTGATACTGTTAAAGACTTTTTAGCAAAAAACATAAAATACCGCATCGTAATCAGTGCTCCAGCTTGGATTTCAAAAGGACAGGGAAATAGATAGATCTCAAAAAACAGGGCAGTCTTCGCGCAACAAGCTCAAAATTAGCCACTGTTACGCAAATCTTTGAGAAAGAGCATTGTATATAAATGTCCCTCTGAAAGAGTAATTGCAAATAAAAGATAAAATGAACGGCAATGAAGACATGAAAAGTCATCCAACCAACAAGTTTGAAACGCTCGCAGGTCGGGTTTTAACATTCACAATTCTGAGGTTGATTAGCTGATCACAACTAGTTATGGATTGTAATGATTTTTCAACATATTTGACTTAAGAAGTACTTGTTAATATATGACACCAAAACTGAGTAAACATGTTGCCTTTTGTCATATTAATATTGATATAAGACAAAAACAAAAAAAACCCAACTCATTTTTGATACTACCCTGGCACTCTGAACGTGTAATCATAAAGTGCAATTAACCTCCTGTGGCCATCCTATTCGTTAATCTCTGACGTTCGTAGCTAATTATACGTATCGATGACTGTCTTTTAGCGTACCACCGCCCCATTGACTATACTTTTGTTTTTAGATTTAAAAAATTGTCCATGCTAATATCCTATGTTAAATTATTGTCATTTCACGTTCGCTAAACCTACCGTTTTTCTGAGAACAACATTTGCACTGGAAATCACAAAAAGCAAGATCTCTGTTTAAAAGTCAATATTTTTACAATTCAGCAAAGTTCTGAGCATTTGATTCGTCCTAAATGCTTATTTAAACCTCTTGTCATGTGCTATAAGCCTCCACTATTTCACGACCACGTGTTTGGTGATTTATACCACAAGTTAGAAAAAATTTAAATGTGAACACATGGGTAGAAGTTTTCATCAATTTCAAAGTGAACGCAGTGACTGAAGTTTTTTGAGACCCGCATTATTTCATATAACACGACATACATGTGCAGGAACCTGATTTATATTACATGTTGAAGTTCTAAATAAATAGCAATACTAACATTCTAACGATTCACAATTAGAATAGTAATTATAATCCGTTCGCGTCCCTGTCAGGCTGCTGTTGCAAAATGGTAAGATTTATCACCAGCTTTAATGCATTACTTAAAAAAAAAACGGAAACATATATATAAGTAAACTTATTTTGTATGACATCAAATAAAATTTAAGCGCTTTTATTTCAAAGCGGCTTAAAGTTTTAACTTCAGTGCCATATTTTCTTTGTTAAAGGTTATGCTAATGACCGACTAGCTTTTTGCAAACTTTTGTTTACAGACAGCATTTCCCGCCAAAGTCGGATATTCGTGAGTCTCTAAGAAAAACATATGACGAACAAAATCAAGATAACTTAACGAATCTATTTCATTTATGGCATCATCCTGAACGGTTGTTTGATTCAAATAAAGGATCAGTTCAACTTATGTGCAACTAAACACTTTGCTATAAAGGCTGCATCACGTGACTTTCTAAATGAAGACGCATATCATTATTTCTATACGCTGTAGAAATTACAACATACCTATGTTTACATAATTTATCATGTTTTTATAGATCAGCTCAATTTCTGATTTGCCGTAACTACAATGTTCAAATAGTGTTTAATCAACATTTAAAAGACTTTTCTTTCAAGAAGGGGGAACGAAATAGCATTCGCAAGCTTTATACGGGCGGTTTGTCTAAAGTGACAACGTCCGGTGCCGCTGTTAACTGGTGTCACCCTTCAAAGTTCAAGTTTGGTCCATTATAATATGTCGGTTTTCAGGATGACCGACAATTAAGTTTAAGTTTTTTTTTCCGGTAAACATCTTCTCTATATATCAAGCAATCAAACATCAGCCTCTACACCATCTTTTTTTTGCATGCGTAAACAGGTGGCATAGTCTAAATTATGCGTTCCGTCTGGTACGTGATATCACTGTTAACCGGTGTTCAGGCTAAAGATCTCAAGTTTGTTCGATTATAATATGTCGGTCATCAGGATAACCGACAACTAGTAACAGACATTTACACGTTTTATAAAAGTGAAAGTTTGATACATGTCAGAATGAGAAAATAACTTATGTTCAGCGTATTAGCTTCTCAAAAGGTTCTAAACCGGACGTCGGACAAAAAATGAAGAAGTAATGATCCCACTTCTCGAAGTTATTTAATGACCATTCTGATATGGGACGTGAACAGTCATTGCTTAATTATTATAGTTAGTTATTTAATAAAATGATAGTTACAGTTACTGGTTCAAGCGCATAGTTTTTCCACATTTCAACTTCCGAATGGGTTATGCCTGACTGGAGTATAAAAACACCACGTTCGCCAGCCTGAACCGTTTTATCTTTTGTTGAAATCGTCATTTTCTCAATTCGGTATTTATTATCAAAGTCCGACAAATTGTCTCCCTCTTTCATTCCCTGAAAGTTAAAATAATAAAACAAAAACAAATAATTAATTTACACTTGAGCTGGCAAAAAAATTACAACAAAAACAAAAAACATTTTCCATCTCAAACAGAATATTCCACAAATACTTGTCAACTTAATTCATAGACAACTGTATTGATTTTAGTCATTTATTATTAATAACATTAATAATATTAATATAGGTATACATAAAATTATATAATAATAATAACAATAATAACAGTAAAATAATAATAACTATAATAATACATATCCATGTAAAAGCCCCTTGAAGAAGATGGTTTATCGGTTTGGATGGATTAAATCTGTGTCTAAGTGAACAGTCTTTAAATTTTGTTTCTTGAGAACGTTGGTTTAGTTTTAGTTTTTATAATTGAAAAAAATAAGCGTCGTAAAGCACAAACTTTTTTCATGAAAATGTTTCAGTAGTGTGTTTATATTAGATGCCCGTAAGTACTTTTAATTTAAATTTTTCAGGACCTAAGCTGTACAATTTTCAAAAAATATTTCTGGAGCTCGAATTTACGTAAAAACATGACTATTTTTAATATACAACCTTCTATAAAAAGTCGAATTTACTAATTTAGGTAATGTTATTTGAAAATATAAAATGGAAATTTACTTCATTCGTACCTTAAAAGAAAGACCACAAAACCTTTGTTGGTTTCGTCCAACGCTCTTACTTGCTAAACCACCTTTAGCAGTACAGATTGATGGCTGATGCAGGTAAACCTTTAACGAACAGTCAGTGGTTGATTTTCTGCATCCAAATGGAATTGTTCGCTCGAAGTAAATTTCGGTATCTTTACTTGCTTTGTCTACGATCAGTGCTGTGTTCAGCACCTACGAAGGAACAAAAAAGTTTTTGGTAAAAAAATGCTGATAGTTATTGGAGTGGCAAACTGCGATATGTGCACATTTCTGAACACATGTTATTGTAGTCTCCGTATTTTGAAAATATTAACATTTGCAATATTTGAAGGTGAAGTGCAGAACTTAAACAGTATCAACTACTTTCCAAAAATCAGACATCTGGCTTAAACAAGAGGCACACACGACTGCTCTTATCGTGCAACTTAGGTTTTAACATGTTAATTAATGGCATCCTTAGAAATTTAAAACTTAAAATTTAACAGCTGCTTAAACCTGCGTGAAACTTATATGGTACCATGTAAACATTCTTTTTTTCCCAACCATCCATTTTGAATTTCTAAGGATGTAAAAGTATTTCCTTAAATAAATTGGTGCATTTGTAAAACCTTCTCCGAATTCGGGTTTCGCACACTTAACAACCAAACTGTAAGTGATGATAGTAAATATATTTAATAATAATTTATTTTGGCATAGATAACATATAATGGTTCATGAGATAAAAGACATATACACAGATGAACTGATAAATTTCAAAGAGTTAAGATATTATAGATTACTTAAATTTTAAAAATAAATAGAGAACCATGACATGCTTCCTAACACCAAGGATAACGCAATAAAGAGCAAGCCCTTGTTTCCATTGCGGTCCTTGTTGTGGGTGGCATGACCTAGAGAGGCAATTACAGTTTATGTCAAATTTAAGTAACCTATACCAAAAAATATCACAGTACAGAACATAATTTGACAAACACAATGTTATCTTTTATCAAAGATTGCTTGCTGAAAGACGAAATATCACATTAGTATCACAATATTAAATGAAAGACAATCTTGACCATGTTTAAGTTAACATAATTAATGTACATGTACCAATCTCCTACTATGGTATATTTACTAAAGACAGAGTTTGGAAGATGCCATAATCGTAATTCATTAAGAAACCTGTGCCTAAATAAGAATAAGCAAATAATTAAGACAGACACAAAAATTAATAATAAAATGTTTAAAAAGCTATACTGCTCAGAAAATGGCCTTTGATGGCAACCTTGAAAGACTGATACTTAGTGATGTCAGTAAGGTTGGAGGGCAAATCGTTCCACAACTTAGCACCTATAAAACTAAAAGACTTAGATCCAGCCCCTTTGACCTTGGGAAGACCAAAACCACCCTTCTGGCTGAGTCTTGTGCTGTATGAGTGTACAGAGTCTTGTGAAGTAAAAAAGTAGTCCATATAATCAGGGGCAAGGTTATGCTTAACCTTAAAAACATGACACAACATAATCTGTTCAACTCTTTTGTTAACAGGTAACCAATTAAGGGTTTCAAAATGCTGTTGACCAACATGAGCTCTTGGTTCAAGGTTCAGTATGAATCTGACCAACTTGTTCTGAGTCACCTGCAATTTGTGTTTTAAAGACTGGGTAAGACCACTGTACCAAACAGAACATGCGTAGTCATAGTGACATTGGACTAGAGACATTACAAGTAACTTCTTAGTATGCTGGGTAAGGTACTCTTTCTTGCGGTGCAGAAACTTTAACCTTGCAATGGCTTTCTTAATAACTGACTCAGCCATACAATTAAAAGATAGAAATTGGTCAATGGTGACACCAAGGTACTTGACAGCGGACGTAGATGTAATTAGAGTACCATTGCAGGTTATGTTAAGACTGGAATGTGACCTTAGTTTATGTTTTGACCCAAACACTATGGACTCAGTCTTTCCTAAATGAAGGGAGAGCTTATTATCAATAAGCCAGTGACTAACCGTTTGAAGATCATCTGACAAGGCCTTCTCGACAGTGGCAATATCTTTTCCAGAGACTAAAATGGCTGAATCATCAGCATATAGAAGTAATTTATTTTGTACAACACCTGACATGTCATTTACATATGCTAAAAAAAGCAAAGGGCCAAGGATGGACCCCTGGGGTACTCCGCAGGTCACATATGCTGTTGATGAAAATGTGCCTGAGACATCAACCAGTTGTTGTCTATCAGACAAGTAAGACCTGAACCATCTTATGATATCCTGGCTAAGACCGGTCGAATGAAGTTTCATTAAAAGGATTGCATGGTCGACGGTATCAAACGCCTTCTGTAAGTCTAACAGTACCATGCCAACCACATTACCCCTATCATTCTCCCTTCTGATGTAATCTGTCAAATGTATCAAGCATGTATCTGTAGAAAAACCTTTCCTGAAACCAGACTGAAAATCATATATCAAGTTACTGTCTTTGAAGTAGGACTCGACCTGGTCATACACAACCCGCTCAAGAATTTTAGATACTATATTCAGAATGGAGACAGGCCTATAATTACCAACAGCTAACTTATCATTCTTCTTAAAAAGGGGAACAACTCTTGCTGACTTAAGGTCATCTGGTACAATACCTTGTACAAGAGAAAGATTAATGATGTGGGTAAGGGGACCAACAATAACCAGAGACCCATCCTTGACAAACCTAGAAGGTATACCATCTAAGCCAGTTGCCTTATTAATGCCTAATGAATTTATATATTTAAGTACTTTACTCTCAGACACTAGTGAAAATGAATAACTATCAGGAAAAATATGTTTGTTTCTGTAAAAAGATTCAACAAAATTCCTTCCATATTTGTTAAGACCTACAGGTAACTTTTCAACAAGTTTACTTGCAACAGTTGTATAAAAATTATTAAAAGTTTCAGCAATAATATTCTTTTCAAAACAAACTTCACCATCAACATTTAAACACACATTTCCACTGGACATAGAAGAACCTTTCTTAGAAGGTAAACCAAGATTTTTCAAAGTTTTCCACAGAGACTTAGAATCATTTTTGTTCTGTTCAACTGTATTTGAAAAATATTCTTTCTTAGCACATTCAACAAGATTCTGAACTTTATTTCTTAGCAATTTAAAATTGTCGAAATTAACCTCAGATTTCTCATTTCTAAATTTATGAAAAGCTCTGTCTCTTTCCTTCATAGCTTCAAAAATATCAGAGTCCATCCATGGTTCAGTCCTATGCTTAATTCTGGTTTGTTTCACTGGTGCTACATTGTCAATTACAGATAAAAACAAGTGTTTAAAACTGTTCCAAGCATTATTCACATTTTCACACAATAAAACAGGATTCCAATCAGCTGCTAAAAGACTAGCTTGAAAGTTCTCTCTATTATAGTTCTTTAGGGATCTCAATGTAACTGTTTTATGAGAACCAACATAGACTTTAGTAACCTTTCTAGTACAATATATCAAACTATGATCACTAAAGGATGTATGTAATACACCTGACTGTGATATCTTGTGACAATCTGATGCTAAAATCAAATCAATGGTAGTACAACTTGTATTACTAATTCTAGTTGGCTCACATACTAACTGTTTAAAATGAAACATTTCAGTAAAACATGTATAAGACTGTAAAAGTGAAGATCTTTTTTTATTGGTCACATCTGTATTAAAATCACCGAGCAATAAGGTTTCTTTTTCTAAAAAGTCACTGGTAGAAGAACATAAGTTATCTAAAACAGTATAAAAGTTCTGTTGTGTAGGTGGTCTGTATAAACAGCCACATAAAATTGGTTTAGTTTTTGGTAAAAAAAGTTCCACCCATGTAGCTTCTAACTCATCATGGTTCAAATCCTGTCGACTGTTGAAGGACAAATCCGAGCGAATGTATATGCAAACGCCGCCCCCGTGCCGATTCCGATCTCTACGCTGGATGCAAAAATTGTCAATCTGAATTTCTGAATCTGGAACTGAGTCATCTAACCATGTTTCTGATAAGCAAATACATGCAGCTCTGGTCTTTCTGGCTAGTTCACTAATTTCATGTAACTTTGGTAAAAGACTTCTTACATTAACATGTAAAAAATGTAATCCACGTCTCTGAAAAACTTTAAAATCTGGTTGAGTGGGATGTTCAGGAGCATCATCTGGACCAGGTCCTGGGCAGGGGTGGATATCTCCACACAACAGCAAACAAATGGGTAAAAAGTCATTTCTTCGCTTTATCAAGCAAGAAGAAGAAGAATTGCACTTCGAAACTGAAGTACTTAAGTTTATAAAAGTTGTGTAAAATGTATGTTGCCCATAAGTAATTGGCAAAACTGTGACACTGTCCGAAATAAAATTTAGCAGTAGACCTGAACCAATGAACGCAATTAAGTACAAATTTAAATTTATGCCTTTATCAACGCATTCTACTATCTTTATGAAAAAAAGTTTGCCTCGGATTTCAGCTTGCTTGAAGGAAGGGTTTTGATTGTACATGCACTGAAACTATACTTTCTAGTAAATTTCTACCCTCATTTTTATTAAATTAGTTGTTATTGAAAACTGGTACATATGGTTCTATCTTTCGCAGTTATTGACTCCATTAGAACAGTGAAATATGCATATCAGAAATGGCGAGATCCAGCAGACACAGCCTCCCAACACAGCCAAAAAGTAGAGAAGAAAATAGAGCATGGTATTACAATAATCAATTTCAAAATGGACGCCACACAAAATTAATGAAAGTGAGAACCTGAGGGATTAAGATTCATGTTTTTTAATAATATTTTCAAAGAAGTTCTTTGTCACCCTGATTGTATAATTACCAATACTTATTCTCTATTTTTGGCATTAGTTGATATAAATGCCTTAACGTGGGCCCGTAACAATATTGTGTCGTTAACCTATGATGCCTGAAACTAAACTGTTTATTGAAAGTACCCTCTTTATTTTAATGAGCAATTTCAGCTTGTTTGTTGTTTTAGTTTCATTGAGATTGTCATGGTAAAAACACGTACTCAAGTTGGGACTTTCACCTACAAGAATTGAGAGACTCGTTGGTTCTATCCCCAGTTAGGCTTCACATATTTCTCACCATTGAAATACAAATCAGAATTTGTTGCATCTAAAATCTGTTAACACCTTTGTCGAGGAGGCTTCGGCAATATCTTGTGGTTATTGTTGGAAAAATAATGCTTCAAATAACAAAATCATTATTCATAATTGAAATAAATATGCAAGCGCATATGTAAACTATTTAATGAATTTGTGAATAACACCTTTATTCCTGCGAAAAACTGGCCACTCATAACCATATTCGTGAGTCTTCCCTTTTTTGAAGATGCAAGTCGCACGCCACATGATATCTGAATAAAAAGAAAACATACAAGCTCAAGGTAGATATACGTTGCATCAGAAAAGTCAAATACCAGCCTTTCTCATGCAACCTAGACAAACATCATTAATCTCTCTTCCCCACTTTCCATCTCGTTGGCTATTAACGTTCGAATATTCTTACAAGTCATGACAGTTAAGAGGTCGCAAACATTGCAAATGGCGAAAATAGGCTAAAATTTCAAAAAATGAATTTTGGAGGAAATACTTATTGCCACCTAAATTTCAGTAAATAAATGTATTTAGCTATGGATGTAGTAAATGTTTGAAAGCTCAATTTAGTCTAATTCATGTTATAATTACCAAGCACCTACTAAAACAAAAGAAAAACCATTTGCATGATAACTCCGAAATTCATGGACAATATACCAAAGCAACTAATACCTGAAATAAGTATATGCTGGTCTACAATGTTTATAGCCAATCCGTCAAAATAATGTTAGGGTTTTGAAAAAAAATGAAATATGCATATCAGGAATGGCCACATCCAGCATACACAGCCTCCCCACACAGCCAAAAAGTAGAGAGGAAAAGAGAGCATGGTATTACAAAAATCAGTTTCAAACTGGACGCCACAAACAAATAACGGAAGTGAGAACCGGAGGGGTTACCGCCTTGGAACGGTCAGTGGCAAAACAAATTGCCACTGGGGGTTTAAACCAGGTTCTAGGGTGCACCAACCTCACACTTGCCCCAACAGGTTCTCGTATCACAAAACAAGTACAAATTGTCTTGGTGAAATAACTTCAACCCACCTATCAGCTCAACAATGTTGCATGCAAAAGCATACAAACATATAAACATAAGAATTTAATAGCATTGCAAAGCCAAAGGGCGGGTACTCAATGATCTTACAGAGACCAGAGCACCTGGAGTAAAATCAGCAAGAACACGATGACAGGGATAAAAGAAACAAATCGAGCTTCTAGGTTCTTTTTAGAAAAGATTTCCCCATAAACTTTCATAAACTCTTAAACCCCTGCCACCGTCGTGCAACCAAAGAGGTAAGCATAATGATCAACTGTAGATGGGTTAATCACCAGGCCTGCAGAGCGCTGTAAAATATCACGTTGGTAACCTTTCTTTTTAAATTTACAGATGGTTTTTACCAATAACCGGGAGAAATTAAAACTGCCTTTTATCTTCTTAAATTTATAAATTAAATCTCCATAAAAAACTGGCTGTGAAATACCTTGTTGCAATAGTGATTTTAAACTGCACCTGTATTTATGAATTAGATCTGGATATCGGCGATAAAACTTGCAAAAGGTTTTCCTTAATTTGTGATACCGATAACCTTGTTTTAAAAGTTTTTCTGTAATGCAAAGATTACGTTCATTGAAATCATTCACATTGTTGCAAGCTCTTGAAAAGCGAACAAGCTGTGAGATATAAACCCCGTAAGAAGTCGCACGAGGAACATCGCCGTCTAGAAACGGAAAATTTACTATATTAAAATTAAAATCATCTCTTTTATCATAAATTTTAGTAGTGACGTAACCATTGTCAATGGATAGATTTAAATCAAGAAAGTTTGCTTGCTTTTCTGAAGTGTTCGCTTTATTAAGCTGTAGTTCTTTAGGATAAATCTTATTAACCAGTGATGGAAAATGGTTATTATCTATATTTAATAAATCATCAAGGTACCTCGATGTGTTGTTAAAAGCTGTAATAATATCATCTTGATGTTCGGTAGAAAGAGATAACATAAAATCTTTTTCATAACAGTATAAAAACAGATCAGCAACAAGGGGTGCACAATTAGTACCCATTGGAATGCCTATTACTTGTTTATAAATAGAGGTACCAAATCTCAAATAAATATTATCCAATAAAAATGTGAGCGCCTGTATAAGGTCTTGACAGGTCCATGAAGTATAATTATCATAAGAACCATCTGTAAAGAATGCCCTATGTTCATTACAAGCAATAAATGTTTTATTTTCTCTAGCAAAAGTTTTTTCAATGAGACTTGTTAGCTTGTCTCTTATTAAATTATGAGGGAGAGAAGTATACAATGTAGAAAAATCATATGTAGACAAACAGAACGCCTGAAAATTATTTGATTTAAGTTTCTTGAAAACGTCATTTGAATTTTTTATAGACCAAAATAAATTTTTGCCAGTAGTTTCAAAAACTTTTTCGCAATACCTAATTACATATTCTTTTATAGCTGTACGACAAGATGTTAAGAGCACGGATAACTTTGTAGTTGTACAAGAACTAGAGTTAGCGATAAATCTTGCTTTGTACGGTGTTTTGTGCATTTTAGGCAACCAATACATAGTAGGTACTTTGTCTTGTTTCGGCTCAACACTGATTCTAAATTTAGTAATTTGTAGAGTGTGTCAGTAACAATATCACTCTCAGATGAAGAAGTCAGTGTATAAGCATTAGTGCTATAAAGCTCTTCAGTTTGAACATTTATATAGTGTATACGTCACACTATAATAACATTTATTTATTTGAAGCCTTATCAGCAGGTGTTAAAACAAATTTGTTGTGAAAATCTTGAATACCCTTTTTCTAATGACGAAAGTTAAAACGAGGTCGAGGTGGTAGTAAAGCTATGTTTCTTTTATAGAAGGATATACGAGTGTCAATTATTTTGAATATTTGTTTTTTCCAGTTTGAAAGAGCATTATGCTCAGCATGTTCTCGTTTACACCATTTATTGCAAAAAGAGTTTAAAGACTCTGCAATTTCCGCACGACAGGTATTAAAGTCGATGTCCGATGGAATTCTGTATTTTGGACCTTTTGAAATTAAATTGCGGATTCTTAAGTCTTTGATAACATTTAGATCCCCTGTAACAATATGACCGGCAGGTTGATAGCAAAATTTTGAATTAGAACAGTCTCAAGATGATGGTGTGTTTTCAACAATCAGCAAATCCGAGGTAATTTTGTTGTAATTGAAAATTGTGTTTCTAATAGGCTTGTTATATTTATAACAAACGATGGGTGTTTCAGTATTCTTGAAATAATTAGGTATAGCCGATTCAACAGTTTTATCTTTAAAGATACTTGGAAGGTCAATAAAATCTATGCCTTTATTTAAAAATGAAATTTTAAGAAAATGTCTTTGGTGATCAGATTCCAAGTCAATGTGTGGTCTAAGAATATGCCGAGTGTAACACTGAGTAAGGCTTGCAACCTCATAAAGTGGATGAGTTGTAATAACAATATCATCGGCTTCCTTATCCACTTTTTGTAAACTAGAAATAGAAAGAGAAGCTTAACGCGACAGCATAGCATGTCTACCAGAATGTTTTAAAATATTTTGAAGGTCATGAATAGAACAATGAATACGTGATTTTCTTTTGATGTTACCATTAATCCTTATCCCGTGTGACCTCGATTTTCGTTTTCGTAATTCTAGCAAATCAAAAATGTCAAAATCAGGATTATTTGAAATGTTGCCTTCTTGATAAATATTATCATTTAATCCAAGTGGATAGGGTGTTTGGAGTTTTTGTATCCATTTTTGCTCCGATATAAGTCTAGCTCTAATTTTAAATGCTCTAGAAGCACTGCTATCAAATATAACTTTTTCAACAGGTTGAATATTAACATGTTTTGAAGTGTGGCCTGATCGTTTGAAATGTTTATATAAAAATGTATTGATTTTATGATTGTTTCTTATTTTCGAACAGTGCTGACTAAAACGTGTTTTCAAAGGGCGCCCAGTTTGTCCAACATATTGAATCCCACAATTTAAAGCATTTCAAGTTAAAACATAAATAATATTGTCTGATTGTCAGTCAATGTCTGAATCGATGTTAACTGAAATTCAAGGAAGACTAACTTCCTACTTTCACTTTCTACTTTAACTTTGAACCAGGAAGTAAGATTTTTTCTTGAATTTCTTGAAAACCCTTACATTATTTTGACAAATTGGCACTAAACATTGTAGACCAGCATATACTTATTTCAGGTATGAGTAGCTTTGTTATATTGTTCATGAATTTCAGAGTTCTCATGCAAATGGTTTTTCTTTTGTTTTAGTATGTGCTTGGTAATTAGAACATAACTTGTCCTAAATTGAGCTTGCTAACATTTACTACATCCATAGCAAAATACATTTAATAACTAAAACCTAGGTGGCAATAAGTATTTCCCCCAAAATTCATTTTTTGAAATTTTAGCCTATTTTCGCCATTTGCAATGTTTGCGATACCTTTAAATATTGCAGAGATTTTTGCTGTGGAAAAGATTATTTGCCTGAAAAATAAATTCTAAGAAAGCATATGTCAAGATTAAGCTTTTATGACTTGTAATTAATGAAATTACCTGGAAAATAATTTTAATTTATTTATAGTACTCTTATTGCAACCGTTTCATGATGCTGTAAAGTATAATTATATGTATGAATATAATGCTACTGAGAATAAATAACAAACAGCAAACCTGCTTTGAAGTTAATTTTCGTAGCATGGTATCAGCACCTCGCCATTTCATGATGTTGATTCCGAAGAAGTAAACAAATCAAATCTGTAATTTCTTTCAAAACGTAATTTATTTACGTATTAAAAAAGCTAAGAAACCCGCAAAATATGATTCTGACGCAAGCTCTTTTTAACACTCACATTTTTTCCAAGTGTCGTCAAACGTAGTTCTTCTTCTGTCATTGGAAGCGTTGATCCGTTGTTTTCAAAGTAAAATGTCAGATTGGAGTTCACATACCTTATAACATGAAGTAAATAGTTGTTTGCAACACTTTAGTTAAATTACAAATTAAAAATACAATTGGCAAATACAATTGAATTTTTAACAAATAGTTTATCGTCATTTTTGTTATCAGTAGTTAGTTAACCCCTAATTTATTTCATATAATTACAATGCAATTTTAAAAAAAAGTAACATATGCAATCGCCACACACACCAAACACCGCCTCCCCTCGCAGCGGAAAAGAAGAGATGAAGAGAGAGAGAGAGAGAGAGAGAGAGAGAGAGAGAGAGAGAGAGAAAGAGAGAATGTTTTTGTTATAAGTATGTCAATTCAAATAGGACGCCACAAACAATTAACGAAAAAGAGAACCTTTGGGGATACCGCCGTGAAATGGCCAGTTGCAAAACACAATAAACACGACAATCTTACACTTGTCCCAACAGGTTCTTGTATCACAAAACAAGTAAAAGTTGTCTTGGTGAAATAACTCCAACCGTCTCAACAATGTTGCAAAGGCACACAGACATATAAAACGTAAGACACTAATTGCATTGCAAAGCCAAAGGGAGGGTACTCAATGATCTTACCGAGACCAGAGCTCCTGGAGTAAAATCTGCAAGAACACGATGAGAGGGATAAAAGAAACAAAACGAGCTTCTAGGTTCTTTTAAGAAAACATTTCCCCATAAACCTTCATATACTCTTAAACCCCTGCCACCGTGGTGCAACCAAAGAGGTAAGCATAATGATTAACTGTAGATGGGTTAATCACCAGGCCTGCAGAGCGCTGTAAAATATCATGTTGGTGACCTTCTATTTTAATTTACAAATAGCTTTAACGAATAATAGAGAGAAATTAACATTGCCTTTTATCTTCTTAAATTTATATATTGAATCTCCATGAAAATCTGTCTGTGAAATACCTTGTAGCAATTGAGATTTTAAAATGCACCTGTAATCATGAACTAGGGAAGCAGCGATAAAACTTGCAAAAGGTTTTCCTTATTTTGTGATACCGATAACCTTGTTTTAAAAGTTATATAATAAATTAAATATCATTGCAAACATGAAGCGGACCATGTTGCTTGGAGCAGTATATTTCTCTCAACGTCCTATATATCATTCCTGATAGTTGGCTATTTCAACATGTTCTTATCCTCGCATTGTTAACATACAATTTAAAATTTCTCCTAGTTCTTTATGGACAGTCTATGACTAAACCGGTTAGTAACTTTTTTAGGTTAATAAAAAAATGAAATATAATCCAACAAATATTTAGACGGAAAGCAAATACGACAAAAATCATTTGAATTTTGAAATATTTCATTTTAAAGCTGCCCAAAAATAAATAAGTGCTGCAAAAATATTTACTACTAGTACACAAACTAGAAGTCATTTTAAAAGACTTTTAATTAACAAATTGTCATGAACTAATTTTTTTTTTCCAGAATTTAAGTTACATGTATTTACGTATCGAATCTAGATGTTTGTAAAAAGTAACTTTTCCTATGTAAACATAAGTGAATATCATGTTATGATTTGGTGAAAATGAAGAGACGAATTAATAATCAATTTGAGATTATATTAAAAACAAAACAAACGTACCAATATGTGTAAACAAACATGTTGGTCATACTTCCTGCTGCTAATGAAGGCTCGCACAACAATTTTACTTTTGGATCACCTCCAATAAATTCTAATATAGGTCGAACAGTAAGAGATTGTATTTGAACATTGGGAGCTGCCTGAAAATCTGCAAAAATAATAATATTTAAAATAATTATGTTTCATATAGTTTTATACGTAACTGCTATACGTATCACAGTAACTAAGGTGATATACACACTCATTTATCACCAGACACATTCAGTGGACGCATCGCATAAAATACTTATTTTGCGAATAAGTTTAGTTAATACGACTATAAGTATGTAAACGTTTATCATCTTCTTATAAGTAATTTTATGTCGACCTGGAAACACTAAATGTTTTTTAATCATGCAATCCTGTGAAACTCACAATGTACATTATAATTAAAAAGATAGCACTGACAGACTTGAGAGTTAAGCTACAAAGCACATAGTATTTAATTAAACAACATACCACTCTCCTGAACATCAACCACTGTCGGCGGATCTGAAAAGGGCAAAAACGAATCAGATGCAAAATAGATATAAAGGGAACCTTAAAAGCCGCCGACCACGATAAATATGAAAATACTGCAGGCTCGGTTTGATTGAGCCTGTTCATGAACAGTAATGAAAATGCAAATAACGTTCTATGATTGCAAACAATCAAATGAACATTACATTTGCGGAAATGTAAAAATAGGTGGGCGTTATTAAATTTATGAATGCCATAAGAATATCGTAACGGCTGTAGAACAGCGAAGATAATTTCTTATTTGGAGCTCGGTAAATGCAGGACAAATTGCGATCGGAATACAAAACGTAGAGTAACGTAGTTATGACGTCACATCGTACACGCAAAGATACTGCAAAAATTCATTCTCGGAAAACACACTGTGGGTTACGGATTTATAAATCTGACTCATGGTATGAATCTATGAAACATGCTTAAATCTCTCATGGGTATATAATAACTGTATTAATCTTATCGGCATAAAGCTCATAGCAGTGCACTGACGTCTTTGCAACACTCGTTATTCGTTTGGGCCGTATTATGGTAGAAAAGGAAATAATTAAAAGCACTCTGTTGAATATTCTTAAACAATATCTTCAAATTTAAATATATTCCGAAATGGGCATTCCGTACATCCATATGCTTTTGGTGAAATAATCAATTTAAAATATTTTTATTTACCAAAACAGTATGCTGAATAAGGTACAAATGTAGACAGAAGCAGGTACTGAATCTTTCCACTGCAGTTTCGAATTTCTACCGATTCCATTTGATCACATATGTGGTTTTGTGTTCGCATGCATGCAGTGACAGTAACACTATTTTCATTCAGTTTTAATATATCAGGATGCTTGCCTGGAAACAAAAACGATTGAGATAACTTCATGGTTACAAATAAAAAAACCCAACACACTATCATTGTTTGTAAAAAATCTGGATATTGCAGCCATTTATGCGGATATCCTTAATATGTCAAAGAAATTGCTGGCTGGTTTGGAACAAAGTCGGCCAGCGGTTACAAGTAAAGGTTGTAATAAACAGGCATTGAAATGTATAACACATATGGCTGAATGTTATTAGTTTTAGCTCTGCCAGTCTCATAAACCTATCATGAAACATGTTGAACAATAGTGTTGCAATATTATGTCGTTAAAAATATATTCTAAAAGATATATTTTGTTATTACCTTGTATGTACCAGGGGTTTGTAGTGCTGCACGACCCAATACTCGGAATGGTGTGATTGTCAGGCATCAGATACTGAACACCTTCGTTTTGAACATTGTACCATTCCGCTGATAAAAACATGTCATTCACGTACCCTTCATATGGAGACTGATAAAGTCTTGATCGTATTCGTAGATTTAAGAGTGTCGGTACGTGTACGTCGCATCCTAAAACGGAAATAATACAAAAACTATATGACAAACCAACATTAATCAGTTAAGAGCGTCATTTTTGTATAAACAAACCCACTAAACGGTTGTCATCGACATGTATGAAAATGTATAACTAGATGCTAAGACATAGCATTTTTTCTGAAACCAAGCAGTATGACATAATAAGCAAATAAAAAAGGTAATAATTATTTTGAAGATATTTCCTTAGAAAGCAAATAATATGGCTTGAACAAAAGTCCCGTGCTGATGTCAAAGCTCATACATTAGATCGTTGGTAATACGCTTGTGCATTTTGAAACTGGAATTACAGCCAACATAGAAATCGTATAGTTACTTTTACATTTTTTCACGGCAATATATCTGGTCGCCTTTACAATTTGTGCTACGAATTTCAATGAAGTGCAACTAAGGGTTACACGACGAGTTTAGCAAAAACATTCTTCCTACAAAAACAATCAATAAACTTCCTGCCTTTAAATTTTGAAATTTGCCTTTGGCGTTGTCTGTGATATGCAGGATTTATATTCTCAGATCCCCTGTCATTATTCTATTTGTTTAGTTCCGACTATTATTTTTCTCGTTTAAGGCAAATGCATTCTTTTATCTGGGGACCATACACCGCTGAACATGGAATGGTATTAATCTGAAAATAATGCATTGTTCCCTATGTTCAACGCCATATGCATACCATCATATGTGATGGGTCAAAATTGTACTGTTTGTTGGTGTAAATATTGAGTTGCGCCCAACCCAGGGCTAGGCAGCGTGGGAAAAATATGCATTTCCATTACTTCCCATGACCAGGTTCAATCAAACCGAGCTTCCAATATTTTAATATATGTCGTGTTCGACAGCTTTCAAAGTGCCCTTTTCATCTATTTAAAAGTTTATAAACATTTCGATTATGGATGCAACGTATGCTCTGGAAGTAATATAATGGACGTTTAAACCCTCTTTTTCTTCAGGCAAATAACAGCACATGTCGGCCTAATCCACTTTATTAAACATTTAATAGCAACTGTTTCTGTTTTAAAGATAACCTTGAATTTCCCTTTTCATCCATCTCACAATATTTAGAGAATTAAGTTAAACCTTCCGGAAGAATTTGTTGAAATTCATGACCATTTTTAAAATGTTTGAGGAAAATATAGTAGGCTTCTTTAATAGTTCCCATAAAACGTGGTGTTTTACGTCAAATGATTGAAATCCAGGACAAAACTAGCAAAACAAATAGCAATTCACTTAAACGAACGTAATCTTAAGTGATTCCCACGCAGCAAACATTAATATTTATAAATGTTCAACAATTATACAAAGTGCAGAACAAATGCAAATACATTCAATCTTAAATTAAATTGTTCTTACACATAGGCACCATAAAGTGTATGATTAAATTACAGAAAAGATTAATATGGCTTACCTTGCACGCGCTTGTCCAAATACCTTTTTCGTTTACAAATTTATTGACACTCAATAGTACTTTTAAATTTGCTTAATAATAGCAACGAAATGAAACGGAACGAAACAATCTTAGTGGTAAAAGCTGTTCGTTTTTAAGAATGTCTAGTGAGTTTTAAAAATGCATTTTTAAGTTTGACTGAAATCTTAGCAAGTAAATCGAATCACATTTTCCCAAACGGTACATGTATATGAACAAACAAGTACAAGTTGTCCTGACGTATCAAGTCAAACCCTGCCATCATCTCATCAACTTCATCTTACATTAGTACTTATATTGTTTTCGCACTAAGGGAACGATATAAACATGAAAAAGCTTATGCATTGTCAGGCAACAAGGTGGGTACTAAATGACTTACTTAGACAAGCCTTTGGAGTCAGCAAGAACACGATAACAGGGAAAAAGAAACAGACCAAACTTCTAGGTTCTTCCAAAGATGTCATTGTAAGCCTTCATACTCTTAAAACCCTGCCACCTTTGTCCAAAGAATTAGGTAATCAATACGATCAACGGTTACTGGGTTAATTACCAAGCATGCAGAGCACTGTATAATATATTAGTAACATTTCATTTTTAATAAACGAATGGTTTTGCGAATATATTAGAGAAACTCTGATGCCTTTTATTTTCGTTATTTAAGCAGTTTTCGAAAATCTAAGATGCCCTTAGACTTGAGCAAGGTGAACCGAGATATAACTACTTCAAATTGTAAATCTTAGAAAAGTTGGATTTAATAAATGCAAATGAATTGGTTACAGCCACTAAATATAGAGAAAAATGTTAAGAAGCCGTTTCACTGTTTATAAACCGATTGTATCATCTACCGGATATAGCGCACTGATTGTCACAAAAACATAGTAAACAGTTCAAAAATGAGAAGATTTTGTATGTATTGTAATGAGAAATCCAATCGACAAATAAATGTTCAACAGGCGATTCTCGTAGCACTTGTTTTGAAAGACGTTATTACCTTTTTTATGCAATATACTTTTAAAGATTTTAAGTATATTGTATAACAAGTAAAATACAATTACTAAATTGTGTCTGATTCCCCGCTCTATATTTCTTTCTTTCTTATACATAAAAATCTTTTCCTTCAACGCCGTTTATCTTTTTTTTTTTAAATTATTTCTTGTTTAATTTCACATCGAAGAAGTCATATTTCACAAAACTCTTCTAACGTATACATCTTAGCAGCTTTTTATTCGCTATTATGCCAGCTTCAGTTTCATCTGATGTTTTAGAGGTAGATCCGTAGATAGTCTCATTCTCCGATAAATAAACTCACTATTAAGATTTCGGAATACTCGGATATTATCGGCAAAATTTATTTGAATGACAATTTCGTAGTTTCGGGGATGCTGTTAAGGTTTACCGATAAAAACTGGTCGTTTCTTGGTTTATGTGATTGTTTGTTAATAATTCGAACGTTCGAACGTTCGAATGCAAACTAATTCGAACATTCGAATGGTAAAATAGGTGGAAAATGCCATCCCTAACACTAAAACCTTCTTGATTGTCGTTAATTATCGAATTTTTACGAACGTTCGAATGCTTCAAATGCATTCGGATGTTCAAAACGTTATCCGAACGTTCGAATGTTCGAACGTTCGTTTACATCTCTAAAAAATCTCTTAAATCACTCACACAAAGCACCGTTTGCACTGTTCACATTTATTAAATCCGCGTAAATGTTTATATTGAAACAGGTTTTGAGAGGTATTATCATGCTAGCGATGATGAAACATATCATTTTTATTCTTACATGTACAATAATAATAATACCATACCTGATAAAATTAAACATCAAAACATTAGAGCAAACATAGTCAAACAAACAATTTGGGCAAAAGAACAAAACCAACTTAAAACAGATTGTGAAATAATTTGGGTAAAAATTCAAATAGCCTCATGCAAATCTTTATATATAGCTGCATATTACAAACCAAAGGAAGACGATGTTCATAGTTTTGAAGAATTCAAAAAAATCACTGGAATTATCAACAAGAGCCAGTCGGAAACGACAGCACGCTCGACTATTCGAAGTCAGACATATTTAAGCACATTTAAAACTGGGCTTCATTTAAACTGGGGAGTGATTCAGGAGTTTATGACACCCAACACACACACATGAACAAAAGTTTCTTAATCCAAGTTAGGAAATCAATAAATTACACTTAATTTATTATTGTAGTTTTTTTAGAGGGTTTACACAACCCAGTCCATACACCCCTGCCCACCTATAGTGTGGTGTAGTATAGTAAGGTATGGTATTGTTGTTGGTGGTGTTGTTGACGGTGTTGTTGGTGGTGTTGTTGTTGGTGGTGTTGTTGGTGTTGTTGTTGTTATTAGGGTTTTTGTTGGTTGTGTTGTTGGTGTTGTTGTTGTTGGTGGTGGTGGTGTTGTTGTCAGTGTTGTTGCTGTTGGTGGTGGTTGTTGATGCTATTGTTGGTGTTGATGTTGTTGTTGGTGGTGTTGTTGACGGTGTTGTTGGTGGTGTAGTTGTTGTTATTTGTGTTATTGTTGGTTGTGTTTTTGGTGTTATTGTTGGTGGTGGTGTTGGTGGTATGTGGTGGGTGGTGGTGGTAGTGTGGTGTGGTGTGGTGGGTGGTGGTGGGTGGGTGGTGGTGGGTGGGTGGGTGGTGGTGGTGGGTAGTGGTAGGGGTGGTGGTGGGTGGGTGGGTGTGGGGTGGGTGGGGGTGGGGTGGGTGGGTGGGTGTGGGGTGGATGGGTGTGGGGTGGTGGTGGGTGGGTGGATGGGGGGTGGGTGGGTCGGGGGTGGGTGGGGTGGTGGTGGTGGGGGGTGGGTGTGGGTGGGGGTGGGTGGTGGTGGTGGGTGGTGGTGGTGGGTTGTGGTGTGGTGTGGTGTGGTGTGGTGGGTGGTGGTGGGTGGGTGGTGGTGGGTGGGTGTGGGGTGGGTGGTGGTGGTGGAAGGTGGTGGTGGGAGATGGGTGTGGGGTAGGTGGGTGTGGGGTGGTGGTGGGTGGGTGGGTGGGTGGGGTGGGTGGTGTTGGTATGGTATGGTATGGTATGGTATGGTATGGTATGGTATGGTATGGTATAGTATAACCACTCAACACTTTCAACCAAAGTATGTTAAGTACATCTGTTTTAAACCTTTTCTATAGCATTACCTATGAAAAACACTAACATTGAAACTTTAACCATAATTTCTAAGTCTTATTTCTAATTTCTAAGTGAAAAAGGGCAAAAATTAAATAAAAAAAGCAAGGATGAGTTATGGGCCTTTGAAAATCAACCTGATGTATGATAAAATAAAGGTATTAAAGTTTTAAAGTTGTCGTTTTAATAGAATGAAAGATATGAGGTTTCATAACCTTGCACGCAAACTTTAACCTTAATTTCTAAGTCTAAAAAGGGCAATAATTTGATATAAATCAAAGACAGAGTTATGGTTCTTGGCATACATATTCATGGTCATGATAGTGAACAAGTTTCAAAGCTATAGTACAAGAAGTATGAAAGTAACTAGCTTGCACGCAAACTTTAACCTGAAATTCTAAGTTGAAAAAGGGCCATAATTTGATTAAAAATTAAAGAAAGAGTTATGGTTCTTGGCATACATAGTCAGGGTCATGATGGTAAACAAGTGTTGAAAGTTTCAAAGCTATAGTACAAGAAGTATGAAAGTAACTAGCTTGCACGCAAACTTTAACCTGAAATTCTAAGTTGAAAAAGGGCCATAATTTGAACAAAATGGAAGTTAGAGTTATGCTTCTTGGCATACCCACTCGGGATATGATAATGAACAAGTGCTGAAAGTTTCAAAGCTGTAGTATAAGTAATATTGAAGTTATGTGTTTGTACAGTAGCTTGCACGCAAACTTTAACCTGAAATTCTAAGTCCAAAAAGGGCTATAATTTTAATAAAATGAAAGTTAAGAGTTTTGGTTCTTGGCATACACACTTGGGAGATGATGATGAACAAGTGTGCCAAGTTTCAAAGTTGTAGTATAAGTAGTATTGAAGTTATGTGTTTGTACAGTAGCTTGCACGCAAACTTTCACCTGAAATTCTAAGTCGAAAAAAGGGCCATAATTTGATGAAAATGAAAGTTAGAGTTATGGTTTTTGGCATACACACTCGGGACATGATGATGAACAAGTGTGCCAAGTTTCAAAGCTGTAGTATAAGTAGTATTGAAGTTATGTGTTTGTACAGTAGCTTGCACGCAAACTTTAACCTGAAATTCTAAGTAAAAAAAGGGCCATAATTTGATCAAAATGGAAGTTAGAGTTATGGTTCTTGGCATACACACTCGGGACATGATGATGAACAAGTGTGCCAAGTTTCAAAGCTGTAGTATAAGTTGTATTGAAGTTATGTGTCTGTACATTAGCTTGCACGCAAACTTTAACCTGAAATTCTAAGTCGAAAAAGGGCCATAATTTGATCAAAATGAAAGTTAGAGTTATGGTTCTTGGCATACATACTCGGGACATGATGATGAACAAGTGTGCCAAGTTTTAAAGCTGTAGCTATAGTAGTTTTTAAGATATCAGTAGGTTGCACGCAAACTTTAACCAAAGCGGGACACCGACGCCGACGCCGACGCCCAAGTGAGTACAATAGCTCGACATATTCTTCGATTAGTCGAGCTAAAAATGCTTAAAGGTGTATTCTGGATCCTGGGTGACTTTAACTACCCACATTTTTCATGGGACTTTGATTTTAAGGGAACCATTAAAATCAGCTGCAAACATCTTACATTATATGAAGATTTCCTTAAAACACTAAATGATTACAACCTAACTCAAATAATTACTGGTAAAACACGAGGTCAAAATACCTTAGACTTATTTCTTACACCAAATCACACTCTTACCAGCAAAAGTAGCGTAATTCCAGGTATTTCCGACCATGATATTATATCAGTTACTGCCGATCTGAAACCAAACATAGTCAAACAAAAACCAAGGAATGTACCACTTTATCGAAAAACAAACTGGCAGGATTTTAAATCGTATATGGAATCATTCATAGATGAAATTTTAAAAACCCATGACAATATGTCTGTTGAAGAAATTTGGTCATCCTTCTTAGAAAAAAAATCACAGATGGTATTTATTCCTTTGTTCCCATTAAACGCATTGGTACAAAAACATCTCTCCCCTGGATAACACAGATGATAGTTTCTCTAGCTGGGAGCGAACCCGCACCGTCACGGCGACAGCGCCTAGCCATGCAATTCCTGCGACGTAACCAACTGAGCTAACCGGGACAACGCCAAAAAAACGTTGATCGGATAGCCCTGATATACGTAACAATCACTGCATGACATCGGTAACGGGTTAATTTACTGATAACAGTACTGACTAAATGTACGGGGAGACTTTTTACGGCCGCCACACTGCACAAATAGCGCTACTGTGAATTTCAAATGATAGTGTCTCTAGCTGGGAGCGAACCTGCACCGTCACGGCGACAGCGCCTAGCCATGCAATTCCTGCGACGTAACCAACTGAGCTAACCGGGACAACGCCAAAAAACGTTGATCGGATAGCCCTGATATACGTTACAATCACTGCATGACATCGGTAACGGGTTAATTTACCGATAACAGTACTGACTAAATGTACGGGGAGACTTTTTACGGCCGCCACACTGCACAAAAAGCGCTACTGTGAATTTCAAATGATAGTGTCTCTAGCTGGGAGCGAACCCGCACCGTCACGGCGACAGCGCCTAGGAAATAAAACGCCTTATAAGAAAAAGAGACAAGCTTTATAAAAAACAAAAAAGAGATGGTAGCCCAGCAAATAGAAATTCCTTTTTAAATTTGAAACATAAAATTAAAGCTTAAATAAGTTCTGCTTATAACAATTACATTGAATACGTCTTGGGTATAAATTCGGAAAACACAGATGAAGAACAAAAGAAGTTTGATAGTAAAAAGCTATATAGTCTACTTAAATCTGCTAGACAAGATTCTAAAGGCATTTCAACTCTTTTCGATCCCATTACACAAAAATCTAAATCAAACAAAAGTGATATCACCAATATTTTGAATAACCAGTTTCAGTCTGTTTTTACCCCTGTTTCTCCCATAAAACTCTCCCAAACATGCATGAGTAAAATCTGGAATAGCTTTAACGAAAAAGACATACCGGTCCAGTTCAAACAAAAGTACCCTAGCATTCCAACTATTAGTATTTCAACAGATGATATTCTAAAATTACTGTAAAAATTTAATCCGCATAAAGCAGCAGGGCCAGATAACATAAAACCTTTAGTCCTTAAGGAACTTAGATACCAAATTGCACCTGTTCTTAGCATTCTTTTTCAAAAATCTCTCAACCAAGGCATACTTCCTAAAATTTGGACCTCGGCAAATGTAACACCTCTATTCAAAAATGGAAATAAGGAAGATGTCGTTAACTACAGACCCATTTCACTTACCTGCATACTCTGCAAAATACTAGAACATATAGTAGCCTCAAACATCACAAACCATTTCAAAAAATACAACATACTTTACGAACTTCAACATTGTTTTAGAGAAAAAAAGACCCTGTGAAACTCATTCAATTAGTAGACGACTTAGCCAGAAACATGACCAACGGACAACAGACAGACCTCATACTCTTAGATTTTAGTAAAGCTTTTGATAAAGTTAATCACCTCAAATTATTGTACAAACTACATGAACATGGTATTACAAACAGTACCCTTTATTGGATAACATCTTTCCTAATTGGTCGTACACAGCGTGTAGTTCTTGATGGAGAATTCTCAACAGAAGTCCCAGTCACATCAGGCGTACCCTAAGGCTCGGTTCTCGGCCCCTTATTATTTGTATTATATATAAATGACTTACCTGATTCAATCCAATCCCAGGTTAGGCTGTTTGCGGATGACACTGCTGTGTACTTAGCAATTGTAAAACCCCAAGACAGTACAACTCTTCAGACTGATTTAAACAGTTTAGAAATTTGGGAAAAGAAATGGGACATGGAACTTAATCCAAGTAAATGCCAAGTCATCAACATAACCAGGAACAAGCGTACCAAAATTTTTATTTATTCACTTCATGGACATGTAGATTCTGCAAAATATGTAGGAGTAACACTATCCAAAGACCTCTCATAGAACAAACATATTGATAACATTTCTTCATCCGCAAACAAAACCTTAGGATTTATTCGAAGAAACATCAAAACTAAAAATATTAAAATTTGTGGAACTGCTTTAAAAACTGGACCCCAATTGGAATATGCCTCTTCAGTTTGGAATCCTTACACCTTCAAAAACATACAAAAATTGGAACAGGTTCAAAGAAGGGCTATAAAGTGGGTAAAGGGTGACTTCTCTGGCTTCAGCAGTGTCACCCGCATGCAGCAGGAACTGGGTTGGACGACATTAGAGCAACGACGTACGGACAACAGACTGATCCTGTTTTATAAAATAATACACAACTTAGTAGCTGTTCCTATACCACCATACCTAGAGACCCAACAGAATGACAGAAGACATGCATCCTCTTTCTTACAGACAAATCCACACTACCGCAGATTATTACAAGTTCCCGTTCTTTCCGCATACAATAATACCGCGGAACTCCCTGCCCACTATAGTAGTCATACAACCTAATCTTGCAAATTTCAAGAAGGCTTTGCATGCAACAAACAGACCCTAAATGACTGGCGGTGTTTTTATCTTTTATCTGTCACTGCTGACTCTTATCAACCTTTTACCCTTTTGCACTCATCCTTTTAACACATGCACTGACGCGCACCTGCCAAAAATACCTTTGTTTGGGAGTTCGGCAGTATATATAGATAGATAGATATGTAGCTTCGACCCAGACTGTATTATTTATTGAACATGTTAACTCAATCATTTGTATGTTTCTAGTGATCTATGTGTATCAGTTATGGCGATTTTTTTAAAGATGATTTTAGTATATTTTTCGGATTTAAGAACAACGGCTCGATGTAAAACATGTATTAACTGTGCTTCGTACAGAGATATGTGATACGTTATGAAATATATGGCCTCGGTGCCTTTATATACTGCGGCGACACGAAACAATTGGATCTACCTGACTTCATTAGTTAACACCCAGGTCGCTCTGAGAACTACAATTAACAACAAGCAATAATTCATGTCGTCGCAAAAAGTTTTGGATTTGATAAACATAGTCTGATGTTTTTTAAAAGTAATAGTTTCAAAACTGAAGGTTCACGATTATAAATACCTTCGCAGATATGCATGACATACAAATTTTGAGGCAAAGCAAGTTATTTAAATACTGATATTTTAAGCTGATGAATAAACCCTTTAATCAATGTACGACCAATGTAGATCATCGTCAGCTGAAACATCCATGTCATTTGATCGGAATATACAATGGTCACTTGTTTACAGAAATATTCCTATAAATATAATAGCAAACAGTGTCCAGCAAAAACAACGTACTACATATCCCATGGAGTAAAGGGTCAAATGGAACTTTAGCAAAGGAATCAATGTGACAGTCTTGTTTTCCGCCCAAGGATTGACTATCACAAAGGTCTTTCCTTGAGAGTCAGGTATATTCCCATGCTGATTTCAGTTAAAGAAATTAACGAATTCGCTTTCTAACATATTCTCATAATACATTTATACTAGCCATTAAAATACTGTTTTGTCAACTGATTTGTGTAAACTGTGTGTGCCAAAACAAAACAGTTTATAGTTTATTTCGAGGTTTGTATGAAAAATTAAACGGTCGCCCAGCTGCATTGGCCCTGACAGTTTAATATATATACAAGCCTCCAAACTAACAATAACATAATTATATTCACTGCTGTTGCGTCTTTCTGTTTTATTATTTTAAAGTTCTCCTCTTCGTGTTTTTGTACGCCATGATATATTATTTCTCCAAATACCCGATTTGTATAGACAATATATGTACACGAACTCCTCCATCTTACCAAAAAGCATACACTTGATAAAATCAGCAAATACGCATCATCATAAAAGATACAGATTATTGGAAAATCATTCAACGAAGATCGCACTACATGATACAACAAAAATATGTGTGTTTGCTATAAATGATAGTATGATAATGCTATAGATGATACAGTCATTACGAAACACACCCCTCAAACATTTTAATAATTTACACTATTTATACATTTAAAGCAATATTGTAATGTAATAATCTTTACATTTATGTCATAGAGTAATATAACTAGTATGTATTCGTGCATCAGAACGTTTATTTGAGAATAACAGTGTTTTGATACAATCATGAGGGTCATTTGCCAGACCTTCTTGTGATTAAATGCAATTTTGAAAGTGTTAATCACTATATATGCGCAAAACAAATTGTATTACAACCAATAATGACTATACAATATATAACTAACTTGTTTTTATTGAATGTACTTAAAATGATCCTAATAATTCCATTTTCACTGTGTTATTTACGAATTGCTTATATCTTAGCTATGCAATCACTTCGCTATATCCGGCAGATGATACACTCGGTTTATATACAGTGCGTTTGCTACCAGTGATTGAAATGTACATAAGAGATCACGCTGCCTATGGTACAGTACGAATTTAGATTCATCGCGATTCATTGGTTTATTCTTGTGATCATAGAACATTTAACCCGGTATTTTCAAATTCATACTACACCTGTCTCCTGATAATAACGGATTTGACCTACACAACACAACAATGGACGGGACCAAACAGCAATCAATTTTCAAAATTTTGGTGTCTAAATGACCGCAATGCATTCGGTTTGTGAATCTGTGATAAAATATTTATAAGAAATTTATTTTTCTGGTAAAAATGCAATCATCCCTACCGTACGTGTTCATTGTCCTTAAGTATATACTATTGAGTAAGTTACTTATATCAATGTTTTTTATAAACTATCTCAATGTAAATTATTGCAAAACGTGATTTAACATAAGTGATAAAATTATAATATTTTCAGATACAAGTTTAAGATAAATTTAATTTAAATAAAGACGATATTTTAATGATCACATCAAGAATAGAAAACATACTAAAATCTAGAGTTATCATGTTTAGAAGTCCATTGAAGGCTTTTATAAATAATTCATAATGCATTTGAAGTATATATATATATAATATGCAAATATATTGAAATTCAGTTTACACTGAGACGTCTACTTTAAACAGATACATGTACTTGTTTAAAGATAATTTAAATAATAAAATAATAGTAGACCATTGTTGCATACAAATGTATTTTTATTTTATCCTAAATGTGAGAACAAAATGAATAGTTACTTACCTAAGGCCAATAAAGACCATGCCGTTAAAAAGAAATACGACAGCAGCATCATTAAGCCGACAATTTAAATGTCGAATTAATCATTTTATATTGCTTCATAAGGAAGTATCAAAGTAAACGATCCATATCACGCTGATTTCTATTCGACAGAAAATTAACATTAAGACAGACAACTCGTAATACAATTCTCGCTATACAAATAATCTGTTGAATCCCCGGCGAAAACCAATTCATTGCACATAAGCGTATGATGCTTATCAAATAACTACTGTTGAATGTATACAATGTGGGTTGTTCCTCCTTTTACATTCGTCATTTTCGATTAATATTTTGACAACAAAATAAATAGTAAAATGCTTATTATAGCATATTTTCAAAATAAGCTTTCTTGTAAGTGATTATTGTTGAAAATAAATGTAATAATAATAATAATAATAATAATAATAATAATAATAATAATAATAATAATAATAATAATAATCATAATCATAATAATAATAATAATAAAAATAATAACAATAATAACAATAAATATAATAATAAAAATTTATAAATAGATAAGGTAAAGGTACAATGTGGCATCATTGTCTTTGGTTGAATTTCGGAATTTCAGAATGGTCAGGAACCTACAGTTCTCCACATTGGTGAGTTGCTCAAAAGAGCAACTTTGCCACTGATCTTTTCAATGCAGTTACCACCAGTGCTCTGATGTTTCTTTTGTTGTCTAAATTTTGAAAGTTTATCGTAATCTCTCTTGGTGTTTTGTACATGGTGCTTTCTTTTGCGTATATCACTTTAAATAAATAATAAACATCCTAATCTATGTAAGCAACACGAGTCACTTCCTAATCAATAATAATATGCAATTTCTGAACGACGAGTCTTTTGTGCAGACGTTTCTTAAACGGTTGAAGACTACTTGGATACTTTGGTATTCCTCGTCCTTTCGGATTATTGTCCTGAGATTTGCCACTGCATGGCGATCATCACCATAATTCGTTGAGATGCCAAATGTTTGTTGGTTGTTTTGCCTCTCCGAATAATTGATATCTTAACTATATCTTCATTTATGTGTGACAAAATGGGGCTGACTGACTGCTATAAGCGAAGATCATTATTCAATCGGAGACTGACACGGTTCAAAAAGGTACTCTAATGTTTCCTGGATGAATTAAGAAAATAGGCTTACAGCCCTGATCCTGTTAAGACTGCGCGGATATGAAGGCTGATATGGGTCTACACTTGTCGCAGGAACTATTTCTTTTAGTTAATTTTGCATCGCATAATCTTGTTTTTTTTCCGAAATAGCGTCGGACATATTATGCAATAAAATATTTTATTCTTGCAAATAAAATGTTTTACAATTGGATGCATTTCACGATAAAATATATAACTGTATTTAAGTCGTAAAAATACATACAAAATTACGCCCGTGTGGTGTTCATATGAAAACCTAAAACTCGTTTTGGAAAACGTTATCAGATTCACGTCGGAAGGATATTTTATTTGAAAACATGATGTTGGCTTTGCATCTTTTGTTTCACATCTTGACAAACGCAAACTGTATTAATCTTGAATATCTCTCACTTAAGTAAAACCAGAAATGTAATTATCTTACATTTGATACAATTTCGTAATATCATAAAGGAAATAGTTTATGGTAAATTGTCATTAATTAGATGCCTGTTGGCAACATATCGAGTCCGCTTTCAGTTGACCCTTTTACCCCTTACTGTGACCTTAAGCTTTGAGACGGGAACCTGGGGTTTGCACATGACACACGGTCTCGTTGAGGTTAACATTAACGCAAAATATAAACAAGAGTGCGCAATTCTTGTTAAAGTTTTGGGCCGGAAAGCTTTTACATAACCAACTGTGCCTTTGAGCTCTGAGGGGGGACTCACTCACGCACGTATATTCACCGAACCGCCAATTCAACAAGGTAGTTCTAGCAAGTAGAAAAAACAAAGGTATTTGTAGAGCAAAATTCCTATTCTTACAAAGTTTGAAACACGGTCGCTCAAGTTATACATACTTTGGGCCCCCCCACAAAATAAGAAAAAAAATGTAAATTGCTGACACTTGTCAAGAAATGCTCCACCAAGTTTTTAAAAAGAAAAACTTAAAAAATGTTGAAACAGATGTCATCTGAATCTTAAATGCCAAATCGAAATTTATTAAGAGTATTTGCAAAAGAATAGATAAATAAACACAATTTTAGATCGCTCTTGACGACACTACAAACACTTTAATTACAGAGATGATTGGTTAAAAAACAACCAATTAATTTTACAGGGATGACTGGTAATTTTTTGCAATTCTGACAATGACACAAATACTAAAACACTATTGGGTAACCAGGCCTAAGTACGAACCGATCTATTTTATTCTCCACATGGGGCACTATCAGAACATCGTCTATTCGTCTATACAAATCCTTCTATAACAGTTAAAACGAACTCAGTTTTTTATTCTTTAAAGTCGAAAGTCGAATCTTTTTCTTCATTTGATCTTTTGTTAAGAACAATATGATGATTGCATTTTAAAATATTTTTAAACATTTTCAGTTTTATTTAAAATATAATTATTGACGAATCACTCAGTCGTTCTTTTAAGCTGCTAAAACAGCGCTTAATATCACTCTTTGTATTACATGCAATTGAAGTTTATCAAAATCAATTACCTTCATCTGGCAACCAATAGAAAAAACTTCCTTATTAACTCAATAAATGCAGGTGCACTTCAAGTGTCGGGTACTGAAAATAAAAACTGTGAATACACAAAGTAAACGTATTGCTTTTTTTTAAAACTATTTGTATAAACTTAAGCTGAGTACTTCTAAACATTTTCTATTATATTCTATTGACGGAAGCAAATACAGGAAAACAAGAGCGGTGAAATTGGAAGACTAACGATGCATTACATTGACAGCCACTATTCATCGTTTAGTTTTACCGACCAATAGCAAACTTCCTTGACAATATATTCAAACCAGTTTTATGCAGAATAGCATACTGAGATCAAAGGACATGAAATAAATTTTAGCATTCTAATTATTTCTCAACTACTCAATACAAAATGATAGTTATCAATAACTTAAAAACGTCACTGTTGTTAGGATGTTGTGTTTAAGTGCAAATATTATATTTAACTTACAATTGACAAAAACGGTTAATTGGAATTTTGAAAAAGAATATTCGAATAATTATTTCCAGAAGATCGAAAGTAGGAGATTAATTTGTCAGGAAATAAAACGAAAACGAGAGAATTTTGTTTATTGCTTAAAATGCATAAAGTGACCCATGCGCTTCGGTTTCGGTATTTGAAAAAAATATCTGATTAAAAACACTAGTGTAATTTTAAATTTCACCGTTAACTTATGAAAACTTGAAATGAAATTGCTGATCTTACTTGTATTTTGTTGTGTTTTATTCATGACAAGCATAACTCAAAACGTGAAGTTAAGTGACAGTTATATTGCTCAATACCATGGTGAAGCAAATGGTCTTGAAGAACTCCTGTCAAAATTTGGGTACACGATTGAAAAGGAGGTAAGGGTAAAAGGCTAACTTTGTTTATAAGTTCAATAGTTTATGAAGTTTTAAGGATAACTGAAACGAAAATGTAGATGCTCGAAAAAGTTATTTTATTCCCGCTACCGTGTACTTATTGTGCAAGAGTTCAAGACGGGAAAACTAGCATAGATGAACTGCAACTATGTAATCTCATTTACTCACTTTACCATTAACATGTATGTATGATTTTATGCTTATCTAGCATCCATATCCTTATACAGTTAGCTGATGTAACTGTTATTTTATAACTACTTTACTAGTCACAGCCTGGGATAAATCTGAAATAAATGACTCACTTTTTAAAAGTTAAAATGGCTACATTAGCAATCATGAAAATGCCAAATTTTACTGTAAATAGTTTATGTTATTAGAAATAATCAGTTTTTACATCGTTTAGAAAAAAAATAAAAATATTAAAGACAAAGGAATTTCATAATTTTATAGAACTTCAAATGCTCCTCAAAAAATGTTAGTTATATATTTCATGTATTTTTTTTAAAAAAACCAACGATATGAATACGAATTGTGATTCATTAAGTTCGATGATATAGTTTTTTTTAACTTTCACTGAAGTTTTTATTTAAAGTAAGCACATACAGTGCATATAACATTTGATTTAAATGGTCGTAACGTGTTTACACGTTCTCAACAGAATAGTGACACAGAATTTGTTCAGGTATGGTCTGATAAGCAATGTTTTACTGAGAGAGCCCATTTAAGGAAAATAAAGTTAAATTTATAATTCTTATCTCGCTGGTTCTGTAAAAGAACACCCGTTTCAAACCACGTGAAATTATTATTAAACAGATGACTTAAAACGACTTTCGAAAAATAGAAAGATAGATCCTGGGATTTCCTTTGTTACCGAAAAGGTCCGGGACTCCTACTGTTCTACATATGTTCAACCACTTCTGTTACATAATTGGTCAAAAGTTTGTTTTGACCCATTAAATTACTTTTGGTAAAATGTAATTTCCGTAGTATGGTTACCAAAGTTGCCATTTAAACAGTTATTTTACCAAACCACCAAATAGCACAACTTTCTGACATTTCTTTCCATTTTAAGTTAATTAAATATTTTGTATTTTTGAACAAGTCAATAAAACATTTAATGTTAAACAAAAAGAATCAGATTAAATTACACTTTCGGTAATTTCTTCGTTCATCGTAATCATACTAATATATGATGCAATTTAACATGTAAAATCAATAGCAATACCAAACATATTTAAATTTTGATTATAGTAACAATATGTGTTTTTCTTTTACAGATCCTACCGTATTACTTTAAAATTAGGAGACACAAAACAACTAGAAATTCGCCATCAAAAGAGATAAATTTATATTCGTTACAAAACGAGGACCCGAAGGTAAGGTACAAACACATCTACCTTTGCCAATTTATTAAACTTTTACACACATAAAAAATATTCCTAAAATAAAGTGTTGCGTTTTCATTACCAGTCAGTATATGTATAGATACGTAAGATGGCACCCTGATCCAACAACGTTCAACAACTTAAACTCACACATCCGATCACTGAAATGGACATATATACGTAATTGCAATATTATTTTAAAGCGCAATTGAAACAAGTAATAATCAATACATTTACAGTTTAGATAGTAACAAAATGTAGTTAAAAAATTAGTATAAGTAAAATTCAATTGTGATCGAAAGCTTAATGTAAAATGTGCATTCACATTACATGAAAACATGGATATTTCTTTACAAGCCTTAAGGTAAATAATACAGTTGTATATTTATTTGAATTGAATACATTGTGTATATAGTATTATGTAACGTCAAATAACATCCTATCAAAGATGAATTTAAATAACACAACATATAATCTTAAAGATAGGCTTAATACCGAAACGTTGAAAAAAGAGTGTAAAAAACTATGTTGTGTTATAGTTTTATGATTTCGTATTAATTCTGGCAATTGTATTGATAGGTTGATGCATTTTTCCAAGAGGAGTACTTTGTCAGGGAAAAGAAAGCAAAGAAGCACAAGAGACAACAACAGATAGTTAACGTGACAGACAGTTTTTGGTTCCAGCAGTGGTACATAGTAAGAAGAAATATGGTTGTATTTCATTTCATTGATAAAACGTATGGAAAAAGGGAAGACCCCAAACTGTCAGTTGTCACATTTTTAATAGACTCGTTATCAACGCATGACTACTGCGTGTGAAAATACTACGTACGTATTTCATATACATGTAGTAATTCTAGCAGTTTATCATCCGGATCTTGAATCTTTTTACTGAATATAATTTAAAACTGTATTCATCAGACAAATTTCGATTGCTTTGACAATGTGGACAACAGTATTCCTAAAACTGTATCATGATGTGTTTGTTTGTTTTTAATTAAAGGATCCACAACATGCACCAGCAATGGGCATATATGATTCTTGGAACAAAGGTTTTACTGGAAAAGGAATAATTATAGCTATAGTAGATGATGGCATTGACCCAAACCACATTGATCTTGCTAATAACTATGTGGGTATTTTCTTCAACTTAATAATGGTTTCTGTTAAATAAACATGATAATATTTCTAGATTGACCGAGTACGAATCCCCTTTAACTACTTAAAATACAAAAACAATTTTAAAGGGGAAAAAGTTGAATCAGTGGTAGCGCAACCGGATAACAACGTAAACTAATGTTTAAGAAAATCTCCGACAAACCTTACCCGAATCTTCACTCTATAAAGAGGTCGGCTAAAATTGGCACAAGGCGGGATAGTTAGTGTAATATGAATTGCTATGGCTTAATGCAGGCTCAATCAAACCGAACCTGCAATATTATCATATTTGTCGTGTGTGGTGACTTTTAAAGTTCCTTGAAGTTATCACCTATTTCATTGTACGATAAACACCGCTTTATACAATGTGTATACATTTAACGACTTGATTAAATTTATTTTTTAAACGATCTTGATTTTAATAACCTGTGTTTGTACATTTTCAGAATTCAACGTTAAGTACCAACATAATTCGTGACATCAAAGATCCATCTCATATGTTTTCCAACGAAGGGTATGTATTCATAATTTTTTATCTGTATATCTTAATTGCAAATTAAAAAGAATCAATTGAAAAAAGCTGTCTAAGAAATTGCAATTACAGTAAACACAACCTTCTCCCAAATCTTTTAGAAGGCATAAACGTTTAATTTATGATACGACAAGCTTAACTTACAGGGCCCCATAAACAATTTAATTAACATAAAAGGAAACTGGTAGGTCGCCGTCTTAAAATTGTGAATGGTGTTGAGGTTTTAAACAGTTATTGGGTCACTACATTTACAAAGATCCCTTTTCATATATTTCAAGAACAAGAACAATATACAAATCGATTTGTAAATTATTTTAATACATCTAACTATGTCCACGTCTGCGTGAGAAAGCTATCAAATATACTCAAACGAAACATGTTTATGCATAAGCCAATACATACTTGATGACGTTACTGAGACAGGACCACCTGGAGTAAAATCGGTAGCGAATCGATCAAATACTGTTGAGCTATCAACGAGCAGTTGTCATCTACAGTTTCCACTTGCCAACCGATTTCCGTCTATAATGAAACGTGTTCTACCTACATGTTCCATGTCCTGTGATTCCCTTGTATTTGTTGTTAATAATTATCAATTTAAGCATCAGAAAGAAAGGTTTATTGTGAACAATTTCATTAATTCTGTTGCATGCACAACTTTTAATTTCTCAACAGGCATATAGGAAAATCAGAAACTGTCAATATTATTGACATACTTTTAAAAACTTGTCAATACAATCGACATTCTGCTAAACTTTGAGTTGCTATTAAAATAAAATAAGTTAATTTATAATTTATTTATTTAAGTTCTTAACGTTTCAAATTAAAAGAGTATTCTTTTATACCTGTATACAAACTAAAACAAAACAGAACAAATGTTAATGAAAGTGTTATTTATTTTATTCCTTCAAAGCAAGAAAGAAAAATATACTTAGCGATACAAAAAATATAATTAGTATATGTCGTGAATCAAACAGAGCAATCTATTATTATGTAACTGTGATACAGTTTTCACACTTAAAATTTAGAAATAGAAAGACTACGACGTATACCTTCCTCTTCCATTGTCCAGTTTAAAACATAATAATGTGGTGTTGAATATTGAATGTAAATAGCTGAGAAAGAACTTACGCAATGTCAAGATGTTCACGATGTATAAGCGTAAAGAAATAAGTTTCAATTAGCGAAATCCTGAAAATAAACGCAGTTAGTCAACTTCAGGTTAACTGTTTACCGCTAAAGTAAGAATATTTTTCAACTAGGCTTATTCTACAAGGGTTTTATTTTCGCTGTCTGTGTAAACGCTAATTTTAAACCCGTCATTTTTCATCAAGGGTTTTATTTATGTCTGATTTGTTTGCGCCAATATATGACCCCGCCAATTGAAAATATTTCAAAATATGCCAAAATTTATCACCGCCAATAATAAGCGATATATAGTAACTGAATCACATTTCCATATGAAATGCATATTTTTCTCGCTTAGGTCATGTAAGGCAAGAGCCTTTATATCAAAGGGCTATGCAAATACGGCGGCAGGCCTAGCCAACCATGCACGAGGAAGGGACAGAATTAAATAACATAATTTTAACTGATTGCTTCTTCATTTGTAAGAAAAAAATCCCCGCAAAACATTAAAAGGGGAGCAACTTGAAATCTTCTCATCACCGTCATTTCACCTCATCGTTTGGGATGAATAGAATTAATACTGTTTACGCGCGTAAATGTTGAGCTAAACTTAACATGTTCGACCCAATACTAGGCAGCGAAGGAAGTAACAAGTTTGAAGTCGGAGGCCACAAACACACAATCATGATAAAACGCTGCGGAAAAAAATACAATGCATTGTAAGCGAATTACTTAACGCGCTTTTTCTCTTCGAAAAAGGATAATCTTTTATTAGTTAAATGTTATTAAACCCAGGCGCTTTTTATTAATCCAGTTTCATAGACAGATATGCACCTATTTAAACGGAAAAGAAGTGCACTAAAGTGAGTACGAAAAAACAAATCGGTTATCCCACTTGAATAAAAAATGTTTAAGTACAGAATCGTATTTTGTCTAGCTTTTACAGGTATGAGGCGAAATAAAATAATAATTGAAGTCGAATATACGTTGTCCTTTTTTTACATTACATCATTATCATCAGAAGATAGAAAATGACAGGACAAGACTTAAATATCCCATGATTCACTTTTTAAAGCTCTAAAGTCGCTATAAAATTGTTTAAAATACTTATGAAACTCTTCTTTTATAGGCACGGAACAAATTGTGCAGGAATAGCATCAGCAGTTAAAAATAATGATTGCGTAATTGGTGTTGCATATGAATCTACATTTGCAGGCAAGTGAACTTCCTTATCACAATAAGTTTAAATAAAATATTCACAGTTAATGTGCTGTAAAAATGTTATAGCGTTACTGACACATCCGCACCAAATCCTGAACGTACTACATGTACTCAATACCAATTGTAAGTCATTCATAGACATTATATAGAGGTACTACTATATATATATATTAAGAAAAAAGTGAAACATGCATATCAGTAATGGCCACATACAGCAGACAATACCTCCCCACACAGCCAAATAGTAGAGAAGGTATTACAATAATCAGTTTCAATACGGACGCCACAAACAACAAGTATGAGAACCGGAGGGATTTCCGCATTGGAACTGTCAGTAGCTAAACAATTTGCCACTGGGGGTTTCGACCAGGTTCCAGGGTGCATCAACCTAACACATGTCCCATAAGGATCTCATATCACAAACAAGTACAAGTTGTCTTGGTGCAATAACACCAGCCCACTCATCAGCTCAAATGTGTTGCATGCAAAAGCACAAAAACATATCAAACATAGTGAGCTTATAGCATTGAAAAGGAAAAGGGGCGGGTACTCAATGATCTTACCGGACCATAGTACCTTGAGGCAAATCAGCAACAACACGATGACATGGATAAACGAAACTAATCGAGCTTCTAGGTTTTTTAAGAAAAAAAAAGATTTCTCTATAAACCTATATTAACTCTTAAGCCTATGCCACCGCCATGCCACCAAAAACGTAAGCATAATGATAAACTGTAGATGGGTAAATCACCAGGTCTGCAGAGCGCTACAGAATAGCATGTCGGTAACATTTCTTTAGGAATTTACAGATGGTTAGATATTTTCTTAGAAATTTCAGATTGAGCGTTAACACCCTTAAAATGCAGAGACATATACATGTATATATATGTAGTTCCTGTCATGTAATTTAACAGCGTTGTTGAAAATGTAAACACAATTTTTACCCTTTAAATGTGTTTAAATAATATTTGATTTAACGTTTAAATATTTATCAAAGACATGCATTTAAGCTATTCGTTTGCTAGACGATTTTAAAGACTCCACGGCCTCAGATGAGGCATCTGCTCTCACCTTCAAGCTAGACGTTATTGATATATACAGTAATAGTTGGGGTCCAGTGGATGACGGCATCGGATTCGACACGTCAGATAGACTGAGCGAACTTCAACAAGCGGCACTAATTAAAGGGGTTACAGAGGTAAGACATTTAAATCGTTATTTATCCATTAATCAAAAATTGAACTAACTTGCGAAAATAATAAAACCTGTTAGCGATGAATTGTGTTACGAACTTTATTTTGACATGGTTTATAATAGAATACAGAATAAAAAGCAATACTTAGTCTATTGACAATTGATGAATCTTAAATGTTAATATGCAACAATACAAGATATCATTTAACATGTTTTGATGTTTCAAATATCAAATGTCTTTCCATAATCCCTCAATCATTTTATGCGTTGTAAATTACAATATAGGATAAAGGCACAAAAGCGAAACACTGCGATATGATTGTTTGCGTGAGTGTATTCCTTCCATAGGGCAAATAACCAGTATAGTACATACAAAAGGTCTTTGCACCTATTGATGCGATATCCGACCTAAAAACGACTGTATAGATAAACAACTTGATATAGGAACTACAAAGCTAATGCAGATTGTCTGTTTAAACTGCTGTGTTTATGTATAGGTTATTGTTCATTTAGAGGCTTGTATGAAAATTAAACGGTCAGGCCCAGCGCAGCTGGGCGACCGTTTAATTTTTCATACAAGCCTCTAAATAAACTATAACGTATATAATGGTTGAAATTATTTTTGTAACTGACAAAACAGTCTCCGCCTAAATTACCATAAATGGGTATGAACAAAATCAACGGTCAAACTGCAAGTAGTTTTGTGGCTTGTAAACATGTACTGTAAGAATATTTTAGAAAGTGAATTGTGCAATTTTTTTAAATCTGATAACACAATGGGTCTCAGGGGAAACCTGTGTGACAGACACAGTGGCAGTGCATGTTGGGTGGAGAAATAAGGGTTCGTCAGTGAAAGTTCCATTTAACACTTTACTCCATAGATACATATTTTATCTCTTGCCAAAACAGTTAATATCCAGATCAGCCGACACATCTGTGCATTCCGATCATGATCTACACTGTCCGCTTTTAGACTCACTAAGTTATTTCTGACAAAAAAAAAACAACAACAACGAACTCCAGATCAGATGGCATTGAATTTATTGCTGATCTGGATCTACACTGGTCCCTATGTGATAACATACATGTCTATGGAGTAAAGGGTTAAACATTTTAAGAAGTCGATCATCAGCCAAATCGTTAACGCTCAAATCAATATTTAAATGATTTCCTTTACCTCTCTCTTTGTAAGTCACGTCTACTTCCACGCTTTAAAAGATCGTAAGCGAACAATACATGTTTGTCATTAAACGTCCGAACAATAATCGTGAGCAAATTGTCCTATAATAAACACATTTCCGACGCGCAACATTATGAGAATTAAGGTTCGAAATATTTGAAAAATACTGCATGGCCATTGGGTCAAAAATAATTTCAACCATTATTAGTTGCTTATAATTTAAGCTGAATTTCCGAAATTTAAGATTCGTCTATCGCACAGACTCACTCGCTAAACCATAACGCAGCAGATAAACTTGGGAATAGACCGTTTGGATTTACCAAAGACATTGATGTTTGGATTAACTAAAGACATTGATGTTAGAAACTGCGTTTTCATGTTTTCAAATGTAAGCGCTCGGCAATTTGATACAACTTTATCTGTGTATAGGGTCGACGTGGTAAAGGGGCAATTTACGTTTGGGCAGCTGGCAACGGAGGCGAATATTACGACGACTGTAATGTTGATGGCTATTCGAATAGCATGTATACAATATCAATAAGTGGAGTGAGGCCAGATGGTGGTGCTTCCTATTACTCCGAAGAATGTACAGCAATCATTGCGGTTACGTACGGTGGTGATGAGTATTACGATGAAATTGTAAGAGACATTGATATATGATGCCTTCTATATTTAAGGAGTTATTTCTGCTGACAGACGATTCATTAAGCTTTCACCACAATTTTCTATCTAATCACTTAGCACAAATTTAAGATATTCTGCCCCTCTTATCTGTTAAAACTATACGCTTCAAACACTTACTTATTTAGTGTCTGTTAAGAACTGAATACTCATAATATCATTACGTTATGTCACTTCGCCACGCTCTATTATTGAAGGGTTTTGTAATTGTCAAAACTTCAAATGTAATACACTAACTAAAGCGTGTTTAATTTCTATTGTTTAAACAGTCACTATCAAACACTATCCACATGATTTATTTTACTTTTAAAACTACAACAAACTACAAAGTAAAGTGGACAGATTGTATATTTAGCGCAAGGAAATTTATTTTTCCAACAAATTCATGAATTAAACTCTTGAATCAACTTATTAACAACAAAAACGAGTGATTTATTGAATGTTTGTAACAAAAAAGAAGCGATTGATAACGTTATTCTATCCTAATAGGCGGTATTTTAATCCAAATAAAATTTGTCAATGTTAAAGACTTGTCCTCTCATTGTTTCGTGTAGCTGTTGAAGAGACGTTTTCTTTTCGCTTGCTATGACATTATGTATGTTTTGTCGATACATGTAGTTTTTTTTAAAAAGTGTGCCGTTTTGATAAGCGTGTTCAATTTATACATTTAAGGTTACAACAGAACCTGGTGATCGGTGTATAGAAAACTTTCAAGGCTCATCGGCGGCATGCCCCCTGGCTGCGGGCATTATTGCTCTTGTCCTTCAAGCTAAGTATGCTTCGTTTTTAATTTGTCTTAACATCAAATATTCCATTCAACAATTTTAAATAGTAGCTATAATACAACGTTAAATTTTAACAACTTTTTTGAAAAAAAAGAAAACTTCAGTTATCAAACAACAAACCACTTCACCAGTTATTTTGAAATTTATTTAAGCCCACAGTTATCATGGAGAGACGTGCAGCATTTGATTGTGGAAACATCTACAAATACGTTTCTACCCAATGCGAACTTCTATACCAATGGCGCTGGCAAACAAGGTACTTTGTTATTTTATTCTATTCATTTAAACAAAATGAACTTTAAATATTAGAAATTGTTGAAGTAAGAGTTTTCTTTGGGGTAAAAATCGGCGATTTATAAAAAAATGGTAAACAAGGTTTAAGTATTTGCAAAAGATATACCGAATTTTCTTTTTTGAATTGATTTATTGTGGTTGAAGAGAAACGTTTCTGATAGCAGGAAAAAAAGTTAATTACAAGAAAACTAAACAAATATAAAAAGGTTAAAATATATAAATTAATATCATAATAGTCCCTAAAAACGGAGAAGTTATAAAAATGCCAACATCTACAAAACTCAAGTTATTAGTTTTAAGAGAAGTTATCATACGTTTTATTGCTGAATGATTTATTCAACATCATTTTTACTAAAATGCCGTTTGCTCTGCTCTGTTAAAGATAAGATAATGATTTAATTTTAACTAATCGGGAATTTTTTGTCATGATTTATTATTGAATTTGGGCCGAGAAATCAATAAACACTATTTGAATCAGTTTTTATGAACGTCGTAAAATATAAAGGTCATTAGTAATAAGTGAAAAAGCTGAATTCTTATATGGCGAGCAATAACCAAAGAAGTTAATTTGAGATTTAGTCGCCTTAAGAGAGTCAGTGTGGAAATAAATTCCTAAGAAACGATAACTAAACAAAAATTCAGACCGAGAAAAATGTAAAACGTTTGTTTGTTATTTCTGAATTGTCAAAGAAAACACAACACCTTTCTGATAACTAAGGCAAACAAAATAATAATTTATCAATTCAAGTCAAAGTTCTTTTATTGGCAAAAATATTATACATGTTTTTGCCATCATTTGACGGCGGTTTACAACATAAACATATACATAGAGAAAAGTATGTTAACAAAGGAATGTTGCGAAAAACCAAAAACGACATAATTATATTTTCTATATCAATTATCTATACAACGATAAAGCGTTACTCCATGCCTTCATATAAGGCAAAGCAAATTAGCAATAAAACATAAATAAAATAAAGGTATCTCTTTTCTTATTTGCTCTATCATTGCTCTGAACATAACGCTAGTTAGAAAGCAAAATCGCTCAGAATTCGTCGGCATTAGCTCGTTCTGCCAACTCTTTCTCATAATATATCAGCATATCTTTATCACTTATTGCTTATAAGCTCGTTCTAATGACATATGATCAATTCTATTTCAATCATTACCTCTCAGTCCAACGTTTATTTTGCTTTAGATCATAATGGTTCATTAACTAAGGAAAAGGAAAACAATACTGTATCAGAAATTAAAATCATCTCTTTTATCTTGTAATTTAGTAGTGACGTAACCATTTTCAATGGAAAGATTTTAATCAAGAAAGTTTGCTTGCTTAATTTATTTCAGTTAAAAGTAGCATAGCCAGTGCTGGAGGAAATTAACTTAATCCAACGTAAGCATGCACATTTATAAGCTGTAACAGTTAAACGGCTATGAAATGTTAAGATTATAGTATTATAGTATAGTCTTTGAGATCGAATGTTTTCAGTCAGTTTATCGCATGGCTTTGGTTTGATGAATGCACAAGCTATGATAGATTCTGCTCCTTCTTGGAAAACAGTTCCTCCAAGAATAAGTTGCGAAAGCCCAACATTCAACTCAACAAGGTATGGTAACATGTCTTGAATTACAAGTAATTAACCGCATTAACACTCTCTACTAAACGCTCTGTTACAACTGTACCTATTTCTTATTCAAAGAACCTACTCGTACAGCGACAGAAATTCGAAACAGTTGTGTTAAAATTTATTTACAAGTGTATATGCATCTTTCTATTTATTTATATATCTTCGATGATCAAGTTACTAAAATTGTAGTCAATAGAATTGTCTCTGTGGTTGCATTAGAAGCAGAGTTATTGCGCTAAAGTATTGACGTGTCAATCTTTGAACTTCGTAAATAAATTCGGGCGTTCTCCTGATTGTAAGCGGTAATTGAATTGCAAAAAGTATATTTGTAGTAAAGGAAACTGACGACAGGCAATATTCATGTGTTCCAGCTACATAACTAGCACACTACCTTGAAATATGTGTTCGAAAACGTTTGTGAATTTTCTAAATTGCTGAATCATGAACAGAAGAAAACTAGCTTAAAGTAATGAACTTGAGAAAATACATACAAGTCAGAATAACAAATTAAAATTGCATTCATCTGAAAATAATTGGGCTTAAGTGATGTGTTTAGTAATTATCATTTTTGTTTATTGAGACTTTCTTTAATTTACTATAATTTCTATTATACCTGCAAGCAATGTCCTTATCGTAGCGATTTAAAGAAATTTCCACTTCTTGTCTGTTCAAAACATTTTAGGTTTATTCGAGTTAAGGATTTACATGACACTTAAAATTGATACATCCGACAGACTTTTATGTAAAAAAACTCCACTTACATTTATAATCTACTATGAAACGATTTTCTTTGATTTAAATAACAATTAGGCTGCTCACTTATTTTAGTGCTATGTAACTTGAGTCATAAAATTAGTTCTATTTATTATATTGATTGCATTTCATTCACTAAAATATATCTACACATCCTTTGACCCACTTATGAACGCACACATTCTTTCTCGATTTCCGAATCATAATATAGTCAGCAAACACTAAATAAGTTTCTAGACCTATGTTTTATTATAAAGATTTTTAAGTTGGGTATTATTATAATTTCGATTTACTTAGTTTTTAAGTGGATTGTTTTATTTTATGCTTTGTAGTAAATTAAATGTATAGAATTTTCACCGTGAATTAAAAAGTGATATTTCACAGTTTTAAACTGTGGATTATCATATTGACTTGGGGTTTTCACTTTTTTTCACGTTGTTACTCATAGTGACTTGCTTACATACTATTCCCAATGAGAACGTGTAATAGCGGGTTCAAGTTTGGATTTACGAGTTATGACGCACAAACACACTTTGGCACCGTTTCATTCATATGCAGTTTTGTCAGCAAATCACACAAATTCTACATCAAAACCTAAAATAAACAGACAATTTAGTTTTACAAGCGACAGAAAGAATTACATGTATATTTCACAAGTGAACGCTGTACATGTAATTTTGTATTTTATTGTGTTTAGGCAACTCGAGAAAATCAGCAGTGTCCGTCTTCAGGAAAGAGTTAATCCAATTTGTGGTTCACTTGCTAGTTATAAAAATATTTCTTATAGTTAGAGGGTAATAATTGTTTGCTAAAAATATCAAAGATTTTATAATAAATGACTAAACTAATAAAATACCAGAAGTTTGAAACTTTTCTAAAACAATTATTTGCTTACTTTTATAGCTCATCGTCCGGCACAAACGCACTGACAGTAAGCTACAGGATTGATAATTGTTTTATCCGCTACATCGAACATGTTTTGTTAACGGTCAAATACAATGCTGTATGGCGGGAACATACGAGTATATATTTAATATCTCCGTCAGGGGCGGAAAGTCGAATTCTTCGAGAACGACGCAAGGACAGTGAGGTTTCAGATGTTGAGTGGACATTTATGACGCTACATAACTGGGGAGAGAATCCAGTTGGCAAATGGACAGTCAGATTTGATTCTACTAGGAATAGTAACAGTATGCGTTTTATATTACAAATTCCTGTAACACATCATGCTTGGGAAACTATATATGTATGACATTTGTTTTTATATGTTACTACACTGAAAAAAATGTTTATGCTCAAATTTGCTTTGTCTGTTCTGATGGACCATAGGCATCCGAATAAATCTGAGATTTCATGACCCAGAATTTATTTCAACTATCTAGCTGCGAACCAGTCTCCTACAACCGTTGTATCCGTTCATCGTCAGTGGTTAATTCTTCTGTATTATCGAATAAACAGGTTTCAAGAAAAATAAGCTTGATGATAACATTAAACAATTTTTATTTTGATAGACTTTAGCAATATTTAGTATAAATTGTCTATAATAGTTATTTATGAAAATCAGAAGCATCTTAGCATCAGATTTAAGTATGTAAAATTTAAAAATGACATATTAGATAATTTAATCAAAGATTTAACAATATAATTTATAAAACAGAAAAAAAATTGAAAAATTCAGACCATCGAAGACGACATGTGACCTGGGTTCCTCTAGTCAATCTCACGTAAACGGTTTTTAAAAGCACTCTTATTTATTTGATTTGGCTGTTTTGTCCAGTTTTTTGTTTATTTGATAGCACGTTTTATTTCGGTATTATCTTATAATCTTAAATAATAAGTATTTTATAATCTTTTCATATTACTGCATTGGCTGGAGTTTTACTTAACCTTTTTGAGCTATGTTTAAATACTGTTTCATGTTCCTATTTTAGGATTGATAGTTTATTCATGGAAACTGGATCTTTATGGCACAGTGACAGATCCTTTACTCGGTATCCAAAATGGTAATACTCAATATTTAATTATTATCTTGAATATGAATAAAATTGCAACAGCTAGAATAGCATTACACGAGAAAAAATGTGAAAGAACATGACTTCATGTACATTGCTTATAAAGAAATAAAATGAATCAATAATTCAGAAAAAAAGAAACTGAGATTTCCATTCCATTGATAAAAATCACGATTTCGGACGTCTTTGTGGTGTAACTTTATAAAGGGTTAAATTCAGGAAGGCTCAAAAGTGGCAAAGAATTACCTCAAGCTTTTAAGTGGCATTTACATTGTGAAGTGTTCGCTATTTATAATCTATAATTGTTGTTTTCTTTGAGATATTAGAATTGAAGATGAACCAAAATAAAAAGTTTAGTTGGTCAAGGTTTATTTTCTTTTTTCAAAGCAACTTGTACATGAAGTTCTCATTATGCAATAGTCAACAGCAGCACATTTTTTACGTTCTTGACAGGTCGGTCATGAACTATTAATCGCCATATAACAGTACTCGATGATCATTGCCGCATAGCCTCTACAAGAAAGAACTAAAAACCAAACAATGTTCAAAATATATACTAAATTATATGATATAAAGACGATTTTAATTTTAATATAGTAAATATTCCGTTTTAGACGGCATGTTCCTCGTGCTACATCATACGGGGTTAATATCTCACAGCTCGTTCAAAATAAAGTGTGAGGTTGGTGCACCCTAGAACCTGGTTTAAAAAACCAGTGGCAATTTGTTTTGACATACTTATAACAAACATGCTCTCTCGTCCTCTCTTCTTTTTCGCTGCGCGGGGAGGCTGTGTTTTGGGAGTGTGGCGATTCCTGATATGCATATTTCACTTTTTGTTGATGAACGAAACTTGAAACTACAAACTGTACAAATTCTGCATTTCGCTAACTGTGCCAAGTAAAAGCATTTCAACATACATACTATTATGTTATTTTATCATAATATTATAATTATATTATTATTCATTCAATGAAATGGAAATTTTCTATCAGATAGACTCCCATCAACTGCTTAAAATATCATTTAGAAATAATGATTATTTTTAAACTACAAAAAACACAAATGATTGATTTGACCGTTAAGGTATCGCAAACATTACAAATGGCGAAGACAGGCTAAAATTTCAAAAAATGAATTTTGGGGGAAATACTTATAGCCACCTCGATTTTAGTAAATAACTGGATTTAGCTATGGATGCAGTAAATGTTTGCAAGCTCAGTTTAGTCTAATTCATGTTCTAATTACCCAGCACATACTAAACCAAAAGAAAAAAAAACATTTGCATGAGAACTCTGAAATTCATGAACAATATACCAAAGCAACTCATACCTGAAATAAATATATGCTGGTCTACAATATTTAGTGCAAAGTCGTCAAAATAATGTTAGGGTTTTCAAGAAATTCAAGGAAAACTTCCTACTTTCACTTTCTACTTTCACTTTGAACCAGGAAGTAAGATTTACTTGAATTTCTTGAAACCCCTAACATTATTTTGACGAATTTACAACAGAACATTTACAGCATCCATAGCTAAATACATTTCTTTACTAAAATCTAGGTGGCAATAAGTATTTCCCCCAAAATTCATTTTTGAAATTTTAGCTAGTTTTCGCCATATGCAATGTTTGCGACCTCTTAAAACTTACTTTATCTTCCTTTGCAGATGGAGAACTTGGCGGATTTTGCAATGCTACACTGCCGTGTATAGGTCAAGATTCATTCTGCCTTAATATCGAACAATTATGTATCAGCTGTTCTAATGGATATCGCGTGATAGAAGAGTCTTGTATCCGAGGTATCTTGGATAATGTAATGAAATTATAATGGTTAAGGACTGAAACTATAAAAAATCAGTCTAACAGATGGAAATAAGAGCATATGTTAAATATTCTGTAATATTGACAGTAAGGAATGATCAAAATAAACAAACATGAAATAAATTCAAATATTAAAAATTTTATTTAACACATTTAAACTACTTGATCAAAATTATATTATATTATATTACATTATATTATGTTATATAAAGTAATATTTACAGTATATATGAATTAAAACTAAAAATAGAGATAAAAAGCGGACTATAACTAGTTTCCATTTAAACACGAATTCCATGTTATTTCAGATGGTATTAATTCGGGTTACTGTGATGCTTCTGTAAGATGTATTGACCTCAACAATGGTTGCAATTCAACATCCAGCCGGTGTGTTTTTTGTGTTAGCGGGAATCGTGTAATAGATGGCTTTTGCATCGAAGGTAGATTAATGTTATAATAAAGATATTAGCAGTATGCAACAAAGAACCGGTCTATATAAAGTCTATACAATCGTCTCCAGTAGGAACCACATAATCGAATGGGTCGATATTGCACATGCACGGTCTGTTTGTGATCGTACAGCATAAACAAACTATTTTTGGATGTCTTCCATCTGCATAAGGACCTTATTATCAGAAGAACGACCGATCAGTATAATCAACAATAGTGATTAATAATCTTTCATGGCGAATAAAGTTCAAATGTAACAAGGTTGGCGCTTCAGATGTTTGGATCTGTCTCGATCCCGCTCATCTGGCTTAAAGGTATTGCTGGCAAGATATTTAATTTTTATTGATCTTTGTATAAATTGTTTTTACAGATCGAAAGCTTGGTGGATATTGTGATATGGTGGTTAATTGCACAGAAAATGGCACAGGGTGTAACGAAAGTTCGAACAGATGTGTCAACTGTGATTCCGGGTACCATATCATTGGCAACTTCTGCAAGCAAGGTCTTTTTCTCAATTTGCTTAAAATTATAAGCTGTTAATTTCCTGTAAATATGTTTTGTTTTCCTATTCAAACATGATTTCATTCATAACTCTTACATTTTAACTTGTAAATCTGCGCGTTTTACGCAAATGAGTATGATATCAACTAATGACTGAATATGTGTGTAACTAATAGTCTTGTCGGTAGAGACAAGTTTGCTTTACAAGAAGCACTATCCAAAACTTCAAAACTGTATCTTAATATCTTTTTTAGATGGGCTGTTGGATGGATACTGTGACTCTGGAGCCCTGTGCACTGAGACCGGAATAGGATGCAATGCATCAATATCTCGATGTATCAACTGTCTTTCAGGATATCATATTATTAATGGATTTTGTGTGAAAGGTATAACACAGTTTATACGAAAAAAAAGGTTTGGCTAACCCAGTATATGTAGACATTTAAAAATAAATTGTTAAGGTATGGTTGCTATGTTAGCCGTATGTACGTTGGCAAGGCTGATGGAAAAAGAATTTTGTCTTTTAGGAGATGGAATACGTTTGACAGTATTAACCAACCTTTTGCATCTGCATAATCACTTTAGGCCTACATCGCTTTTAGACTCGAAGTTTAAAATTGATTTGGATCATCGGCCTGTTTATCTTATCGCTATGTGCAGCTGAGTACATAAATTCAAGACACGATCCCAAATATTCACCCTTTTTGTTTAAATATGACCAACATGTGATTTATGTTGAAGATATTGTACACAAATCGTAACTTATCCAAATATTTCTTGTTAGATAAAACGCAATTTGATTTGTATAAAACTTACGACTTGTTCTATATAACATTATTAATTCAGCGGACGATATGTGATGGTATCGGGCTACTTACTCCGCATAGATGCCTCCATCCAGTTGATACAACATATATCATGATAAAAGTTCGCCATTTACCTTCAAGTTGATGTGCAAAGATACTTGTAAAAATAATAAACATACACGCACATAATATTGTAAGCACTCATCGAATTCAATTATGCGTACAACTGACGCTAGTTTGTCGATTCTCTGCGATAATAAAATTTAAATTAAAAGTATAACGGACCCTGCTGTATTTATATTAGTTATTCAATGTCAGTTGATTATTATTGTTGTTTTTATTTAAAATCAGTAAATTACCATAACCTTACCCAACATTTTTAAAGTGCTGCTTATTAATATGATGTTATGTTTTGTCATAAAAAGTATATTTTATTTCTGTCGCTTGACTTTCAATTGCATGACATGTTTTTGTAGTGAAATGTAGCACAGTATTTATGCATTGCTTTTAGACGGTAGCTTTGGTGGGTATTGCAATTTAACAGTCCATTGTGAGGAAGCTAGTGTTGGATGTGAAGATGACTATTGCGTGAACTGTACAGAAGGATTCCATGTTATCAACTACTACTGCAAACAAGGTACCATATGCTGAACATACTCATCGTAAAATATTTTAATACTGTTGTATTAAGTATGTAGGTTGGTGGACTAGATTTAATAACCAATGCAACTTGAACTTGCTTTGTTACAAGAGCTGATAAGGCAGGTGTTAAATGTATAAACCAAAGAACCTTGTTTAAACTCCCAGTGGCAAATATAGTTAGTTTTCAACTGACCATTTTACGTATTTAAGAAGACAATTCCTTATGATAATTTCATTCTGAACTATTGTTAGAAATAAAAACTAAAATACCAATATACATTTCTTATCTAAAAATCTGAAAACAAAGTATAGTTTTCGCCTTACAGTGTAATTTATGTCACAAATATTGTATTGGAAACATATATTTTGCCACTGGTGTAAAAAAACAGGTACAGTGAGACGACGCCAACATCATATTTACTTCACAAGGACCCCAAGAGCAAACATATACAAGTAAGTTACCTTAGTTACCTTTGGATCTTAAATATAACAAAAGACAGAAACAATCAATTTTATATGAGATTTACAGTGGTAGATATTCATTTTTTGTCTAACATTACATTGTACAAGCAAAAAGCGAAATTTCTGGCCAATGTGTAATACTGTAGAACTGGTTTTATTCACGTAAGATTTATTTTCGGTAATATTCACGAGTCGCTTACTTTGCGAATTCAAAATACCGCGAATATGTAACGAGTTTCTTAAAAGTATATCCGAAAAAGGCAACTTCAAATAGAACTGTTTAAAAGCGCTTCATTTACCTTTTTAGTCACAATTCAGTTATATGTGATTTACAAAAATACGAACGATTATTTCTGAGCAATTTTTTTTCAAATTATGTATGTGAATACCCATCAAAGGTTCTTTTGACTTTGCATTAAATCGACTATTTGTTTACCGTTTCCGGTTTACGACTTCCGATCTCAAGTCGGACAAGGTCGCGAATTCATAAATACGCGAAAAGAAATAGCTGATTTTTGACAACGTTCGAAATTATGACCTCACGAAATAAAAGCGTTAACGGGTATTTGGTCATGCCGGGACGAACAAGAAGTCTTAAATTTAATCGTTAAAGTGATGGCCCATGTTTCCGAATAACAGCATTATTCAGAGAAACGAGCTTAAGCAGATGGGTATGATCATCCATCAAATGTGACATCTTGTATCTGCACACAAACTTAACCACAGATGAAGAAGGAAATTTAAAAGCCACCGAACACGACATTGCGGCGCGTCGGTTAAATAAAAAGGATGCCATGACATGTTATTAAATTCCACAGTGTTTGTGTCCTATCAGTCGTTGATCTTTATTAGTTCAATGAATAGCAAAAGCTTCAAATAATGGTACATTGTAGGTGTTTAATCAAAACTTTACTGAATAATAAATTATCGATTAAGATTTGGAATGTCTTTTTCAGATGGTCACATTGGCGGTCATTGTAATACTCTTGTAACGTGTATTGATGGTGGGTCTGGATGCGATAATGTTACATCGTTGTGTATAGCTTGCGGTTCCGATAGTCATGTGATAAATAATTATTGCATTGAAGGTGATGATGCCTATTTACATCAGAAATTCCTTTTTATTGATAATTCAATCGAGTATAGGTTCTCCGTGAGGAAGAGCGATCTTCTTTGAATGCAATGATGCTGTTTAATCAAAGCATGTTATAACGGTCCAGTACAAAAATGTTAAATAAGCATACTAGGAACGGCCACACCCAGAAGACACAGCCTCCACACAGACATAAGGTAGATATTGTTTTTGTGGGGGTCAAACATGGTACACACATCAAGACTAGTCAGATCATATCTTGATAGCCTAAACGTAATGTAATTTGAACAAAAATTTGTTAAAAGTGTTTTATAACTTCATTATTTCAGCAAACAATAATTATATGATGATAGTGTGAAAAAAAATTATCCAGATACATGCTTAAGTGGATGGCTATTTCCCGTTGCTAATAAGAAATTTAAACTATAATAAAAATGTTGATTGTTTTGTAAAAAAGTAATTACAATAGAAAGAAATAAACTAGTCTGTGCAAGAATAACTTAATTGGAACATTTATTACGTCCTAAGTCTTAACTAAATACCATTTTCATCATAGATGGAACTCCTGGGGGACAATGTAATATGACACATTCATGCAAGCCTTATGACAGTATTGGTTGTGATCTTCAAAGCGGCGTTTGTAATCAATGCAACACTGGGTTTAGAACTAAAAATGGCATTTGTTTTGAAGGTAACATTTCAGCTATTTATAGTCTTTAAGTTGTTCACATCATTGGTGTCAAGACTTGATCATAAAAGGTCCTATGATTTCTGGCGTTTGAGATTGTCCTCTAGATTTCAACGATGCATGCAACCTGCTAGCGACGTTTTATTGCAATTTTGTTCAACGTTTTTTATTGTTCAAAAAGAGATTTCATTACGTACTCATTTATCGTTATCGTGTTCGGCTACAGTTAGTGTTATTGTTCACACGCAACCACATAAATAATAGTATATTTTTACACTAAACAATAACCTTCACCATCTTTTTTTAAAGTGTTTAAACGATTGGCTTCTTCTAACAAATGATAACCAATAAAATGATACTTAATAATAGTATAGAAATTGTAAATAGTTATATCAATATACCACACACGTTTCGTTTATAGATGGGAAACTTGGAGGATACTGTGACTCATTTTCACCATGTACTGAGAATGGAACAGCGTGTGACAGGTCATCTTATCAATGTGTTTTGTGTCTATCCGATCATCATGTCTTACAAACATTTTGCATAAAAGGTAAGTGGGAAAATTAGTTTATATAAGAGTTACCCTGTACGATTAGCATAACATTGTTTAGTTGATGGGTGGGTTTGAGTTGTTTCACCAAGACAATTTATTTCTGTTTGTTGATACGAGAACCTGTTTGGGCAAGTGTGAGATTGGTGCACCCTTAAACCTGGTGGCAAATTGTTTTGCCATTGACCGTTGAAGGCGTCAACCCCAAAGGATTTCTTTTCGTTTATTGTTTGTGGTGGCTTGAAATTAATTTTGTTATAAACATTTGCTCTTTTTCCATCTCTTCTTTTTCGCTATGCGGATAGGCTGTGTTTTCTGAGTATGCCTATTCCTGATATGCATATTTCACTTTTATTCAAATATGTGCATTTGTTTAAAAATGTTAAATAAGCATATATCAAAAAACCGCCACACCAAGAATGCGCAGCCTCCATACACAGTCAAAAAGTAGAGGAAAAATTAGAATGAGTTTATTAAAAGATCAATTTCAAATAAAGCACCACAAACAATTAACGTAAAAGAGAACAAATTTGTTTTGAATTTACAGAAAGAAATACTCTTAAGAATAAATATTTATTTAATATCTATAAAACAGATGGAACGCTTGGTGGATATTGTAACGAATCAACACAATGCAAAGCTGAAAATTCACAGTGTGAGGGCAACATTTGCGAAACGTCTCCAGCGGAAAATGGTAAGCTTTACACAACTTCCTTTACTTCCTTCCTCCGCGTACTTCAGTGTAGTTATCTGTTTAAAATAACTCCCTTGATGATAATATACTAATTTCAATCAATGAAGAATATCAGTCATTATTCTACATCTAATAAATTCATCCAATTAGCGTCCTTTAATTGTACCACTTGACCGTCCAATATTTTCCCGTATTGGATCCAAAAAAGTCCGTATTTTTTTCATATTGGATGATTAAGTGCAAATGCACTTTACCATTGTTTTACAACGATAAAAGCCGTTGACCGTAAAAATGATCCGAATGTAAAACTTAAAATATTGGACCGTACAATATGGAATATATATGGAATAGTCTTTAAACGCTTGAAAAGTCATGCTTCATTTATTAGATGTAGAATAAAAAGGTTATTAGACGTTTTACTGTACAATACGGGATATATTTGGACTCGTACACAGCTTGAAAAGTCATATTGGACGAGCCGTTAGGCGAGTCCAATATGACTTTTCAAGCTGTGTACTCGTCCAAATATATTCCCGTGTTGTACAGTAAAACGTCTAATAACCTATAATTATTTAGTCGATGCGCTGCCGCCGTATTTTTATGGCGTTGGGATTGTCTATACATTAATTAGGCTTGAAAATATCGTGCTGGTGCGGATGTATTGCTTAATTAAATACAATTTGAACAAATGTTCATGTTGCTCGATATATTGTTATCTGGTGATTTTGTCAATAACTATGATAATTCGACTCCACACTTACGAGCTATTTAGAAAAAATGACAAATAAAAATTAACGAGATGACACGTTGTTCTTTGTGCTTTAAACACATCTTAAAGATTGAATAAATGTCGAAAAACTATCATAAAAAGGTCAATTAGATCAACAGTTTTAAATTCAACATGACCCCTCGGGTTCTCATTTTTGTTAATTGTTTGTGCTGTCTTTTTTAAAACTCGTCATTACATTAACCCTGCTCTCTCCCACTCTCTTCTTCTTGACTGTGTGGGAAGGCTGATTTTTCTGAATGTGGCAATTCCTGATATGCATATTTCATCGTTTTATTATACATTAAATCATAAAAAATATATTATCACAATGCGCTAATGATAAGATGCAAAATTTATAAAAAATTGTTAAGGAGTCTGAAAATATAATACTAATTTTATTACTTATAACCTCAAATAAATATTCTCATCATTCGTAATTTAAATTTTGACTGGGTTTTACATATTAAAGAAATATAAGAAAAAAATACACAATAAAAAATTTGGTAAAAAGGATTCATCATCCGCTTGGTTGAATGGTTGGTCGGTTGATTAGTTGGTTGTCCTGCAGCAAAATATTTGTGAATCGATCTACACCAATCTATTTTTTAGAAGATATTGACATCAAAGTTATAAAAGTTTCCATGACGCAAGGAAATGATAAAATAGTGAATTGTGCATATCAGTAATTACCACATCCAGCGGGTACAGACTCCGCACACAGCCTAAATGTTGAGAGGAATGAGAGAATGGTTATACAATGATCATTTAAAAAAAGACGCCACAGACAAAACTTTAACGAAAGTGAAAACCCGAAGTGTTACGGCCTTGGAACGGTCAATGGCATATTAATTTGCCACTGGTATTTAAACCAGATTCTAGCGTGCACCAACCTCACACATGCTCCAACCTGGTTCTTATATAAACAGAAAAGAACAAATTGCCCACCAAAGAGACAGACTTTTACATGATTTTTCATTGGCTTTTATGCAATTTTGTCCGGTTAATTGTATTGAGCTTTTAAATCTTGGCAGCAGAAATAGCCTGAAAAGACAGTAAGTTAACCGCAATAGCAAGAATATACGGTTCACCTTGCCATACCGAACAACGTTTTGTTTTAATGCAAAAAGCAACAGTGATAACTTTCCATTAAAGGTCGGTATGGAAATCATGATTAAACTATTGTCATGGTATTTTCGACTGATAGTTTATTATAATTTCCAAAATGGCCGATTTCAAATCGCGATATTTTCACAAATTTTGATCTTTTGACTCTTATGAATCGTTCTCTAATAATAATAATGGATTTAAATGACCTTTACAAATAAAAAAAATAAAGGGAAATCGTCAACATTTGAAAGAAGTAAAATTAATAGATAGCCAACAGAACAATCAAAGGATTAGGAGCCAAGAAGTGTACAAATCGTTTAACTATCCCGATTTTAATATCCATATGCAAAAAACTTTGACATTTTCTCTTCAAAGAATAACCCTATATAGATGCATTTTGATGAAAACAAAGCTGGTAGCTGTGGAATAAGCATTTAACCTTGTTGAACCTTTGGGTGGGTTGGAGTAATTTCACCAAGACAAATTGTACTTGTCTTGTGATACGAGAACCTGTGAGGGCAAGTGTGAGGTTGGTTTAAACCCCCAGTGGCAATTTGTTTTGACACTGACCGTTCCAAGGCGGTATCCCCAAAGGTTCTATTTTTCGTTATTTGTTTGTGGCGTCCTATTTGAATTGACATACTTATTTCAAACATGGGCTCTCTCTCTCTTCCTTTCTTCCTTTTCGCTGCGTTGGGAGGCTGTGTTTTGGGAGTGTGGCGATTCCTGATAAGCAAATATTACTTTTTTTTCAAATCCTAGTTGTTACATATCGAATACCAAGGTAAACACTTCTAGCATCTTCGGGTCTTCAGAAAAGCAAGCAAAATTTCTTGATCTAAATCTGTCCATTGACAATACCAACGTTACTACTAAAATATGTGATAAAAAAGCTGATTTTAATTTTAATATAGTAAATTTTCCGTTTTTAGACGGCGATGTTCCTCGTGCAGAATCTTATGGGGGTTATATCTCACAGCTTGTTCGATTTTCAAGAGCTTGCAACGATGTGAATGATTTCAAAGAACGTAATCTGTGCATTACAGAAAAAAACTTTTAAAACAGGATCATCGTTATCACAAATTTAGGAAAACCTATCGCAAGTTTTATCGCCGATACCCAGATCTAATTAATACAATCAGGTGAAATTTAAATCACTATTGCAACACGGTATTTCACAGCCGGTGTTTTATGGAGATTAAATTTACAAACTTAAGAAGATAAAGGCAATGTTATTTTCTCCCGGTTATTCGTAAAAACAATATGTAAATTTAAAAATAAAGGTTACCAACGTGATATTTTTCAGCGCTCTGCAGGACTGGTGATTTACCCATCTGCAGTTAATCATTATGCTTACCTTTTGGTTGCACGACGGTGGCAGGGGTTAAGAGTTTATGAAGGTTTATGGGGAAATCTTTTCTTAAAAGAACCTAAAATCTGGATTCTTTTATCCCTGTCATCGTGTTCTTGCTGATTTTACTCCAGGAGCTCTGGTCTCTGTAAGATCATTGAGTACCTTGACTTTCGCTTTGCAATGCTATTAGCTTCTTATGTTTTTTATGTTTGTGTGCTTTTGCATGCAACATGGGTGGGTTGGAGTTATTTCACCAAGACAACTTTTACTTGTTTTGTGATATGAGAACCTGTTGGGGCAAGTGTGAGGTTGGGGCACCCCAGAACCTGTTTTAAATCATAATATATCTTTTAGCCGAAATGTGTGACAGTCTATATTAATAAAACCACGAATAGAAATGTAGACATCTGTTTCCGCCGTATTTTCTTTGAGTTGATAACAATACTTTTATGCCATAGTCCTTAAACACTGTGAAAACGGATCTTGTAGAAGTTGTGTTAGATTTCATTAATTAACTGTTACTTTGTGTGCATAATTTTTTACAAACCTAAAAGAGAGTTCTCTAATTGACAAACTATTTGACTATTTTTAATAAAACATTGATGGGCATGCAATAATACCATTTCTTATTTTTTCGCTTGTAGATCCAAAAAGCAACACGGTGAAAATTATTATAATTGGGTTTTCTACTATTGGATCGCTAGGAACTATAGTTCTTATAGGCGTTGCTGTTAAATTATTTAAGAGGGAGCAGAAGAAAAACAAAATACGATCCCAAGAGCAAGAAAGCGCAGCACGACCTGCAGATAGTTCTTTATGCGCAACAAGACCTGCAGATAGTTCTTTATGCGCAGCACGACCTGCAGATAGTTCTTTATGCACCACCCCTTCCCCCGCAGAGAGTTCTTTGCGTGCCAGCTCGGAAAAATTGGAAAGCTCCCTTTCATTTATACAAATTTATTTACACCAACATTCTAGTCAGCCTCAGTCTGTTCATTGACGACATTTGCTTCATAAAGTTAACAGCATTAGCGTTTATTGTGTACTGAAATTATTAAAGAAGTCATATGAATCCATATTAAATATCGATTTAGATGACGAGTATAATAATTTCAGTTTAAACAAAGTATATAAACTTTTAAACTGTACAATTTTGATCCTTCAAAACGACCGCATGCACTGAATATCAAATCTTAGTTTGATTTTTGACAGCAATACAAAATCATAATATATAGGTGATTTATGTAACCAACGAACAAACTTTTAGACATAAAGGGACAGATCTAAGCACCAGGCACGGCGACATTGCATAGCGAAGGGTGCTGTACATTGTAACAGAACGTGTCATGCAAGTTCTCAATAAGTTCTCAATAGATAAATTTTCAGGCAACTCCTTTATACCATAACTGTCCACAAATGACCTATATATATCTAGACTAGAGAAGCTCACAAATAAATTTATCAGAAAATGTAGCGAAGCTCACAGATGAATTATAAGAAAATGTAACCATCATGTTAGTCGAGTATTTACCATTGCGTCTATAGGATATAGGACTTAATTATCAGAATTGTATCATAAATTATGTGAATGACATAAAATTGCACAAACATGTGGAGCACATGATAAATGTCATAGGCCTGTGACGAGGAGCATGTTTGCTCCCCCCTTAGGGAATTTTGTAGACATAATTTTTCTGGAAGCCTGTTATATCCTGGATATTTTGCAGGTTGTTTGCACTATGTCGAGTGGGGCATAAGGGTGTTACAGAGGTTTTAATATGTTACTCCTAAAATGTGTAGAAAAAATATATGGATTTTGAACCTTTAATTCTGCTCTATTCCAGATACGATTTAATAAAACTTATATTTTTTATTAAAGGATAAAGTATTATCTGTTGATTGATGTAGTTTTCATTTCAAAATTTGTGCACTTAGGTAACATAATTATTTAGTGTATAACATACAAAACCCTAAAAAGATGAAATTTAAGTAAAAAACTTACCTGTAGAATTTTTATTTGTAATAAAACTTAGGCAAAACTTTTGAAAGCTGCATGATCAAACAATATAAAAAAGTGTGCTTTTCATAAACATCACACTGGCAATTGTAATATTTTTTCCATAATCTTATATGTTACCATATTGCTAATTCAAATAGTATATTCATGTTTTGGGATACGGGCGTTTGTTCCAATGTATATCACTGTATTACATTTGTCAAGAATTCTTATTTATCTTAATATATTTTACTTATAAGCACAAATTACTTGCTACTTCATGTGAGACATGTTTCATACATCTTATTTTACTAGGTTTTTCTGTTACGTAACATAACTTAATCACTATTTTAGACCAATACCTTATGTTACAGATGTTTTATTGCATTAGAAATGTAGATAAGAGTTTCCTGGTGTAGAAAAAATAGGTTTATTTTAGAATTTTTATAATTGTCAAATATTTCATTCTTACACAAACTTTTTTTCAAAGGTGACATACGGAAAAAAGCCCCACTCGCCAGAGTGCAAACAAATTGCAAAATGCGAAGAATGGTATAGGCTTTCAGGAAAATATACCCTTTAAAATTCCGCAAGGGGGGCAGGGGGGTCTATTGGCAGCTCAAGGTCTATCAAGCTTATATAAAGGGCTTTCATAATATAAGTCTTCCATTTAATCTAAAATTCATTTAGTATGAAGTTATGAAGTAGTTATATGTACTTTTATCTATTTTGTGTTTGCTTAATTATATATACATTGTATGCAACTTGATAAATTATTAACTTAAGAAGTGTTAGAAACTGACGTATTACATGTACTACCCATTTTAAGAAAAGATATTCTACAAATGGAGATAATATCTATATTATTACTGGAATGTGTTATGTTTTACCGCATCTTTTATTTATTAATAAAGTTTATTCGAAAAGCAGAATTTTATATGTTTCTTATCAACGGCATTTTGATATTGTTTCGAGAACCTCGCATCTGGTAAAAATTACAATTTATGTTATTGTATGTTTGTGTCAGCCGGAAAAACGTTTTAGCCGAGAAGACGTGAATGAAACTGAAATTAAAATCTCTAAACAGACTAAAAAGTTAAGTAATTGTCAGATTGGGTCAACTTAAGATAAAAAAGAAGTTAGTTACTGTTACACATAATTTCAATTTAATTAAAAGACCAAAGTTAGCGACTGTCAGTAGTGAGTAAGCGAATGTCATATCACACGCCCAAAATTTTGATTCTCTTAAAATAAAAAAAATGAATAGGCAACTTTCCTTTCAAGCCATCATATTTACACTTCAACTTCATCCTCTACGATGAAGTCTTATTCATCTAAAGAATCATAATTTCTCATGGTAAACAGTGTGACGTATTACTTTAAAAGGCGTGGCTATAGTATAGCCATCCACAATTTATTGGACGTTGCACGATGTTTTGACGTGTGACTTCTCCGTGCACGCACGCTTTGCCGCGAGTTGCTGCAAAAAAGCGTGCCGCCATTCACTTTTCCGTCAACATAGCTGTTTCAACAGCCATTCGGAAAAGCCGTAATATCAAGAATTCTTCTATTTGTGCAGTGTGGCGGCCGTAAAAAGTCTCCCCGTACATTTAGTCAGTACTGTTTTCAGTAAATAAACCCGTTACCGATGTCATGCAGTGATTGTTACGTATATCTGGGCTATCCGATCAACGTTATTTGGCGTTGTGTGTGACTTCTCCGTGCACGCACGTTTTTTTGGCGTTGAAGTGTGCCTTCTCCGTGCACGCACGTTTTGCCGCGAGTTGCTGCAAAAAAGCGTGCCGCCATTCACTTTTCCGTCAACATAGCTGTTTCAACAGCCATTCGGAAAAGCCGTAATATCACGAATTCTTCTATTTGTGCAGTGTGGCGGCCGTAAAAAGTCTCCCCGTACATTTAGTCAGTACTGTTATCAGTAAATAAACCCGTTACCGATGTCATGCAGTGATTGTTACGTATATCAGGGCTATCCGATCAACGTTTTTTGGCGTTGTCCCGGTTAGCTCAGTTGGTTACGTCGCAGGAATTGCATGGCTAGGCGCTGTCGCCGTGACGGTGCGTGTTCGCTCCCAGCTAGAGACACTATCATTTGAAATTCACAGTAGCGCTATTTGTGCAGCGTGGCGGCCGTAAAAAGTCTCCCCGTACATTAAGTCAGTACTGTTATCAGTAAATAAACCCGTTACCGATGTCATGCAGTGATTGTTACGTATATCAGGGCTATCCGATCAACGTTTTTGGCGTTGTCCCGGTTAGCTCAGTTGGTTACGTCGCAGGAATTGCATGGCTAGGCGCTGTCGCCGTGACGGTGCGGGTTCGCTCCCAGCTAGAGACACTATCATTTCTAGTTATTTCTGTATTAATGAGATTATTAATGAGTGTAAATATAAGGATTGAATCAACATTTGATAGTTTCCATTTTGGGTATGAAAAACAGTTGGATTGTTCAAAGTACGCGTGAAGCCCTTCGGACTTTAAACAACCCAACTGTTTTCCATACCCAAATGGAAAACATCAACTATCGATTCAATCCTTAAGAACACGACAGATATTATACAATTATTTACTTATTAGCTGGGAAATATGCTGTGATATTGACCTAAAAAATCGTTATTGACCGAGGCGATAGCCGAGGTCAATAACGATTTTTGCGGTCAATTTCAACAGCATATTTCCCAGCTAATAAGTAAATAACTGTTTTATGACATGAACTATAAATAGTTATATATACAACTTACATGAACTATAAATAATATAAAAGATGGAAACTTTCGCATTCTATTTATAGACAGGTCAATATCAGCGAAAGCGGGTCAATATCTAGATTTATTGACTCGGTTATTTTGGGGGTGTGACCAATCGCGTTGCGTCTATTTATAGTTCATGTAATAATATACAATTATTTACTTATTAGCTGGGAAATATGCTGTGATATTGACCTAAAAATCGTTATTGACCGAGGCGATAGCCGAGGTCAATAACGATTTTTGCGGTCAATATCAACAGCATATTTCCCAGCTAATAAGTAAATAACTGTTTTATTACATGAACTATAAATAGTTATGTTTTAGAAATCTTCAATTAAGACTAATTTCAAGTGGACTCCGTGCGGCTTATCAAGCTAATTTGAACGATAAATGGCGCGAAATATAACGTCAACGGTAACGCGACGTAAATGACGTAATTAAAATAACTATTATTACATGAATTATAAATAATATAAAAGATGGAAACTTTCGCATTCTATTTATAGACAGGTCAATATCAGCGAAAGCGGGTCAATATCTAGATTTATTGACTCGGTTATTTTTGGGGTGTGACCAATCGCGTTGCGTCTATTTATAGTTCATGTAATAAATAGAGGATATTTGTTTTTACCAGTGTAAGTTAGAAATATATTTCACCGAGTGAGCTCCGGAATTCGTATATTCACGAAATATCATCCAAAATTGATTTTAATGCATTACGTGCAGAAATTGCTGAGTCTTTAAACTTATTTTGCAATGACTGGTGCAAAAGAGAACATGCCGAGCCTAATGCACTTTCTAACTGGAAAAAAACACATATTCAAAATAATTGACACCGACGTTTAACACATAAGAAGGTAATAAAATGGTCAAGCACAATTGTGGTATTCTATTGGCTGTGAAAGTTTGAGTGCAAACTCGGACTCCAAACTGAATAGTCAAATCGTCGCCTTATTATTACAATGTTCTAAGTGATATTTTTCGAAAAATGAGATTTTTATACCGTTGTAATCGTGGAAAAAAGACCTATCTGAATATGGTTTCAGAATTGGTTGATTCACTTTAGTTTTTAAAATTCCCAATCACACAATGTTCTATCTTGCGGTTTATTCACACTCGTGTAAGGATTACACTGTTCTAAGTAACTGTAAAAAGTAAGTTAGAACATTGTAATAATAAGGCGACGAGTTACTTGCGGAGAAAATAATGGTTAGTACTGGTTAGTCCAAGAACACTGGTTAGGTTAAACCGAAAGTAGAGAATTTTTAAAAAGTTAAAGATAAAGACTAAACACAAACTCATGTAATTTATAGACTTCATCAAAACACACACGCTGCTGTTTTTCTGAGCAAATTCGGTGGAATATGAAGGTTTTAGAGAAATCTGAAACTTTGAAGACGATTTTCTCCAAACTGTAAAAAAGTAAGTTAGAACATTGTAATAATAAGGCGACGAAATGTTCATGCAACAACTGCAAGTTATCGTAATAATTGTAGTAATACGGTATAGTTAAGTTAAACTTCGTGTCGCATTAATGGGTTTTAACGGTTGAGAAAGCACGTGGCAATAGTTTTGCGCACTCTTCATGTGACATATACTGATGCGCCATTTGTATTTGTAAATAAGTGCTAAAATCTAGTACCATTTAATTGGATCAGTTGATTTCGACTTACCGAATGTTTCAGGATGAAAAAAAGATGGAAACTCTCGAACGCCAAAATGAACTTTAAAAAAAAACTTGGCACGCGTACTTTCATTAATATCTTCTTTTTTCATACTTTAAGCAACGTTAAAACAATAAACAAAACTCGCTAGATTTGAAAATCCTTTAAAATTCTATTTACATCTTAACACGAAATCAAGCGACATACACAGCATCAATTTAAATGTCCACGTTAGTAATATAATACATATGGTAAGAATATGCGAGCTCTTTTCAGGGGCGTAGCCAGCTTTTTACAAGTTGCAGGCACATATAATGGGTTCCTAGTGGCGGTTGCCCTTTGATATGGGGATCTGGGGTACAGACCCCCCCCAAAAAAAAACAACACAACAACAACAAAACAAAAGCAGTAAACAAGTGGAGATTAAATGTAGAAATCTGCATGACAACACAGAGGATTGGAACGTAGTTCAGCATTTACATAAACATTTCCCCAAGAAGCCAAAGACATAATTGATTCTACAAAAAAGGCTTGAATCTGCTACCATACCACCCCGTTCTGTTTTTATTGTATTTTTGGGACTTTTGAAAACGTCATTTTTCTGTCCACATAATAGGCCCAGGCCTACTTGGCCTTATATTAGCTACGCCACTGCTTTTGTCTGACAAATTTATAAGATATGTGATAATTGAAATTGTACGTTTAGCTTGGAATTTCTGGGTCCGGTAAATAGATGCCAAACCAATACTTAGTAAACACCAATAATAATAATAATAATAATAATAATAATAATAATAATAGTATTATTATTATTATTATTATTATTATTATATTTTTGTCAGTATCATATTATTTGGACTTTTAAATTGAACAATGACGATTTCATAGGCCCTCATTGCATATTCTAATAAAATAAATGTATAACGATGAATGTCAGTTAAGACTGATTGTTCGAAGGATGTCTGCATTGTGTCATAAGTGGAATTTCCGAATGGAATGAGTCCTATCGGAAAATGAGCAACAAATTCCCTTGGGAATGATTCCGATCGGAATTAATGTATGTAGAGAAATTCCGATCGGAAAAATTGTTGTCAGAATGTTTCCTATCGGAACTTACCGACAGGACTGATTCCGATCGAAACCGTGAAATTCCGACGGGAAAAACATGATTTCCTATCGGAAGGATTTTCGTTCCGGTCGGAATGGTATGTTTTTTAACTATGTTTTCCGGCAATATTTCTGTAAATTTTCAAAGCTTCACAATGAAAATTTCCAAATTAAGAGTTGAAGTTACAAGCTTTCGAATGATGTATCTTAAAGCTTCCTTGCTTTGAAAATGAAAAACAGTTTTCGGAAAATATAATATTCCGAAAATTCACAGAATCGTGTTCAAATAAATTTGTAAAAATGACTAAAACTATTTACATTTTATGATTTTGTGTTTCCTCCTAAAATTCGTTCTGCATTTTCTGATGCTAGACCTTTTTTGAAGAGAGCCAAAATAAATTAACACTGAGTAATATATTATGCTGATGGTTCTCATTCAGGTGATCTCATATTTTGTACTGTAATCATTTTTCTTAAACAATATTTTAATGATCTCTATAAACATGTTAATTAACACTTAATTTATATATTCGTATAGGTTTGAGATCAGGTTTGAAATATATTAAAAATCATGTACGAGTATATGTCAAAGAACTGGAATATTATCCTCAGCTTTACATTGATGTCCAGCTGAAGGTTACATTTAATATCAATGGGTTGACAATATCTAATATCACTCTGACAGCCATGTGTTTTTTTTACATTTTATCATCACAACCGAAATTGTGCGGGATGAAAATATATACTGATAACAACATTCTTACTGCAAAAGGTTAACAACGTTGACATTATGATAATTTTTTATTGCCACTAGCGCTAAAAAGAACATGGAAATCAAGTAAGAAAGCCATCCAGCGGCTTAGTTTTAATCTTCATTTCATCATTTCATTTAATCTTCTTTGGACTTATGATCTCTGAACGGACTTATAATAACCAGGTTCTTTACAAGCCGTGTTTTCTTTTTATCTGGGACCAAAAAAAGAACATATTTGTAATATTAAGGTTTAAAGCGAACAGAAAACATTAACTTTTATGCTTTCCACCAAACTAAACGTGTGTAAAGTGTTTTCTTTAACAGGGCTTAAAGAGGGAAAAACTGTATAAAAACAGTTCAGGATACATCGACAGTTCATGCAGAAACAGAAGAGTTAGTTCGTAGCCTTTCAGGGATGATTGCCTACCTAAAGCATGAAAACATACATGTACATGGCCTGAAAAGAGCATATGTTCAATGCGAAAAACAAGAAAGGCATTTGTAAACATTGCGCCTACAGCTGAAAACACTTCAATAACTTTTCATCTCCACGTTTATGTGCCGATTGAAATATATACTTTGAGCCACAGAATGCACACAATAAAATTGTAAAATACAAAGACAAAACTACTTACTGTGAAGAAAAGTGGCAGAAATTCCTCAAAATTTGATGAATTTACGCAATTCTGTTTTCTGTCAAACATTTTTCGAATATATAATTTCTATAAACTACTTAAAGTCCCTCCTTTTTTACACAACCCACACTGCAGTGTACTGTCGGACAATAGACATTTCTATTTGACAAATAACTCCAAATCAGTTTGAAGATAATTTCAAACAAGGTTTTAAATCAGCGGTATACGAATCTGACATCGGCCGACACCCCAACCTTCATTATTTTAAAAATTAAATAACCAGCATCATATCATAATCTGATTTGTTCATACCCGATATTCTAGTTTAAATAACTAATTTAAAAAATAAACGCATCCAAATTATGGGTTCTACCTAAATGGTGACGTGTAAAGGGTAAAGGAAATGACGAAGTTGATCGGCCTTATTATCCGCTGCCGTTATCTCCCTGTTGCGTTTCTAAAACGTTATAATCGTCTCGTATGCATACTTTTCCAGAGGATGAGGCTGTGCTGCAGTTGGTAAGCGGGGTCCGAATTATATTGTTACGACCAGGTATTCGAACAGAATGATCACCAACAGCAAGTATTACAAAAATATATTTTATTAAACAAACAATAACAAACAAGTGAAATTTACAATACCTTATATAGCTATATCTCCACACAATTTCAAAGTAAAATCCTAAATTGTCCACAGTTTGTTCAATATTTAAATGTTATAGTCCTCTGATCCTGAATTATCACTTTGAAATCACTGTCCGAAAGTCCAGAAGTTCCAATATAGTAAGCCAAAATAATCACAACACGTTTGTTGAATAATCTTCTTTTAAAAGTTATAAACTTATTAATTATATCCGTGAATGCCAACAAAAACAGCTTCAGATATCCGATTATATATATTACCAGAGAAGCTTCTAGAACCTTCAGACAATTTCTCCATCAAATATACTTCCAGAATATACCAACAAGTCTATATTTATCATGCTAAATGATTACATAAAGCATAGTGTTTTTCCATGTCTAAATATAGAACAGCTTACGGTACATGTATATTCTAGAACAATCTTGAAAAATCAATAATAGCAAACAGCATATATGTTTAAATGCATATTGAAGAAACTTCTACAATGACTTAACCCTTTCTTAGCTACATACTAGAAAGTTCTAGCAAGAGATCAAACATAATAGCATGTATGCATAACACCTCCCCTCTTGAAGAAAAGAAAATTTTATGAATATAAAATTTTCTTTGTTCACAAAATTGACATCTCCATATCATAAGCAATCAACAGTGAAATGACATCATAAATTTAAACATTCATAACAAAACAGCAACAATACAAGTCTAGCAAACAATTCAATATATATATATATATATATATATATCAGTTTTAGTCCCAGCATTCACTTTGCGAAAGTCTGTACACATTCTGTAGGTTTTGTCTGGTTTCGGCACAAGTATACACGGAGAACTCCAGTCACTTTGGCTTTTCTCAATTAAGTCATTTTCAAGAAGATATTCCACCTCCTTTTGTAGATATTTTTGCTTTTCTGGATGCAAGCGATATGGATGCTGTTTTATAGGTGTACAGTCTTCAACGACGACATCATGGAATATTTTGTCAGTCCTTGACGGAACATCCGGAAATAAATGTTTATACTCCAAGATGAGTGTCTTCAGTTCTTCCCTTTCTTCAGGCTCAAGATGCTGGAGTTTCTGGTCAAGGTTGTTCAGGATGTCGGAGTTGTTCAATTTCGCCGAACCAGGATCAGAGTTTTCAGTGTCTTTACTGTCCTTTTTTACATCATTGTGTGAAGTAGAATGCACTAAATTTACTGGTTTGAGAAGGTTATCTCTATCAAAATATGGTTTTAACATATTAACATGACATAATTGATTTTGTTTTCGCCTCCCAGGTGTATTGACAACATAATTCAAATCACTCAGTTTTTTCTCTACAGTGTAAGGTCCACAATATCTAGCTTGCAAAGGTTTTCCTGGGACAGGCAACAATGCAAGAACCTTATCTCCAGGACTGAAGCATCTTTCAACTGCTTGTTCATCATACCTTGCTTTCATTTTGTTTTGACTTTGTTTGAGATTGCTTTTTGCAAGTTCACAAGCAGATGATAATTTTTGCCTAAAATTTGAGACATACTGAAGTAAATTCAATGGACTAGAGTCAGTTGAAAGAAACTTTTCTTTCATCAATTTGAGTGGTCCCCGAACAGTGTGACCGAACACCAATTCAAAGGGACTGAACCCTAGCGAGTCCTGAACAGATTCCCTGACTGCAAATAAAAGTAAATGTATGCCTTCATCCCAGTCTTTTTCAGAATCAAAGCAGTATGATCTGATCATATTCTTCAGAGTCTGGTGAAATCTTTCTAAAGCACCTTGACTTTCTGGGTGATAAGCAGATGACTTGTACTGCTTTATTCCCAACTCATACATCACTTGTTGGAATAGACCAGACATAAAATTTGACCCCTGATCTGATTGCACAGACTTCGGAAGTCCAAAAAGAGTGAAAAATTTAGTCAAAGACTTGACAATAGATTTTGCTTTTATATTTCTTAAAGGTATTGCTTCAGGGAATCGTGTTGAGGAACACATAATTGTAAGCAAATACTCATTCCCAGACCTTGTCTTGGGCAAAGGACCTACACAGTCAATAATAATATGGCTGAATGGTTCAGCAAAGGCTGGAATAGGCTGTAATGGAGCTTTTGGAATTGTTTGATTTGGTTTACCAACCATTTGACATGTATGACATGACTTGCAAAATTTTGAGACATCACTTTTCAGGCCAGGCCAATAGAAATGATTGAGTATCTTCTGATAAGTCTTATTTACACCTAAGTGACCTGACATGGGCGTGTCATGAGCTAGACTCAGAATATCTAAATGAAAAGACTTTGGAACAACTATCTGATGTTTTACAGCCCATTCATCATCAACAAGAACATCTGGCGGACGCCATTTTCTCATGAGAATACCATCTTTGGTATAGTAACATACAGGGTTTAATGAAGCTTCTTCTTCATTTACAGCCCTATCAAATAATTTTGAAATCTCAGGGTCTTTTAATTGTTCTGAGATAAGTTGTGACCTAGAATTTTGGTCATGATTTGTTTCAGAAATGAAATGACTTTCAGACGTAGAAACGTCTGTCTTGCTTTCAGGCAGACAAGAAGTAAGAGATTGTTTAATCTCATTATCAAAACACTGACCTATGAAAGTGTCAGATAAGTCAAGGTCTGAATTGTCATTCTGAACGGCTTTCTTTGCCATAGCCCTAGTAACTGCACATGAAGGATAAAGATCAGGCATTTCCTGCTCAACTGGATCAATTGATTGATCTACTGAAGGAGTGTCAGTTACAATAGGATCTACCCTAACCTTGTCCCCTGCTAGGTCATTGCCTAGTAACAAATGAACACCTTTAAAAGGTAATGAAGATGTCAAGCCCACAAAAACTGTCCCAGTAACCAAATCTGATTTTAAATGGATATTATGGAGTGGAACATTTTTAAATCCACACTCTACACCCTGAATAAGGACACTTGTTCCTGAAGAGGAGTCTTCTGAAAAAGGCAGAACATCTGCTAAAATAAGAGATTGGGAAGCCCCTGTATCTCTTAAAATCTTAATAGGGGTAGGTGGGCATAAATCACCTAACAGTGAAACTGAACCTTCTGTTAAGAATGGCTCAAAAATCTCCATAGTAGAGTCAGACTTTGGCTCTTTGAACATAGAACTGTCATTTACTCTGACAAAAGAATTGGGTCTTGACCTTGAAGTAGTGAGCCCAGTCGGTTTGGCTGTCTCACGACGTTGTTGATTGCGTTTCAACCTGAAACATTCAGAAATAACATGTCCCGGTTTCTTGCAATAATTGCAAAGCTTTTCTGGCAAAGGGGACTGAGGTTTTGTGTCATTGGTTGGCTTTGATTTCGACACACTTGAACTATCAGGTGATCCAGAGTTTTCATTAGAATTCTGTGACCCTGATTTATCAAAAGAATTTGATGGTCCATATTTACCACCATAGTTTGGCTTAGAACTATCAAAACTGGACTTTGATTTATTTGAAAATATATTCTTGTGAGTCAATGCATATTCATCTGCCAACTTTGCAGCTTCTTCTAAAGTGTCAACTTTGCGTTCATCTATGTGAGTTTTTATATCAGAGTGAATGCAGTTTTTGAATTCTTCTACTAGCATAAGTTGTCTCAGACGTTCATGATCTTTGTCAATTTTCTTAGATGTGCACCACCTATCAAATAATTTTTCCTTTTCTCTTGCAAATTCTACATGAGTTTGCCCAGATTCTCTCCGGCAGTTCCTAAAACGTTGCCTGTAAGATTCCGGAACAAGCTCATACGCCTTAAGAATCAATTCTTTAACTAACTCATAGTCAGAAGTCTGAGCAACAGACAGAGAATTGTATGTTTTAGCAGCTTTGCCAACAAGAACAGTTGATAAAAGCAAAGTCCACTGCCCTTTGTCAACTTTCAGTTTTTCAACAACTTTTTCAAATGAAACAAAATAGTCATCTACTGTCTTTTCTTGAAATGGTGGTATTGCTTTAAAATATTTTGTAACATCAGTGCGTGCGGCCTCGGACTGACGTGCTCTTTCTTGAATTTCGAATTCCTTTATATGCGAATCTCTTTCAGCTTTCTCTCTTTCAAATGCTAACCTTTCTCTCTCTAATGAAAGTTCTTTTTCCTTTTGTTCTCTATTTAATGTTATCTTCTCTCTTTCTAATGCAATTTCTTGTTCTTTTTGTTCTCTCAATAATGCCATTTCTTTTTCTTTTTGTTCTCTCAATAATGCCATTTCTAATTTTTTGTTTTCCAAATCAAATTGTAATTTTAATCTTAATTCATCTAACTTTGATTCATGTGAGGAGGATACTTCTTTTTTCAAAGCAAGATAAGACTCGTCTACTATTTCTTCATCAATCAGAAAGTCAATCAAAATGTTCATAATTTCCTGCTTGCGCATAGAAGATTTAGCTTCAGCTAAACCATAATGTTTTGTAAGATTGAGCAAGTCAGTCTTTTTAGCCAATGCTAACATCTCCTGGGAGGGAGAACTCTCAAAAGCTTCTATTTCAAAACTCATGATTACTTGCTGCTGACTACAAGAATTATGTATAAATTTATAAGAAATACTTTCAAAGGGTTAAATACGACAATTAAATTTGTGTGAAAAAAAAATGTTCAGATCCCGGACGAGCCCCCAAATTCTGTTACGACCAGGTATTCGAACAGAATGATCACCAACAGCAAGTATTACAAAAATATATTTTATTAAACAAACAATAACAAACAAGTGAAATTTACAATACCTTATATAGCTATATCTCCACACAATTTCAAAGTAAAATCCTAAATTGTCCACAGTTTGTTCAATATTTAAATGTTATAGTCCTCTGATCCTGAATTATCACTTTGAAATCACTGTCCGAAAGTCCAGAAGTTCCAATATAGTAAGCCAAAATAATCACAACACGTTTGTTGAATAATCTTCTTTTAAAAGTTATAAACTTATTAATTATATCCGTGAATGCCAACAAAAACAGCTTCAGATATCCGATTATATATATTACCAGAGAAGCTTCTAGAACCTTCAGACAATTTCTCCATCAAATATACTTCCAGAATATACCAACAAGTCTATATTTATCATGCTAAATGATTACATAAAGCATAGTGTTTTTCCATGTCTAAATATAGAACAGCTTACGGTACATGTATATTCTAGAACAATCTTGAAAAATCAATAATAGCAAACAGCATATATGTTTAAATGCATATTGAAGAAACTTCTACAATGACTTAACCCTTTCTTAGCTACATTCTAGAAAGTTCTAGCAAGAGATCAAATATAATAGCATGTATGCATAACAATATGTCTAGGTGCTGTTCTCATAACGGTGCTGTTTCAATTGGTCTGAGCCTGCATCATTTATAACTTACAATATCAATATTGTGCAACGTTGCTTTCGTAAATATCCAACCTTTAAAAATAAGTCAGGGTCTCCATATGAAAGAATGGGGTTGCAATAAGCGAGATAACAATTTGCGGAACTGAACAAAATAGACTTCTGACAGGGGATCTGAGAGTACATGTATTTATCCTGCGTATCACAGAGAACGACAATGACAACAACTTAAAAGAAGGAAGTATATCCTTGTAGTGATTGAACAATGCCCAAATCTGTATTGGCTGTGATATTAAAACATCAAAATATAAAAACTGGCAGCAATACATAAACAAAAAGTAGTTTGTAGAAGTACTATAAACACACGTATACCACTCAGAGTTTGTTACATTTTTGTAAGCATCAAGCTAACCACAAACCATTGTGAATTTTACACAATATACTATTTACATAACAATCATTAAGGTTCCGCAAAGATTGCAAATGGCGAAAAGTGGCTAAATTTTCAAAATTGAATTTTGGGGGATATACTTATTGCCACCTAGATTTTAGTAACGAAATGTATTTAGCTAAGGATGTAGTTAATGTTTGCATGCTCAATTTAGTCTAATTCATGTTCTAATTAACAGGCACATACTAAAACAAAAGAAAAACCGTTTGCATGAGAACTCTGAAATCCATGGACAATATACCAAAGCAACTCATACCTGAAATAAGTATATGCTGGTCTACAATGTTTAGTGCCAATTTGTCAAAATAATGTTAGGGTTTTCAAGAAATTCAAGGAAAACTTACTTCCGAGTTTCTACTTTCAGTTTCGTTTTGAAGTCAAAATGTACTTCTTAAAATTTCTGACCATTATTTTAACAGATGACCACAAAGTATTGTAAATAAGTGTTTGCGTGATACCTATATCATTTTTCTAGACGTTTTAAACAGCCATTTCAGACTTCTTGTGCAAACGGTATTTCGTTTTTGTGTGTGTCTGTTCTATGTAAATAAAGCATTTTTTCAAACAACTTGCGCATCCAAACTTTAATACAGCCATGTGACACTATATTTCTTCACTTTTATTGGTCTGCCAGTGGGAATTAATGTCGAGTTTTGAAAAGGTACACCAAAATGTTAGAATTCAAAACGAAAGAAGAAACCCGGAAGTAAGTTTTCCTTGAATTTCTTGAAAACCCTAACATTATTTTGACGAATTTGCACTAAACATTGTAGACCAGCAAATACTTATTTCAGGTATGAGTTGCTTTGTTATATTGTCCATGAATTTCAGAGTTCTCATGCAAACGGTTTTTCTTTTGTTTTAGTATGTGCCTGGTAATTAGAACATTAATAAGACTAAATAGAGCATGCAAAAATTAACAACGTCCTTAGCTAAATACATTTCGTTACTAAAATCTAGGTGGCAATAAGTATTTTCCCCAAAATTCAATTTTGAAAATTTAGCCACTCTTCGCCATTTGCAATGTTTGCGGAACCTTAAGCAATGCATCATGAAGGTCCCTAGTGTACATCGTACATGCACACATAACATTCAATGAATGCCGTGCAAACGAGGCGACCCTGTGTTTTCATAGCAGTTAACTAAAGACGCATACATTTACCCGGCATTTGCAGGGTAGTCAATCATTACTTTTACTTGAAAGACTGAATGTTTCTGACTGAATTATATTAAATGTGGAGATAAAAAGGCATTTAACGGATGCAGACATACATAGATGTTTTTTTGCATTGTTTTCTCAATAATTATCAACATACTCATCTTAAATATCATCCCATTCAAATTCTAAATAAACGCTGAAAAGACATAGCAGTTTATAAATATTTGTCTATTGGTTTATAAATCACTTATCAGGTAAGCAAATAAAACTAAAACATGGCATTGAGCGAAACATATGTACAAAAATATTATTGATGGTTAGCAAACGTTGAGTAGTATGTTAATTATCTTGATCGACGACCTTCCAATGACGTACTTGTAACCTGATAACAGCACTTATTGAATTGTAAGTTACGACGAAGGAAATACTAACAAAATGACTTTTAGGAAAAGGAAGTTTTAAATTCATTTTCAAAGAATCCGTTGTAAATTTAACATTTAGTTAGAAGAAAACTAATTATTGAATTGATAGAAAGGTAAGAATGTCTTCTAGTACTTATAAAAAGAAATTTATACCATGACACACAGTTTAAAAGTGTGTTTGTTTTTTCATAAAATAATGCTGCGTAATACGATTTTTAATTTAGCATGTAATTTTGTCCACTAAAACCGAAAGTACCCCTCTTTTTCTTAATTATTTTAGACATCTTTCCTAATAAATATAAGTGAAAGATGTCTAAAACAGGAGGTAGGACGTGGCACATCATCCGAAGATAGTTAAGCGAGGAAAATGTTGAATTGGGATAAAAATGGCGGTTAAGTGGGCATTTTTTTAAATAGTCCGGATTTATTTTGCGAGATAAGTGCCTTCAAACTATATTTAATTTCAAGTCCACCTGTGCATTCTGCTACCAGATGCCTAACTTGGTACCCTCGACACTTTGTTTCAGGAACGCAGGTTTTGTAACAAAAAAGTTATTTAATGTTTTATAAAGTAAAGGTAATGTAAACACGCCAAAAATATAGTAATTTAGGTTGATCTTCAGACATCTAGGCACTTCCATATTGGGTTTTAGCATTTTATCAAGACAAAATAACATATTCTTTCTTCTTTATGGCTCTTCCACAATAAGCAACCCCCCTCGCTCGAAAGAAAACAGGACATGTATATAATATAATAGATGTGTAACGAATTCTCGCTTCTTGCCAAAAAACAGAACCAACTGATATCTTATCACTGCGCCCCAGAGACTGATACTGATATTTACCCTTTTCGTTTGATTCGATATATGTAACAGACACACCATTGGCATTGTTTTCTTGTTTGATACGATTTTATTATTAACTTGAGTTATCTTTAAACCACAATATACAAAACATTGCATTGACATTTGACAATTGATTTACCAAATGTTAAGTACACAAAGCACGCCAGGGTGGCTAGACACGTGACTTTAGTCGTTCACACACCAAACCAGGTAGATGTTTTGCTTATTTCATAGTAATATATGGACCGATTTTGACCAGATAAAGAACACCGTACATCTGTTAAAAGGCATTTTCAATTCGACATTTAATCTCCACTTTGACTGACTTTGATTCGGATATATTACAGACAAGTATTCGTTGCAAATAATTTCCATACACATTCAACCACAGGAACCTGAATTTCTTTCAAAAATCATCCCGATCCCACATATATGATGTTTGACCCTATATACATATATAATAAACAAAAGGAATGCAACGGATTCGTACCCAACCCACTAACCCGTTATAAGAATTTTCCAGCTGCAGCGTCGACACGGAGTTTTTGCTGGTCAAACAAGTTAACAAAATAAAAATTTGTTATGAGAAATCATACAATGTAGCACCTTAAAAATAGTCATTCTGAAATCGGTTATCAAACGTTTGTTTCGTTCTTTTTTCTGTCGTCCACTCCATTGCGTGACGTCACTTAGTTCTACACCGTTTAAAATAGGACCACAGAGGTCAGAGCGCAGTAATGTTCAACAAGCATATTTGTTGTTGATTTCTCAAAGACAAAACTTAAACCTTCCTATGTTAATGTGGTTCACTTGCAAACAAAATGATAGAACGCATATTTATTTGACATTGGCGATTGGCAATTTACAATCGCCATATGGGATTTGGGTTTTACTAGAAGCAACCTGTGAAAACCCCAGCTCTTCTGGTTTTCCCGCATGCTATTTTTATATTTCATTTTATTATTTTATTGAAACAAATGAATAACACATTGAATTCATTAATGTTTATTACGAAACATTAATATATATTGCTACAATAAATCCAGTAGTATCATGTTATTTTCAAATTTCAAAAATATTATTTGTCATTTGCCCCGGTGTAGAAATGAGTGACGTCACGCAATGGAGTGGACGACAAAATAAAGAACGAAACAAACGTTTGATAGCCAAATCCAGAATGACTTTTACTGAGGCGCTATGATTGCTAACAATAGATTTTTATTTTGTTCAAATGATTGACTAGCGAAAACTCCGTGTCAAGGCTTTAGTTGGAAAATTGTTGTAAAGGGTTAGTGGGTGGGGTACGAATCCGTTGCATTCCTTTTGTTTATTATATATGTATATAGGGTCAAACATCATATATGTGGGATCGGGATGATTTTTGAAAGAAATTCAGGTTCCTGTGATTCAACTTATCAGTTTTATTTTGGCGTAGCGCTGTGATCGTGTTGTTGGTGGTTTGTTTCCAGATCTTAGTCTGAATCTTTTCGAATATTTCAAACAAGCTAGCTCGTGAATAAGTCTTTTTACTTTCAACAATATACACCTTTTAGTTTAAAGTTTTATCAATTCCTTTCTTTTATAAAGTGCATTTAGGGTTGTTGTTATCAGATTTTGTCTCTTGAGCAGACATTAAGATTACAGTTACTAGGTCAATTTAAGAGGGGTCGCGCACTGTCTTAATCCATGGCTATGTTCTAGTTATTGACGTAAATGATAACCGAATGATAAACTTTTCGGAAAAGGAAGTTTAAAATTTCTTTTCAAAGAATCAGTTTATATTAACCATTTTGGTAGATGATAACGAAAACATCACTCGAGAAAAAAAGGTAAGCATTTTTACATATTTTTCTCCTATGGAATGAAAGGTGAATTATTTTATTTACAATATAAATTTTAATAAATGTAAATAATTTAGTTTATAACAGGCTATTACTGTGCTTTTTACCACCAAATGCATTAAGTCTTGCCTTAATATTGTTTTGTACCTGACTAGACAGTCCCACTCGCTGACACATTTTCCCATTATGAATACAGTAAGCATGCTTACTCGAACAACTGTCGCGTAAGGTAAAAGCTTGATAAAAAATTGAAAGCTTGTTTATTTAAGACCCTTGGATTATTATTGATTTGCATGCACTCTATTTAAATAATGATGAATCTAAATGTTACAAGGAGTTTCGATACCGACCTTTATCCGAGATTTAGATTTTCAGGGTTATAAGGTTGTTTATTTAGACAAATATTAAATTTCTGAAGCATTTTTGCTTTTGCCTTCCTAGAAGCTACGTGACTTCTATGCATGCTTACTCGAACAACTGTCGCGTAAGGTAAAAGCTTGATAAAAAATTGAAAACTTGTTTATTTAAGACCCTTGGATTATTATTGATTTGCATGCACTCTATTTAAATAATGATAAATCTAAATGTTACAAGGAGTTTCGATACCGACCTTTATCCGAGATTTAGATTTTCAGGGTTATAAGGTTGTTTATTTAGACAAATATTAAATTTCTGAAGCATTTTTGCTTTTGCCTTCCTAGAAGCTACGTGACTTCTATGTATATTTAACGTTTGAAAAAGTTAAGGACCTTTCTTTGCTATAAAAAGAATAAGTTCACCGATTTGTCGTAGAAACAGTGAGATCTCAATCTATTTTGTTCTATGTCGCTGGAACACTCAGGGTGATCCATAATATCTGATACACTTTTAAAATTAAATACCGTTTATATCGTCAAACAAAGGCATACAATTTTCACATAGTAATAATCTAAAGGCTTTAAAGTTTTGTTGGATATATAACATATCATACTTGAGTAAGAAATACTGTATGTATATCCAAAATAATATTGTTTAAAAATTGTTAAGTCTTTTTTTGAAACTGTCTATGGCTGAAATTCAAGTTTTAATTTGGGGACATTTCAAAGATAGGTATACACATCTTAAGCAACTTGACATGATGTAATAGTCACCAACATTTTTTGCAAAAATAGACGCCACATTGAACATTTGTTATGGATATATTTTTGGATATACGGACTACATTCCTTTTCCAAGTATGTTATGTTACATATCAAACAAAACTTTAAAGCCTCAAGATAATTACTATGTAAAACTGTATGCCTATGTTAAATGATATTAACGCTATTAAAATTCAAAAAAGGTACAGATACTAGTATTATGAATCACCCTTTATGTGAACATCATAAGTGGACAGTTCATGTTTTTGAATTAAGCACTGATATGTATGAAATTAGAGAAAACAACATAAAAGTATCGGAGAACACCTTAGGCGTAAATAGAAATGCTACAAAATGTAATAGATTAAACGTGTTACTCCTTTCATCATTTCACTGTCATCGATAATAAGGAAAAATAATATAGGGGCAAAATGCAATCGAATAAAATGCTTTCAACTTAATATTATTAATGTATCTTTATTTTACATACGTTTATAAAAGTAAGAACATTACCTTTATAAAGCTAGACCTAAAATTCCTTAAAGCATACATGAGTAACATAATACTGACAACAAGGTATGAGTTCATTTAAAAGAATTTTCAATTATAAAGGGAGAAATCAGCATTTTTGATTTTGTCATCTATTTACGCGACCTGGAAATGATAAGTTCAAATACACTTACATAAAAATATCATTCTGTTTACATTTGTTAGGCAAAAGAATAATAATCAGTTTACCGATAAATAAAAGAATGAATTTAGTCAAAGTGCATTATTAATAAATTATCTTACTTTTATTTGTCGTATGGAATCATAAATCCAGGTTTATTAGTCTCCAAATTGATACATTTTAACTATTTATCTTTAATATTTCGTGAATCAGGCATGGAGGCGGCCATTTTGTTATATTCCACCGCATTGCATCATGGGCGGTTGCCTAGGATACGTAAACAGTTTGTTCAGCATCCGTAAATGTCATCCAACTTCAGCTGTAATTTTCACAATAACTATCCATTTAAAAGGAAGTCAGAGGTGACAGTAATTTTCTTTATTGTTTTCTCTTTCAATTGATATATATTTTAATGGAGGTTTCATTTACGATTTTTTGTAAACTTTGTAAGTTTGCAACGCGCACTTGGTTGAATCTTGTGCGCAGCGTTAAATTGTGCGCATTTGCACACATTTTTTGCTTGTGTACGCATTTTTCTAAAGTGTAACGCAAATTTTAAATGTGTACATTTGGGGTGTATAAACCCAGTTTTTCTTCATTTGAGAGCTCCAACACACAAAAGTTCAAAAATTGTCGTCATTCATTTTTGTACAAAAGCAACATATGCATATCAGGAATCGCCACACTCAAAAAACACAGCCTCCCCACGCAGCGAAAAAGAAGAGAGGAAGATAGAGAGAGCGCATGTTTTATATATGTATGTCAATTCAAATAGGACGCCACAAACAATTAATAAACAAGAGAACCTTTGGGGATACCGCCTTGGAACGGTCAGTGGCAAAACAAATTGCCACTGGGGGTTTAAACCAGGTTCTAGGGTGCACCAACCTCACACTTGCCCCAACAGGTTCTCGTATCACAAAACAAGTACAAATTGTCTTGGTGAAATAACTCCAACCCACCCATCAGCTCAACAATGTTGCATGCAAAAGCATACAAACATAAAAACATAAGAATTTAATAGCATTGCAAAGCCAAAGGGCGGGTACTCAATGATCTTTCCGAGACCAGAGCACCTGGAGTAAAATCAGCAAGAACACGATGACAGGGATAAAAGAAACAAATCGAGCTTTTATGTTCTTTTAAGAAAAGATTTCCCCATAAACTTTCATAAACTCTTACACCCCTGCCACCGTCGTGCAACCAAAGAGGTAAGCATAATGATCAACTGTAGATGGGTTAATCACCAGGCCTGCAGAGCGCTGTAAAATATCATGTTGGTAACCTTTCTTTTTAAATTTACAGATGGTTTTTACGAATAACCGGGAGAAATTAACATCGCCTTTTATCTTCTTAAGTTTATAAATTAAATCTCCATAAAAAACTGGCTGTGAAATTCCTTGTTGCAATAGTGATTTTAAACTGCACCTGTATTTATGAATTAGATCTGGATATCGGCGATAAAACTTGCAAAAGGTTTCCCTTAATTTGTGATACCGATAACCTTGTTTCAAAAGTTTTTCTGTAATGCAAAGATTACGTTCATTGAAATCATTCACATCATTGCAAGCTCTTGAAAAGCGAACAAGCTGTGAGATATAAACCCCGTAAGAAGTTGCACGAGGAACATCGCCGTCTAGAAACGGAAAATTTACTATATTAAAATTAAAATCATCTCTTTTATCATAAATTTTAGTAGTAACCATTTTCGATGGATAGATTTAAATCAAGGAAGTTTGCTTGCTTTTCTGAAGTGTTCGCTTTGTTAAGCTGTAGTTCTTTAGGATAAATCTTATTAACCAGTGATGGAAAATGGTTATTATCTATATTTAATAAATCATCAAGGTACCTCGAGGTGTTGTTAAAAGCTGTAATAATATCATCTTGATGTTCGGTAGAAAGAGATAACATGAAATCTCTTTCATAACAGTATAAAAACAGATCAGCAACAAGGGGTGCACAATTAGTACCCACTGGAATGCCTATTACTTGTTTATAAATAGAGGTACCAAATCTCAAATAAATATTATCCAATAAAAATGTGAGCGCCTGGATAAGGTCTTGACAGGTCCATGAAGTATAATTATCATAAGAACCATCTTAAGAACAAGATTTAAACAAGGTTCAAAATTATTATCAAACAAGAGACTTTTGGTAATTCTGACAGACAGAATTTGCTTTATTTAAAGGTTGAATACAAATTTATTAAACAATTTCGTAGCATAATAATTATTACTAGCCTAGTAAAGGCTGAGTGTTTAAAAGTTATTCATTAAAGTATTTTGACTTCGTTATTGAATGTGCATGCTTTTTAGCAGGTTTTAAGCATTTCTTATGTAGCCTAGCAACTAGCCTTATTATTTGTAATAGACTCGCAACAGAATTTAACGTATTGTCAATTTTCATATTTTGTCTTGATATTTATTTTTGTGAATTATTAGAATAATTAACAACTGTTGATGTACTATACATTGAAAATAAAATTCATTAAACTGAAACTGGCAATTTTAGTTTTGTAGGTAGGAAATAACAAAACATTACTATAGTAGTTTAGTTGGAGCTCTATTTCGGCCGTTTATAACAGTTTTCCCAAGTCTGTCATAGCAAAAGGGTATTTCATCCTTGCCAGTTACTGGCTCAGACCCTGAGGACCCGGTTTTTGAACCCTGTTAGAAAGGCCTCCCAGAGTCAGAAAAAGTGTAGAGATTGTCTTCACCGTCTAGACGGATAACAGGTAAATTCTCTAAGTCCACGCTTGTGCGGGACCCCATCTAGTAGAACTAAATAAAATTATTAAGTTTGGTAATTAAAACTATTAAAAGAAGGCATATTATCAAATCGTACAATCGATTACTAGACCCCAAATGATCGTGAGCAGTCAGTTGTCTGCCATTTGGAAAAATGTTTTACTAATAAATCAGGTAGTATTTATTGTATGTTTTATTGAAAGTTTTGGAGCAATAGTTCAATTATCAAGCCAGTAATGCCCCACTATGCAGGTGTATACTTAGAAAAAATGTTCAGTGCAGTTTACACCGACTACAGATACTTGTAAAACGTGTAAAAGTATTATTGCAGATAACAAGAAAGAGAAAACTTGTGGTCTCAAAAGACTAATAATACAGTCCGAATATGAGCCATCTACTTGTTGCCGCCATTGACTTTGGTACAACATATTCTGGATGGGCCTTCTCCTTCGAGCATGACTTCGAGCGAGATCCTATTAAAATATCGTCCAAGAATTGGACAGGCGGACAGTTGGTGTCTCAAAAAGGTAAAAGCTAGTTACAATTATTGCAGTTTAATTGTGGCATCGAAAGTAAAATAAATACATCAATATATCTCATATTGCATTTATTTGTCAGACAAAGACCCTTAGATATTGTTGTCAGTAACTCTTTACTCATAAAGGCATCATTACTGATGTTTTAATAATGCTTCGTTTTTGTGTTTGGTTGCAAATAGAATTATAGGGATTTTTTTAGGTTTCACTAGTTTTTCTTTTTGTTCTTACTTTTCTTACGTATGTGAAATAAACATACATTAATAACATTTATTTGTGCAAATTTTTATCGAACTGATCTGGCTGTTTGCGAGATTTTAATAATTTTATTTTTTACCAATGACAGTGCAATGATAACTGCCATAGAATCTTAACATCCAAATATCGTCGGATTTATTGATAATAAAAAGCTGTGATAAAAAAGGGAAAGTTACATCGGCCTTTATAATATAACGATAACATGGTGATATTAAAACTAACAAAAGATCACTCGTTTTCTTATTATTTTGAATTTTCGCAAAACCCAATTTCTTTTTAGGTTAAAAATAAGAGGTTTTTACGGAATTCAAACCGATGATCGATATATTAAAACTCATATTAGACTAGATTCTGAAAGTCCAAAAGGGCTCAAACATGAGTTTAGGTAGGGCCGACAAGATATACTTTTTATTTTTGATACCAAGTTAAGGTAAGACCTGTGTAATGAATACCTATATCCAGAAGAGTATCCAAGGGAGGTAACTATAGTAGTAAATTAGCATAGATTTCTGTCATGCAAGAGGACCAGGGTTCAAATCCCACTGGAAGCTATTTTTTTGTAAGCCTAGAGCTTAAATAATTGGCATATTTCTTTTTTTCCTGTGTAATTCTGTCATTGAATATAAAATTCTCATGATTTAAACTAAAATAAGCAAAATAATCAAGATTAAAGGGGTTTTCGCTATCAGAATAGTGTTTATTCAAGTCATCAATTTGAAAATTTCTAAAACTGGACGGTAAACTTCTCTGAAATTTTGTTTAAATTTTGTTTAAGGTATATAGTTAAAAATGGTAAAGTTTGGTATATTGCACCAATCAGGATTTTGCATAATTTTCATTAATTTAGTCTCGTGAAATATAAAAAATGCATGTTTTAAATTTATTTGGTCAAAAAATGTCATTTTAAGATAAATTCTGTATTTATATATTATATCTTTAATTGGTTTAGTAAAATATAACATATTTTGGATAAACTGTAAAAAAATTAGGGTTGAATTTATCAATAACAAAAAATTTTGTGACCCATTAAAGAAATTGGATACTTTCACGTTTTTTTCTCACTTTTTTAAATAAAAAAAACCTAAAAATCTCAAAAACTACACGGTGAAAATCATTAAAATTTTGCATACAAGTCAGTGGTATGAAGCAGTTGATGAAAATATAATCAGATATTGGATTCTTAATAGTGCCTATTACACAGGTCTTACCTTAAAGCCTATTATATGACCAAACAATATGGACTGGCCTGCAACGAAAATTTTATTGCGAATTGTCGGAAAATAATGGGAAATAACTCATGCCAAATCATACAAAAAATCAACAAACAACTGACAAACTCAATGATATGACATAAAATATAAAGACTTTTTTCTGTCTTCATTTAAACTTGGTCAAATAAGTTCTAAAATGCAATTTTAAGTCCAAGGTGAACTTCTTTCGTATATAATGTGTGAAAAACAAGAGTTATTCCCCTTTATTTTATGGAAATATAATGTAAATCGCTAATGTCCCTTTTTCTTTGCTAGAAAGATATATTTCTGGTGATTTTTTAACTTAGAGAAAGGAATTATAGCACAAATTTTCTGAAAAATGCTTTTTTACACCAATAACCATCCAGGTGAGTTTATTAATTAATAATTATATACATTTAATTTCATACTTGAGATCAGGACATTTATTACAAGCCAGACAAACACGACGTGTTACGCAGGAAACATCCACAAAACTCTCTCATGGCAATAATACTTATTTAGTATTCGCCAAACATGGTTTAAATGATTACGACAGTAATACATTTAAAGGATTACCACACTCCTCAGAATTCTATTCATCGATAAAAAGAAAATTATCAAAATCTCAATAACGCCAAAATGCCATTCAATGAAACTTTGCGCAAATGTATGTTATTAATGTACCTTCATTTTGCAGATGGTAAGACACGTTAGAACAGTAAAGAAAATTAGCGAGATCTAAAAATTCCCTCAACTTCTATTTACAAATATTCACAAAAACTAAACAACACAAAACATCATTTTAAATGCCCACATAAGTAATATGAAACTGACAACAATTTATTGTGTCCTCGTAACATGTCTTACTGTATGCAAAATCAAGATACATTAGTAACATTCATTTGTGCAAAGTTTCATTGTACGGCATTTTGCCATTATTGCGATTTTGATAATTTTCTTTTTATCGATAATTAGCATTTTAGGAGTGTGGCAATCCCTAAATAACCTGTCAGACTACTTCAGTCAGACTAGAGTTATTGCCCTTTAATTACTAATTTTGACCAAATTAGTAATTAAAGGGCAATAACTCTAGAGTGACTGAAGCATTATGACATTTTTACTCCTCCACATTTTAACTCAAAAACCTTTTGTGCAATCTTCAACAAACTTTCTTAGAATGTTTAAGGTAAACATATCCAGTTCAAAAACTGGCAGATAGCTTTAACAAACTAGATAGTGTCCTCTAATGGCTGTTTTTAACCAAATTAGGACTGTCCAAGGCCCCTGTTTATCGGAATGCTTTGGGCATTATATGCCTGCTTAAATCTAAACAAGATATTGTAGATCGCAGCTATGGCGTTGGAGTCATTGATATTTCATTGCATTTTTTTTTAAATTAAAATGACAATCTTCATCAAACTTAGTAAGAACATGTATGTACATAATATCTTAGAAAAGTTTGATAGCCAGTCAGATTGCTTTTGTCACTCTTGAGTTATGTCCTGTAACTGGAAATATTTGACAAGTTACATCCATACCTAACAAGACCTATATTTAGTATCACTTACATTTGTAGGACTGTTTAAGGGGAAAATAAGAGCTCAGCTAAGTATGGTTACAAGCAAGATTACATCAGTAAAGACACTGAGGAGTTATGGGCCTTTAATTGCCAAAACTAAAACAAATAAACAATTTCTGCTCTCTGAGAATTTTTTGTATCAGTTTGACAATCTTGTTCTTTATTAGTTGTACAAAAAACAAGTTTTTTTAAATAATCATTCTATTAAATCATTCGTACATGTTGAGTTAATCAATATGTGTGTTAAACACATTTATGTTTCTACTTTCTAAGTGCAATCGATGCAGACGAAATTAAAAAAAATCTAAATCAAAGACAAATACAAGTAAATGAGAAGTGATAATATGACGACATCAAACTAAAAATTTTTAGTGAACATTTGGTTGAAAGATTATTTTTGAGATTACCAAATTATTTTTTTTTGTAGAGTGTTATATTGACTGCTTCCGCTTTAGAGCTCATTTGACACAGCCCAAGGGAGTCTTTAATACATGTCTGTTATGGCTATTGATAAATATGCTTGTGGCTAGTGCTACACTTAAACTATAGTCAGACATACTCGCACTTGTCCTTGACAAAAATTTCAAGCTTCTGAACGTCAGTGCTATTCTAAGAGTAAGGTCTGGGTCCATCTACGGGTAGTGCTTCCAATAAATAATGATGGTTCCATTTGGACAGAAGTCTTAAAAGTATTACAATAGGTGAAAAACAGAAAAAAAACTTCAGATCTATAGTTTGTTATGTTTGATTATTACAGCTTAATCTTAAATTTTTCTTTTTTTCTTGTTTCTTGAAACAATGAATCCATGTTCATTCACATGGAACTGGTTTTAATAATACTAAAAAGGTGAAATATGCATATCAGGAATTGCCACATTCAGAAAAAGCAGCCTCCCTACACAATCAAGAAGAAGAGAGGGAGAGAGAGCATGGTTAATAAAATGATCAGTTTCAAAAGAGACACCGCTAACAATTAACAAAAATGAGAACCCGAGGGGTAACCGCCTTGGAACGGTTAGTCGCAAATCAAATTGTCACTGGGGGTTCAAACCAGGTTCTAGGGTGCACCAACCTCACACTTGCCCCAACAGGTTCTCATATCAAAAAACAAATACAAGTTGTCTTGGTAAAACCACTCTAACCCACTTATCGGGTCAACAATGTTGCAAGCTTGTAACATGGTTGAGGAACCTCATGGAGACTATGTGTTTCGTGGTTCTGTTACCGGTTGTTGTCTCAACAGTCGCTTTGCTTCAAATATGGCCTTAGTTTTCGTGAAAAGGAAGTTTCAGTCTTAGAAAAAAATGCTTAACCCCTTCTGAGCCTGAATAGAAACATTGAAGTAGCAAGTTGGTTTTAAAACTTTCTTTGAAATTGACTGAAAGCAATGCATGGTAGTACATGTACTCCCTTCTTTGGGTAGGACTGCATCTAGAATACCATAGTAGACCAAACAGAAACGTATTCATAAACCAAACATTGGCCAGGGACCAAAGACCTAGGAATAGGGATATGAAAATAATAGGTGCTATGGTTATCAGCTTGTATTTGATAACAGTATTTTAAACTTATTTCAGCTCCTGTCAAATTGTCGCAGTCCATTCTGGATACTAGCACTACCCTTGTAATATATTGAGGGCCTGGGTCTGAAAGATATTATTCTTTAAATAATACAAGTAGCCTACTCATTGCTATAGCCAACTCTAATAATAGGGTTGAGGATCCTAGTAAAGGAAAGCATTGCCATCAGAACAAAGGGTCCAGATTCCTGCGTAGGGTTATCTTATTCTAATTCTTGGATCCTGCATTCTTTTTATGCCCCCACTCTAAAAGAGGAGGGGGCCTTATAGGATGCCCTTGTCCATCCGTCCCTTCGTACTTACGATTTCTGTGTCGCACATAACTCAAAATGTATGAAAACCACAATCATGAAACTTAACAGGTATGTTGACCATCATGTACACCTGTTGTGCACCTGGGTTTTGTTTTGGGACATGCCTGTTAAGACCAGAGTTATGGTACCTTATGCATTTCAATATAATTGTTTCAGCATGTGATCTTCAGTCGCATGTAATTCCAACAGTATAAAAGTTGCAGTCATGAAACTTTACAGGATGTTGACCATCATGTATAGTTCTGCACCTATGGTTTCGTTTTATTTTTGGCCAAGCCTGTTAAGACCAGAGTTGTGGCCCCATTTCAATATAATGCATTCAGTGTGTAATATTGTGTCGAAGGTAAGTCCAGTCATGAAACTTTACAGGCATGTTGACCATCAAACTGCACTCATATTAAATATTGTGAACTGCAAGTTCATCTGTTTTCCCTGAAATTTTTCATCATTATATGTACTTTGACCACAATATGCATGTTTAACAAAGACAACTGAGGGGGGGGGGGGGGGAGGGGTCAGGGGCGTCTCTGTCATATGGACATATCTCTAGTTAGACTTAAGAAAGAGTATAATTGCCTACTTAATGAAATAGTTTTCTTGTTTTTTTTCTAAAAGTCTACACTAAAAAACTATTTGATTATGTTTTGATCTATCTTAAAAAGCAGTTGCTATAAAATAGAACTGGGTTGTCGCCCTTCTAAAACCTCTGGATAGTGTTACCGTAAAACTGATGGCAGATTATCTGGCGTCAAGAAGGTGCTTACACTATTTTGTCGTGTAGGAATCAAGACTGTGTCATTATAATGACTCTGCTAGCGTTTACAGGAGTCCCTCATTCTATATTTGGGCAACGCTAACATCCAGAAGTAACAGTTTCTCCATTTTACATATTAAGCTGTCGCATTTCTCTAAGCTCGAACAATATATACATGTATATTTTGACATATACAGGAAAACTAATTTACTTACTATCCTTAAAAGACTTACGATATTTGGGATTTTACTCTTTCTTTTACTAGTTTATGCTAGAAATTTCAATGTGCCATTCTATTTCAAAAAGTATGTTAAAATGAAAACATTTAAAGGCAATACAATATTATGTTTTTCTTACAACCAACAAGATTGTACTTTATTTTGCTTGTATACTGAATATGTCAAGACCCTTCTGTTTACGCATGATGAGTCGAGAAAAGTGTATAGACTTTTATAAGGTTATGCCTAGATTCTTAAATGTTGCGGTAGATTTCAATAAGAAGAAAATTACCCAGCATTATTCTAAGATTAGTGCAACACTCAATATGGGAACTTATCATTTGTCAATGCAACCATATGTAATGAAGTTGGAAACAGTTTCCTGAATGAAAAGAAGTTAAGTTTGCAAGATTTCCTTGTATTTCATAATTTAAAATTACGTACCCGCAATTTTCCTAGTAAAAGTTAACCTTAACATCTTATAAGACAAAACATCTGAAAAATCTTACTTAAACACGTTTCAAAATAACAGTAATATTTATCTAACGTTTTATTACTTCACTTTTTTCAAGAAATTAGTTACCATCTGTATTCAGTTAATAAACTGGCTAATTTACCGTTATGCTGTTATACGTCTTTATGAGACTGTACAAGAAATACAACAAGCACTCTGATTTGCTTAACTTGTTAGGATGTTAAAATCATATTAGAATACAAATGTGTTGATGCTGTTATTGAGGAAATACCTTTTTATGACTATGGGGGATTACTTCCAAGAAGTAGAAGACATTAAAACGGGTAAAGTAACAATAAACACTAAACACAGATCTATTGGAGACATCTAAACTTCGACAAAATGTGTCACCAAATTATCATATTATTATATTTTCTTGAATTAACTCCCTTTATTTGGTGTTTTACAAAGCATTTCCTTTACGGTTTGCTTCTTAAACTAAAGCATACTCTATATACATGTACATAGTAAATAACAAAATAAACTAACATAAAATGTGTTGATTATCCATTTAAGGTTTTATTAAAAGAATACTAGCTATAATGGTGTGGGTGGGGTAATTGTTTACACAATTTTAAGGTTTTATCATTAATAACGCATATTCTTGATCATAAAATGTCTTCTAAAACATCAAAATTAATATTTAAAAGTGTTATGTGAAATATTTTATATAGATTTACAACTGATATGAACAGATAATTTTCTTAACTCATGAAATAGGAAAAAATCATAAATAGTTGTGTTTTCTTTTTATATTTTACCAACAAAAATGTCTTAAAATAGATATTAGTCAAATATTAAGCGCTTATAATATATCTGAAATAAATAATGGTTGCCGGATCATATAAAAACTAATGTTAATTCTAAAATTTGGACTGAAATCAATGCAACTTGTCATTATATCTAAATATTTTAATGCTAACATATAATTCTATATCAGAGTTATCTCCCTTATATTTCCATGGTTGGCAATAAAATATTTTTTGCAGGCCACCTTATTTCATTGAGACATACCATAAACTTCAATTAAATCGAGAAATAAAAGTATATTTTGTCGGCCCTACCTCGGCAAAATTTTCAGCTTCAGAATCTAGACTATATATATTTGCATTAATATTTGCTAAGACAACGTGACTCTAGGCAGTTTCTGGGTATCTATGAATTTTGAAAGAAATAATTATAAAGTCTATATTGTTATTTCAGAAAAAAAATATTTCAGGCGATATGCATGCGTTCGATCTTTATCATAAGTATCGAGTCATTACAACTTGTTTACTGTATCCACGTTAAGCTGTATTCATAAACCACCACATTATACATCTTCTGTTTATCAACTTGCTTCCCTGGTCATAGCATATTTTAATCAAAACTAAGGTTTAACAGATATTTTTACGATGAAAACATCTTATATTAGGAAAGTTTACATTGGTGAAAATGAAAATAAGGACAACTCCACTTGCATTGGTTTCGTATAATACCAGCGGAGCACCTGTCATGGTTTACAGTAGTTTAATCTCAATGAATATTAGCAAGTCCAATTTTCCTTTGTCATGACTGTTTAATAATCGTTTTAATTACAGAAAGTTCTGGAGACTTTAATAAGTTTTATGCACTTCAACGTGTAATCTCAATATGTATTAACTGTTCAAGTAAGTTTGTTATTTGGAACAAGTTAACACTTCAGTATTTGCTTGCAACGGCGAAAGCAGAACAAAGATCTCATTCTCATGAAGTCAAAATGTTAGAAAGAATATCACCATTTAATTAAATATCACCTTTGACGATTTTTGCACCGAAACACTATATGAATTCTTCATAAAATGTACGTATTTAACAAAGCCCAATCATATGTGTTCAATATATTTTTATAAAACATTATTTAAGGACCTACATGTGTGTTGATCGAACCTAATGGAAAAACTTTACATTCGTTTGGATATGAAGCTGAAAACAAGTACGCGCAACTGGCTCTTGACAAAGTCAATACCGAATGGTATTTCTTCAAACGCTTCAAAATGATGCTCTTTGACAAACTTGTAAGTAAATTTACTTTATTTTAATAAATTGAATCATCATACAATCAAGTACATAATAAAAAAATTTCAAAATAACTTCAAAACCAACACTCATGTATATTAAGTGATATCAGTAACGTTAAAACACATAAACCCAAAACCATACAAATACAGCGTGGGCGCCTAGCCGACCATGCAAGAGACAGACACAGTACATTCTATCTATCCTCCTAGTTCAAGTCTGCCGTTAACAGTCACCGACAATGAATGCCATTTTGCATGGCCTAAAATTACTATTAAGGGATGTAATTGAAATTGGTAACGAAACTGAATTGAAGTACAAGGAGAACTTTTACAGCCGCTACAGGGCACTTGCCACCTGCTGTATTGATATATATAATATAATTATAGAAAGTGCCAAACAAACAAATATTACAAAGTGGTTTTGACTAATAAACTATGATACTCTGCGTACGTAATAAGTATGGCATGCCTTATTATAGGCAATTGTAACATTATTGTATCAGTTATTTGTTAGTCTAATTTTTGCTTTGATCCATATTACTGCGTTATAGTATCATAAAATAATAATTAAATGACAACTAAATAACACTAAACACTGTATTTTTGACCAAAACAGGGAATCGAACGCAACATTCTGCTGGAAGACTTAACAGGTAAAAAACTGCCTGCAAAAACAGTATTTTCCTTGTCAATCAAGTATCTTAGAGAAGATCTGATACAAACGTCAGGGAAAACTATCGCAGATGGTGGATTAAGCGACAACGAAATTTACTGGGTTCTGACAGTGCCAGCCATCTGGAACGATGCTGCCAAACAGTTCATGAGGGAAGCAGCAGAAGCTGTACGTAGTCTGATAAGAATATGAAATAAATAATAACAGACTCGGCGTATGAAATGATTCGTAAACTAATGTTGATGGCTTTCAAGGTTTTCTTTTCTTCTAATACATAAAGCTCATATTAAAACTTTAATCAGTGTATGGGCGCCTTTTTATTTCCGATCCAAATTTTAATGACCCATGAATATAATTAAAGTAAGCAAACACAGTATTATAAATCCCCAAAAATGTAACTTGCGTAAATGATATATATTGACAACAGAAAGGTTTTACAATTGCATCCGCTATCATTAAATCACCAGTGACAGGCATAACCGACAAACTCGCGTGAAATATAATACAGTTCTTACCTTACCGTAGTGCGATTTATAGTTTGTTAATACTTACACCCTGGCTAACCTGGTACGCTTCGCGAACGGCACTTCGCCGCGATCACAGCATATGCAGCGCTTTTAACCGACATAACCGGTGTCAATGTAGGAGGTTATGTGGGGTAAGGTAAGACAATCGCTGAGTTTTTGGCTAAGTGTTCAAATAATACTCAAACTCAATCAATTAATGACTCTATGACTCTAGCCTTCTCTGTGTCCAAAATAAAGTAGTTTTCTCAATCATTCGTGAAAATGGACCTGTCTGTGCTGCAAATGTTGTAAAAGTCCTGTTCAGAGCTTGAGCTAAACTGAAGTGCAGTAAAGAATTATGACTGCATAAACATTGTCTGTACTGGATGACAACGCAGTGTAAAATTTGTGTGTGTTTTATCAATATTAGACTTAATTTTTTCAAAAAATGAGGCGTTACGCACCGTACACCGATACTTGATTTTTGCTACGCTGCGTACCACAGCACTTTATTCGATGCTGGTATCAAAATATACTTTGGTTGTCAAAATCTTTGACTGTTTCTTCACATTTAATTGATTGGTTTACAATGCAAAACAGAGTTTGATATACTTAAAAGTTCTGCAATCAACAACCAGGAGCGGATTCAGATGATGTTCTTTTGGGTTGCTCAAACCCCCTTTTAGCGCATTAATATTTAATTTTCATACAGATGATGGCCAGAAAGTTGGAAATTATCATATACGTAACTACCCTAAGTCTGACACAAACGAAGTTCTTTTCTTGAAAACCTTTGATCCGACCCTGAACAGCGTATTTCACGCAATACAGGAGTTCCCTACCGATGAAAACCCCAATCAATAATTTGTGAATTATTGCTAATGTTTATTTCAAGTTACTGACTTGACCTTTGACATGTGGTGAAAAATGAAATGTTGTACATCATCTTGTAATCACTTTAAGCTGTATACCAAGTGCATTATATGCAGGATCATTTTCACCAAAGGTCTAAGGTCAGGTTTACTTGAATAAGACATTTTTTTTTATAACTTTAGAAGTAGTCAAGATCATTTCACGAAACTTGGTATTCATTTAAATGGTAATACGAAAATTATGCACGGCCTTTTATTTTCACCAATGGTCTACGGTAGGAGACTGTTACTTAAAAATTGCAAAAACTTATTATTTCAATAACTTATACATTGTCAAGTAAACAAGATACGGTGATGACAGTTGGAATACATATTTGAAGAAAGGTGATTACAGCATTATGTACAACATTTCATTGTTCACGACAGGTCAAAGGTCAAGTCAGTTACTTGGAATAAAGATTAACTATCTTTCACAAATTATTGATTGGAGTTTCACCTTTAGGGGACCCCTGTGCAATACGCTGATAGCCTTGTTCAGGGTCGGATGAAAAATTAAATCAAAGCGCTGAAAGCGTTGAAAGACTGGCGCGCTGGTTGAATCGAACATGCCCTGCACAGATATCATTACTGTAAACATATGAAACTATGTGTGATTTTTTCGTTCAACTTTGTGACAGTTACTATCATCAACATTAGCAAATAATTCAGTATATTCAGGGATTTCAATAGATGCAGGTACTTGTATTTTGATGCGAGGAAATTAGGTTTTCCACTTTTTTTCCACCTGAATCTTAGGTTGGGGGTCTTTTTGATGCAGAAGCGTATGATTAGTGGTTAAATTTTGCTAGAATAACGATGATCAGGCTCCGCCACAACTGAGTAGTGTCAACAATGAAATGTACAAGGCCCACGTACCTTAAGAGACTGAAACAGTCAGTAAGTTTTACGTCGATCGTAACAATGCATTAACAAAAATATTCGCCAACTAACTAACGGTCTCCCCAGGATTTTTGGAAGCGTTGTCGCTGGACTGTTCGTGGATTTAAGCTCGCGAAACTTTTTTTTTTTTTTAACTATAATTTTATACAGTTTTATATCTCACACATATCAAACTCAGTGTTTCATTACAACTGACAGAATTAGGATTAAACTTTCAGACGCCTCTTTTTTCTTGGACCCAAGTGCTGACTGCCTTATTATAATCAAACTTCAGTTCATCAGGACCTTCCATGGATAATATCATTAACAATGAATTTAATGTTGAATTATTTAGCCTGCTTCTAAGCTTTGTCTTCACTCTTGATAAGGTGGAAAAAAACCCACTCACAATCTGAAATTAAATTAATTTACGATACCAGTAAACATATAGACAGCTTCACATATATAAAAATAATATCATAATAGGTATTCAGTTAACACAAGCAGGTATAATAAATTATGTAGTGCACCCCTAGAACCTGGTTTAAACCCCCGGTAGCAAATTATTTTGCCACTGACTGTTCCAAGGCGCTAACCCATACGGTTAACCTTTTTTGTTAAACAATCAACAAACAAATCATTTATTTTCCTCTCTTCTTTTTGCTGCAGGGGGAGGCTGTGTTTTATGAGTGTGGCGATTCCTGATATGCATATTTCCCTTTTTATATATAGTAGCATGAAATTGAGTTATTTTATTTAATTAATGCAAGACAAGGCTAAGTAAATATATATATATAAAAAACCATTGCCAACTTCTTGCAACCTGGAGAAGACTTTCTTCCACTTAGGATCGACACCTGAATGGATCGAACTGGCTGTTCGAGGTAGCCGGCGTTTATTCAGTGTCTCGGCATGTTGGGGTTCCGCGTCCGGCGTCGGAGTCATTTCACGACGTGAAGGGGTACTTTGCGTCGTCAGAGTCGCTCTTGAAGGTCTATCCGGAATGATCTCGATCTCACTTCTAGAATTTTGAAGTTCAGAATGCCCGATGGCATCAGCCACACAAGGCCGGTTTCTCTTGAAATAAGATAGAATTGACGAGTCGTCGTTCTTTCCCGCATGCATACTTGAAAATGTGTCCGACGAAAATGAACTGATCGTTAAGATGATAGCGCAGTAAAATGCCACAGAATGTATTTCTTTTGCAATTTAAGTTCTAACTGCAACTTGCCAATAGATTTGTTTAAAACAAATCCATTATCGCACAATTATTTTCATACATGTATACAGTACAATTTTCGAAGTGTTTGTCTTCTAATCACAGAACTAAGAATAACTAAATTATTACTCATGATCGCATCTACTTAAAATCATTGAACATTATGTCAAACACACCGGGTTCCGCTTTTAATTGAGAATATCAACAGTCGGCAACGCCAAAATACGATCAAACGACACCGACAGACTTGCGAATTCACCACGTGGAGAGGCGGAGTTATCCAGCTGATAGTAAAGAAATCGATTGTGATTGGTCAAATCGCCCATTGCTTAACCTTGAATGAGGTGTGTATTGAAAAGCGACCTGTGTTTACAATGCAAGAAACAGAAAATTATGACATGTCGATTTTGAATAAACGGATGACGGCGAATTTAACACTTGTTGGAAATAGATCAAAGCTTGTTAACGGTTGTCTTGGGAGAACACTGGGACTCGGCCCGGTCCTTGATAGCCGAGCAAAATCTCGATCCACAACTGCTCCAACCTAACCAAAATGGCAACCCACGCTATCTCCCGCTTGTCACGTGACTGATATGTTTTTAAAATCATTGAACATTATGTCAAACACACCCGCTATTAATTGAGAACATCAACAGTCGGCAGAGCCAAAATACGATCAAACGACACCGACAGACTTCCGACCACGTGGAGAGGCGGAGTTATGCAGCTGATAGTAAAGAAACCGATTGTGATTGGTCAAATCGACCATTGCTTAACCTTGAATGAGGTGTGTATTGAAAAGCGACCTGTGTTTACAATGCTAGAAACAGAAAATTATGACATGTCGATTTTGAATAAACGAATGTCGGCGAATTTAACGCTTGTTGGAAATAGATCAAAGCTTGTTAACGGTTGTCGGGCACAACTACTCCAACCTAACCAAAATGGCAACCCACGCTATCTCCCGCTTGTCACGTGACTGATTTGTTTTTAATCGTTTATTTAATATCCTTTCATAGTTGTCCGAACACCAACATTAAAAAGTTTTCTTTTTTTTATTTGTAGCATTATCTTTCAAAGTTCGCATTCCTACTCGAAATATTTGTATTTTCTTAAAATGCACTACTTTTTATGCCACAAAACTACTAAATCTTTCAGGCGTAACTAAACTACTTATGCATATCCAGTTGCTTGTTCACTGTCGTAGCTGGTCGTTATTTCACTCTACATTTGTTAGCAGGCGTTTTTGGCATGGATGCTACAAAATTACACGGAAAGTTACTATCAATCGCTCAGCATTCGTGGAATGGTGTGCTGCATTTTGCTTCACACTTGCGCAGAACATTTCGGCCTGCTCTCGCGGTGACCACAAAAGCCCACTTACTTGATACGCTCTCGTGGTCGCAATGATACACCCGAAGTTAAAGACTGCGCGTCGCAGAGTTCACGGCATCGTTACTTAAGACTGTCGCGCATGCGCTTCAGTCTAAAAATAGGGTTCGATTGGATCAGTCTTATGGTAGTTATGTGATTATATCAGGAATCTTTATTTTGATAAAGATTCCTGATTATATCAACTTTCTGGTCATAATCCCAAGAAAATGAAATATTGCTGGACACAAAGGGGGTTTGAGAAACCCCAAAGGATACCCTCTGAATCTGCTCCTGCTTGTTGATGGCTGAATTGTTAAGTATATCAAACTCTGTTTTGCAATGTACACCACACAACAAACTACTGCTCAATTAAATGTGAAGAAATAGTTTTATATTTCGACAACCAATGTATATTTTAATTACAGCATCGAATAAAATGCCGTAATATGCAGCGTGGCAAAAATCAAGTGCCGGTGTACAATGCGTGGCCTCTCGTTTTTTTTGTTTGCTTCAAGCAAGTAAAATATAGATAAAACACAGTCAGATTTTACACTGCGTTGTCCTCCAGTCCAGACAATTTTTATGCAGTCATAAATCTTCACTAGACTTCAGTTTAGCTCAAGAAAAATACGTTTGAACAGGAATTTTACAACATTTGCAGCACAGACAGGTCCATTTTCACGAATGTTTGAGCAAACTACTTTATTCTTGACACAGAAAAGACTAGAATCATAAAGAGTCATCAATTGACAACCTTACAGGCTTATTGGTTTAAGTATTATTCAGATATCTAACCAAAAACTCTGCGATTTTCTCACCTTACCCCATAGAACCTCCTACATTGTCACCGAGTGCGCCGGTAAAAAGCGCTGCATATGCGGTGATCGCGGCGTAGTGCCGTTCGCGAAGCGGACCAGGTTAGCTAGGGTGAACTGATGGACTCAATTATTTTAAATTTTTCTAAAGAAAACTTTAAACATTTGAACAAGAGTAAAGCAAGCTTTAAAACCATCAATTTAATTTTGATTCTTGGTATCAATCAAAGTTAGTGCTATACCCATTAATCAATGAAATAACCATTTTGTTTTTAATCTTCGTAAGTCATCAGCGTCGTTAACAGCAGTGACATAAAAAACAACAGCTATATCGTTGCAATGCGGTGTGTAAAATCATTTCTAGCAAAACTGACGCCGTGAGCCAATGTTAAAAACACGCTCATCTCTTGTTGATAAAATAAGTCTTTTAAATGACAGGTACTCTTAGTAAATCAGGAATAAATCAGCGGTTAACATATATATCCTTTTAATGACTAAAAATTGTAGTTTAAAAATTTGGTTCGCTCGAATAGAACAACATAACATAGTGTCATTATTTTTTGCACAGGCTGGTATACCAAGTAATAAACTGACCATCGCTCTGGAGCCTGAAGGAGCTTCCATCTTCTGCAGATATCTTCCTGTAGAAAAGTGCTTAGGAAGAGACAAAACATCACTGTCCAAGTTCAACACAGGGACAAAATACATCGTTCTGGATGCTGGAGGTACACATATTTATTATGTCAAATACATCTAAATGGATTATAGTTGCATTGTTTAACTTATTATAAGAGCTTTTTAACCATAGTTTTTATTTAATATAGTCATAGTTTTTATTTAGTATTACTCAGGACATACTTTAACTGAAATGAAAGTACAATTATTTATGATATGTTTATTACAATGCCAACGCAGTACTCTAATCAGAAAAAGATCAATCTTGCATAATATTTATTGTGTTGCGTATTTCGAAAATTTCAAGAGTCCACATTCAGTCATAATTGATATTCACATCATAAATCTTTTAGTCGATTAAATAAAATCCGATTTTTTGATAATGCATTTCATTAATCCCGGTGAGGAATTGAATCCTCACAAACAGACCCAAAATCTATAAATAAAATGTGATATTGTGATTTCACAAGATCGCCTGTTCATTTATATTTTACAGCGTTTATCTATTTATTTTTCAAAGGTGGAACAGTTGATGTAACCGTGCACGAAGTAGTAAGTGATAAAGAACTTCGAGAGCTTCACAGAGCAAGCGGAGGAGCTTGGGGTGGTACCAAAGTAGATGATGCTTTCGAGACTTTCCTTGTAAATCTTCTTGGTAAGGCGTTAAAATCAATTTATTTTTTACTGCGTTATTTCTGCCCATCCCCGATCTTTAAGCACCATTATTGTTAAAGAGTAATCTTGCTCCACTCAGTTTGCTTACGTCAAATTGTTTGCTTATTGTATTTGTCGATCTTAAATAAATATTATACACCAACATGTTAACAGATAAACACACAACTGTCTTAAATAAAATAAAGGTGTTGACATTTTCAACAATTGAATTTTAAACACAGTAAAATGTTTAATGGTCTCGGGCCTAACAACATTTTTAATGCGTCATAAACTTGAATCGATTTCCCTTGATTGAAATCGTTAGATAATGTTTTTCAACGATGTAAAACATGCATATTAAAAAAACAAAGCCTACATATAGACACACAACCAAAAACATTTATTATTATTACAAAATGTATAGAGCAGGTGTTTATAAAAGGATCAATTCCAAATAAGACACAACAAACAATTTAAGAGAAAGAAATTTCGGGGAGGGGGTGGTTACCGTATTGGAACGCTCAGTGGCAAAACATTTCGTCACTTGGTATTAAACCAAGTTCTATAGTGTATCAAACTCGCACATGCAAAATAGGTTCACATATAAAAACAAGTTCAAGTTGTATAATTCGTGAATTAACTGCAAATCAATAATCAACTCAATCATGGTCTGCATAAGCACACATATAAAACATTAATAAGCTAACGATAATGTCGAACAAACACTTTTCATCTTATAAAGAAACGTATTCCGGCATTTAAAGCAGCCTATTCACAATTTGGGTTGAATACACCAATGTCTCAGTTGTGGTACACGTAACTTATACTTTTACAATTAAATAATGCCTATACGAAATCGAGCGAAGTGGATTTCACTGCGTTATAATAGTAATTTTGGTTTTAAATATATTAACTCGCACGTTGACAGTGTAAGGATTTTACATCATATTTGCCTTGTTATCAGGTCTTCTACAGTTGATTTTGTTTATTTTGATATTTGCAAACTCTTCATTTTTTCATTCCAATACGCGACCAGAAATTCGCTTAATCAGTGTCAACGACGCCTATAATTTAGTGGTAATTTATGAAAGCATATTCAACTTGCTTGTAGTGCACTTTCATAATGATAAAATAAAAGTTGTATTTGAAATTTGGTTTGGCCATACATTTTTTTATTTTATTTTTAGCAATTGATGAAAACATTCAATTTTTATAGGAAAGGAAGTCATCGCAAAGTTCAAATCTGAACACATGGAAGATTACATTGATTTGTTCCGGGACTTCGAAATTAAGAAGCGAACGATTTCTCCCAGTAAAGATGATAAAATCACCATACGCTTCCCTTTAGCCTTGTTCGAACTCGTTAGCGAAATGACCGGTCACACAATCAAAGATTGCGCAAAGCGAAGTCGTTATCAAGACAAGTTGACTGTTTCTGGAGACAAGATTAGGTTCGATGTTACTGTTACGAGATCTTTCTTTGAAAGCACTGTCGCGAGCATCATCGATCACATCACAATGTTACTGAAGAAACCGGCTGTTTCTGATTGCTCAGCGATTGTCATGGTTGGTGGCTTTTCCGAGTCACCAATGTTACAGGAAAATATACAGAAGAAGTTTAGTAGATTGAAAATCATCATCCCGGACGAGGCTGGTCTCGCAGTTATGAAAGGAGCTGTAATCTTTGGACACAGGCCGATGGCGATTGTCGAGAGAATATGCAAGTTTACGTATGGACAAGAGATAGCACACAAAACTTCGCTAGACTGCAATCATCCACCTGGTCGCCGAGAACTTGACGGAAACGGGGAAATGCGCTGCTGGGATATGTTCGAAATATATGCAAAGCTTGGACAAGCTGTGAAAATTGGAGAGGAGACGAAAGAACTTTTAATATATCCCATGTACGATGACCAAACCGCTATTGATAAAGAGATATACGCTTCAACGAATTCCGATCCGAACTTTGTAACTGAAAATGGATGTTCGAAAATTGGCACATTCGTAATACCTATCTATGACACGTCCTTGGGCAGAAAGAGAAAATTTGGAACAACCTTCAGGTTCGGAGGTACCGAAATAGAAGTGAAAGTTGTTGATAAGGTTACGGGGCAAGCAACCATCAAAACAGTTGACTTTTTGGGGTAATAGTTTTTCTATTATTTATACATGAATCCAAACTAAACCTCTTTCTAATCAACACTGACAGAAAAGAATACCGGGTATCATTATACAATATGGCGGTACAGTAATAAGTTTTCATTTCCTAATCAAAGAACAAGTTATCATTTAAAAATATTTCTTTATAACCTCCATTTTAAATAAGAGATGTGTAAAAGTCATAAAATGGTAAATAAATGTTTCATCTATTTGAATTCGTTAAGTTGTTTACAAACATCAGTGATAAAAAAAACGTTTTGCCAGGAGCCTCAATGATAGTCAAATACTTATAGAAACGCCACTTGTTTGGTGATGTAAGACAATGTTATCTTGACCGAGCACGCCTTTCCACGTGCTGATCTCTTTTGTCACTTATTTTTCTTTACATTTTTGAAGCATGTGATCCAAAAAGATATAAACAGTCGCTGTCATGTACAAAAATGAATAACAAATACATTACTTGTCAGATGCTTGTTTGATTACAGTTTTACTGAACTCGTTTTATATCGTTTTGTATTACATGTCAACACGTGTATATTTATAACTGCATTTTTGTGAACTGCATATATAATTTATATAATAAACCAAATATTACACAGGAAACATCCTCATGTATATTCATATTCTGTTAAATAATTTCCAAAACTGTTTAACGTTTGCTTTACAACATTCATTGTATTATACAGAATTGTTGATAAAAATATCGTTTTGTTGTTGGTGAACTTTTCATACTTTCTTTTGGATTTCTCTTGATTTAAGAGAGCTAAATATTTACCAGGAAACATCCTCATATCTTTTTAAATTCTTTCCAAATATTTTTTAACAGTAACAGTAGATATTTTTATGTATTATATGCCGGAAACAATAATGTGAGAATATTACAGATAATATTGATCATTAAAACACACGTCGATGATTTACACTTTTCTTTAATATACTTTGACCTGAAAATTTCGTATTTGTCTGATTTGTTGGTGTCACAGTTATATAATTCATAACAATGCTAGCATACATTTTTGTTTGCAATATATATATATATATATATATATTACTGAAATTTGATTTAACCTTTTACTTCATGCATACGACATTTATGCATGTTCGACCAGCTGAGTTCCGGATTAGATTGAATATCAGTGAAATGCGGTCTGCATCTACCTAAGGTTTAGAAATCGTTCTTTTATGTCTCGTTGACAGGGAAGTAAACGAAAGTAACTTAATAGATAAATCTTATCGAATAGAGGCAGACTGATACCGGAAGAGCACAAGCATATGTGTGGCGCTATATTAGGAAACCGCCTTTCAAAAAGGCAATGGCTATCAAGGGGCACTTATTTTCTTCTATGTAATTTACCTTTAATTTCCTTATCGTTTTAAATAGGCGGTGATAAATCTTGACACCAATATGGTTCTAATAATTAGGATAATATCAACCATGTATAATGGACATTAAAGACTGAGAATTTAACACAGAGTACTATTGAATTTGGATTTCCTTTTTTAACCTTTATGAGAACTAACCTAGTCTGGTTACCTGCCCCTGTCATTATATTATTGGGTCAGGCATACACCAATAATGGCGGCGCTCTGTGTAAACAGAATCCTACAGTAAAATATATTTGCTGGACCAATCTTATATATTTGTTGGACCAAACTCCGTCAATAGTTTTCTTTTGTTTGCATATTTTGATACGACCCTTAAGCTATTCTGGTCCATGCTATGTCAAGTGAAAATCGGTTATTATTAAATTGTATGGTTTTCGGGAAAAAATGTTCGGCTATAGTTAATCTACAGTGTGAGTCATATTATTTTGTAATTTCGTCCAAATGGTCCATAATCTAACATTTTATTTTAAATTTACTACATAAACAGGAGGCCGCCATTTTAGCACATGCCAGACGTTCTGATTGATAGTACGTCGGGTACCAGACTAGAACTAACCTTAAATTGATAAAAGCTAACAATGTAGATCCCGATCTACACCTACAATGGTCTTCCATCATTGGAGCCATTCCCAATGGACTAAGGGCTATTACGCCTTTAATCAATCTATTTCTACAGATTATAACAACATGGTTGATGGAAAATTTTATCATATTGCCTAACATTAGCCCACTTGTAAGTTTGATAATAATACAAGATATGATTTTATTTCCTCTTTTACGTAATTCTGAACACCGTGGTACTCTAAAGCGTTATTATACTTATACTTTTATTTCAAGCACTCGGCAAATGTTTGCCTTTGGCTAAATACATAATACAACATGAAATATGGCAAGTACATACATTTACAAACATAACAATTAACATAAACAAATCAAATGACATAATCACAGAAAAGGACAGAAAACACAAGCAACATAGTTATGAAACATCAATATTACTCAGTGTATCAGAACGTAGTACAAAAGCATCCCTTAAGTATTTACATAGTTTTAATTGTATTGTGACATTTTTAGAGGTCATACTGTAGAACTGGATTTATTCGCGTTGATTTTATTTTCGCTAATATTCGCGAATCGCTTGCCTCGCGAATTCATAAATATCGCGAATATATGATGAGTTTTGATATATCCGATACTAATTATCCGAAAAGAGGCAACTTAAAATAGAGCTGTTAATCTCTTCAAACGTCACATATAATTCCTATTGGTCCACCAATCATTTATTTGATTTAATTGTTTGAATAAAGTTTTGAGTAATTTATTCTGATACAGGAAACAATAAAGCTATTGTCAGCCTTGTTTGTTATATTTCGCACCTTAACAAAAGGCAGCTTGCCTAACAATATTATGTTTATTTATAGTTAATTGCTTCATAGCTCAGTAAGGACAATTGTATATATCTGTACCGTTTGCATGTGTTTAACGATGAAATCGTGATCATGCTTATAAATTATACTTTTATATTTTCGGTTTTGAGTCTGGCGACGTCGCGAATTTATGAATACGCGAATAAAGAAAATTGCTGATTTTTGACGAAAATCGCGAAATTTTGACCTCGCGAAATTAATGCGTTTTACAGTAATAGAAATAAATTTAGTTATAGTTGGCCATGCAGTAAGGCCGAAATATTTTTTTACGAATATCAGTATATCTTGAACAGCAGAGCAGGAAATGGTATTCTGATTCGACTAATTTTTGTGGACAGACCTTGCATAATCTTTGATTCCTATCAATATTATTAACATATTTATATCATAATCGGTTAATTGGTCATAATTAATACTATTTTCTATATCATTAACGAAAAGGATAAAAAGCAGAGGGGAGAGTGGCTCCCTCTGTTTTACCCCGAGCGTGACGTCAAAAAAGTCTGACATATTATTATTTATATCAAGCCTAACACAAGATTAAACACTGCTATAAATTGCTTTAATCATTCTAAGCATTTTACAACTGACGCCAGATTCAACAAGTTTAACCCACAATGCCTCGTGTATAACGGTATCGAAGGCCCTTTCGTAGTCTATAAAAATGCACCATAGTTTAGAATTACGTGCTAAAATCTTCTGAATAAGGGAGGAGAGAATGAATATAGCGTCAGATGTAGAACGTTTATCTCTAAAACCATATTGAGCATCCATAAATACATAATTGGATTCACACCATTTATTAATTCTGTTTCGCAATAATAGTGAATATATTTTAGCAATGGTATTGACTATTGTTATGCCTCGATAATTAGCTGGGTCAGAAGGGTCCCCTTTTTTTAATATAGGGACAATAAACCCCTTGCTCCATGACTGGGGATATATTCCAGTGTCAAAAATTTTATTAAATATACTACATAAATAGGGACTGAGAAAGGTATTTGCATCGATGAAAAAATCCGCAACAATATTGTTCAGATCACTACTTTTGTTCCTTTTAAGGCACCGTAATGTTTTTTGAATTTCATCAATTGTAAATGGAGAATCTAGTTGGTCTACATGAAGTACCTCGGGTCTTTCGTAGGTAAATGTTTGAGAATTGTTTTCTTTATGTGGAGTATTAGATACATTTTCGAAATATCGAGAAAATTCATCAAAATTGATAGTATTTAATTTTGTTGACTTATTATTGTTAAATTTCTTTATATATTTCCAAAAATTTCTCGGTGATGTTTTACTCATATTACGCAAGTTTTTTTGTTCATTTGTATCGAAATTATATTTAACCTTACGTTTGACTTTTGCAAAGATAGCTCTCGCCGCGAGAAAATTTAATTTATTAACATCTGTTTTATTCTGATTAAATATTCTTTTACTATTAAAAAAAAATTAATTTACTTACAACAATATGTAAGGTGCTTTTGTCTAAAAATGTTTGCAATATGGGGTAATTGGAAAAGAATGTTTTACCTTCAGTTTCCTGATCATGTAAATTGATAACAAAAAATAAACATGTTGATTTCTCTCTTCATGATTGAAAATTCTTTTTAAGGACCTTTCATATTGGTTTCAACATCATATAACTCACGTGGTTATTTGAATATTTGTTTTGTATTGATTCGTTTTTGTGCTTGATTGCAAATATAATTTTAAGGATTTTTAGGTCTAGTTGGTTTACTGTTCTAACTTTCTTAACGTATGCGAAATAAACAAATTTAACTTTTAGCATTTTTTTGTCTAAAGCTTCGTATCTGTGATCATATGATTGTTAAATAAATGTTTTAATTGCATAATGTGATATTTTCAGAAAAAGTGAAATATTCATATCAAGAATTTAAACGGTTTGTATATCCAGATGCGGGCGGAGGCCGAAAAGTTGGTATAATAAAGTTAACTGAAGATGTAAATCGTGTTTTGGTAGTGTTTTATTCCTTTTTAATTATCAAGACTATACATGCTAGATAGGGACACGCGCAAGCGTGGGCTTAGAGAATCTCCCTGCAAGTGCAAGCTTAAAGAATCTTCCTCTATGCAATAAAAGAAAGACAAGCATGTCGCTAGCATGTCGCTAGAAGGACCTGTGAACTGACTAATCTTCTTCATTTCATAATGTTTTCGATAAAGAAATGTTAAAATAGGCGTCTACATTAGAATAGTGAACAGCCGAATCATTTTAAAATGCTTGTAAACATAATAGTGTTATAAAAAAATCCTGTTTATTATACTTGACAATGTTTATAACTGAAGTGATATCACTTACAATCCAATAGCATGCAACCAACCTGCTTGATTTTTTTATGATGTAACAGTTTCCTTTAGTTATCACGAACTTTTAAAAGACCAAACTTCAGTTACCTCAAAGATGTCATGTAATTGTTCGATTAATTCAGTATATTATTTTTATATTCTTAGCGTAGAGTTTCTATTTTTAACCTTAGGCGTTTCCGGTTCTTTATAGGCGTGTTTGACTCTTTCCGCACAAATCAGTGCTAGCATAAAAAATCAACGAAATTTCAACTATAGATTCTCATATATGAGTGCTTTGGCGACATAGAACAGAATATCGCACTGTAAATGTGAAATTAAAAATGTGTCACTCCAGAATTTCGAACAAAAAGCCAACAACATACCATCATCATTTAATTGTTTTCTTACAAAGAAGCTCAGATCCACTGGTAATGGACAACACACAAAATACAAAACAAACAATCTGCCAAAAAATAAACAAGATAATAATAATAACAATGATCAGTACACAATTTTCGGTAATCATTGTACCATAAAACTTAAAAGCTTTATTCTTAATTCTTTGAAAACGCAAAACATTGTTACATTGAATAATAAAGATCCATAGTCTTAAGCGGCAAAGAAATTAGAAGTTAATGAATTAAAAATGACTATAATATTTAAATGGTTGAATAGCTTTCGCCTAAGTTACCGATTACACTTAGCGACAAGTTAAGCAATACATTTCTACACATGCGAATAATATACATTTTGATATAACCGGAATTAACATTGGTCGGAACTGTACAAAATGGGATAAACATTAAGAATCTGAAAATATAACTCTTATCTGTAACAGACAAACTCGTAAAAATTCAAAAGAAATTAGGAAAAAAGGACCGTATAACAAAAACTCAGAAAGTTCAGGAGGAGTAGCGAACTTTGTAAGCAGTCGAATGTCCTCCGCCCACACGGTACACAATTTTAACTATTACATCTATGAGTTCAGAAATAAAGATCAAAATTTTGATCAGAAACATTTAACAATTAGCTAACTTTATTGTAGTTTGATTTTCATATAACATTTATATTCACCCTAGCATAATTTATAATTGAACCGGAACATGTAAAGTTTAAACATTGACTAATCCCAAACACCCGAATATATTTCAGGAAATCATAGTGATCTTCTTGAAAAGTAAGTTGATACAGAAAGAACAATAATTCTTAATGTGAAGACTAATTTCATTTATATCCTGTTTAAGATGTGATAATTCTTTAACATAAAAATACAAAATTTGCGGATTCTCTGAGAAGCAAATCTGATCATTCAATGTATTGTTTGGCATTGATCCTGTTAAGTAATTTCGTTCTCCTAGCGGTTTTTATCAGATTTTCTTTTTTGTTTGATCAGTGATATTATTTCCACTAATTTACTGGCCGCTTATTCTTATACAGAGTACAAAATGCACTTACATTACTTCGATTAAAGTAGTGTCAAACTGGACAGCGACACCTTGTGAGTTGTTTGAGACACACATATACGGCACATTTTGCGAATTTAAGCGTCAAAACTCGGTCAGGGATTGTGTTATGTTTGTGTGCTTGTGCATGCAACATTGATGAGCTGATGTGTGGGTTGGAGTTATTTCACCAATGCAACTTTTACTTGTTAATTCATATGAGAACCTGTTGGGGGAAAGTGTGAGGTTGTTGCACCCTAAAGCCTAGGTTAAGCCCCCCGGTGGCAAACTGTTTTTTCACTGACCGTTCCAAGGAGGTAACCCCCTCGGGTGGCATCTAGTTTTGAAACTGATTACTGTATTACCATGCTTTCTTCTCTTCTCTACTTTTGACTTTGTAGGGAGGCATGTCTGCTGGATGAGGCAATCCCTGATATGCATATTTTAGTTTTTCTTAACCGGCATTTGCGAGATAGTTTCAAAAATGTATCGAAAGCTCTCAATTTCTTCTTTTTCTCGTGTCGAGTTAATTTTTATATACAGTGTAGGTCGCAAATAATTCAAAAATCTTCTTTATTTCTCGTATTCCGCGCATGCCTTAACTCATGGAAACTACAAAGAGAATGTTATGAGATGGGTTCGCGAATTACGCGATGATTTTTTTAATATATTGAGAACAATTTTGTCGTACGATTTATCCAACATGCCTATGGCTAAACCCCAGCCGATTTTACGAAAAAAGTCCATGTTGTTTTTCTACGGATTAACTTATACCTAAGGATGAATATCCATATAATGTGTGGCGGTTTCAGGTGCAGATCTTTACCAATAATTAGCTAGAGTTAATCTTCAGCATATACTGAAATTTATTCATGCTACAGCCAGGATTGAAATTGTTCACTTAGGCTAGCGATCTACATCTGTGACTTTTCTCAACGTGCATGGGATGTTTTTTGGGCTTCAACGGAAAAATACCCCAAGACTTAGTTTTTCAATACTCGACAGAAGCCTTCAGATTCGGTTTCTGCATCTGCATGTTGAATGGAAACATAACTGCAATTAATTTACGTAAGGCCCGGTTACCAGGTTTAGCCACCCACATTCATATTTGATCAGCATGAGAACACATTTTTCCCAAATATGTTTCTTATGTGAATCGAACATTTTTGTGTGCGTCCCGACAAGAAACAAATCTTAGCTTAACTTTGTAATAATATCCAATGCGATATCTTTATTTGATTTGAACGGTAAACTATCTCGACAGTAAACAGGCAAAAGCAGCCCTGTTCAATGACTGAATAGCAAACATCAATCATTAAACTTCTATCAACATTGACAGTTACTTACTGCTTCACACCTATTTTGTACAAAAATGCTATTTAATAAGATTCTTCATTTAGTTTTTAACCAGTAATCATCCCCAAAAGAGGAACTCTTTACTGTGTAAATACTTCCTTATTGTGGATCTTCAGTATGACCAACAACAATGTAGATGGATAGAGAATTTTGTTGTAAAGATTTCGACTCCGAGATGGCCTAATGCAATCGTTGAACGTAGTCTGCAAGAATAAAAAGTGTTAAAGATTGATGTCAAAGATTTACCTTGATATACAATATAATACTGAAAACAATATATGAAGTCTTTTGAAAGAACGTTCGATTATGAAGAGAGAAACTAACATGTTTATCATTTTTTCGTCTATTTACGCGAACATGAATTGTCAAACAAATGTTACTTATATCTCATCTTTTATACATTTTAGACAAAATGACCTCACATATTGCTGTCATTATCAAGTAAGTAATATGACACTGACAACAACATGTTGACTTACATATGTTAAAAATATGAAATATTTGTAAATGTGTGTTTGACCTTGAATTTCCTGATAGCTTTCTGGTCGCGTAAATGGGTGACCAATGTCGATTTCTCTCTTCATAATAAAAGAACATAACATATTAATGTCAGAAGCATTATTTATGTAGGCATTTAAAATAATGTCTCATGTTGTTTAGTTTTAATATATAAATTGATTTAAATATAATTTTGTGAATTATTAGGTCTAGCTGTTTACTGTTCTTACTTTTCTAACGAACGTAAATGAAGAGACATTATTAACGATTATTTGTGAGAAGTGTTACTGAACTGGATTTTGCCGTTAAGCCTGTCTCACACAGAACACACGGCTTATACGGTTGGCCACCCGTGTAAATCGTACATACAACCGAACCAACCGTGGCCTTATCCGAGTTACACTCGGGCCATTCGAGTGTATCCGTGAAAGTCGTGTATGATTTTTAAAACTTTTAAAAAAACTGGCACGGGTGCCATGTCCGTGTATGATCGTATTAGCGATCGTACAAGACCGTGAGAGACCGTGTGAGACCGTACGAGACCGTATATACAACCGCACATGAAGACCTCTCCACGAGTGAGCTCAACCGTGTCAATATCGTATATAAATCGTATGGAATCGTGTGAAACCGTTCCTAAGTCCTACATCTAACACCGGATTAACACTCGAATGTCACACGATCACCGTACGATTCACACGAGTGTACACACGGTTTAATACGATCGCCATACGACCAATACGGTTTCATACGATCCCCCTTCCACCAATACGGTTCAAGTACGAATTATACATGGTCAAGTACGACCAGACACGGTCTCTACGTCTGTACAAAGCTCGTGTATGATCGTACAGCACTCAAACACAACAGAAAAAACAATTACCTGCTGCCACCTTGAAACAACACAGTACTTGCTACATTATGCCTCCAAAGAAGAAGAAGGTCCCAAAAAACATCCTCACCATGGAAGATTCTCCCAGCGAGAATACAAAAAGGGCCCCAAAAGCCCTCGACCATTTCAACCTGTTGACCCTGTCGACCCTGATGAGCTGGTACTACCTGACGAGATACCCAGAGATTCAGATTCTGGCCAAAATAATCTCAATATCTATCAGTCTTATCATGATTTCTAATTCCCTTATTCTGTTATCTGTCATTTTTATTACTTCTCTGTTCAAGCAGGCCATCACAACGTGTCAAAACATACACGAATGTGCATAACTCGAACAAAAGTCTGTGGGACCGTATGTAAACCCTGTAAATGTCCAGTTAATCGAGTAAAAGTCGTGTTTAATCGTAATAGGCCGTAACAGACCGTACTAGACCGTACTTGGAACCGTACAACAATCGTATGAAAATCGTTTGCAAATCGTGTTCAAACCGTGACAAACCTTGCTTGACCGAGTATATCCGTGCTTTGTCCGCACATACTCGAGCTACATTCGAGTCTAAATCGTACTAATTCATCCCCATGCACGGTTGGATCGCAATACTCGTACCAGTCAACCCGTGTATAACCGAGTATACCGTATTGGAACCGTGTGCCGAACCGTGTTCTGTGTGAGACAGGCTTTACAGAGATTTTGAAATGTTTATTTTTATATAAACATTATGCAACTCTCTTCAGCGTACGGTTATACTATGTAAATGTTGTTGTAAATTGAACATAATTACATCGTACTTAAAACGGGCTGACATAACAGACCTAAACAGTTAGCTAATTTGTCTGCATGTGAAGGTAATAAATATAATAATTATATGAGATTTTGTGGAAACATATGTCTTTATTTGTTGTTTCGCAAAATGCTTGTTGATGTCCATAAACCTGATAAGCATATGTTACTAATGAATACTCAATGATTTCACTATTTTAACATCTGTTTCTGGTAACGGATTTAGATTTTGGACAAATATTTTGAAAATTTGTACTTCATTTGTTTTCTGGCTGAACATTCAACAGTAAATGCAATGTCCCCTGATTATGACTGTATTGTTCCTTTTTTACGTTATTGGCATATGTAACTTACGAAATGTAAATTTCATTTTATTAACTGGTCTGGCAAATCTAAGTTTAGCTAGACATTGATTATTTCACATACAATAGGGTTGTATTCTAAAAGTGTAAAAATTGCGTATCAGGAATGGCCGCACATAGAAAATACAGCATTTACGTAGATGTTTTGATTAACAAACATTCGATGTTGGATAGTAAATAACTATATATTATACCATACACTTGCCGTTTTAACAGATAATGTTTAGGTGCCACTTCTTTTTGAACACAGAAACAAAGAAATACGATGTCAAATAAGGAATATCGACATTCAGAACATCCTGGCCCCACCTCTCAAAATCGAAGAGACAAATTGACAAGAGAGCAATATATAATTTCTAATCACCCAAAGTCTTTGGACACCTAAATATTGATACATCCTTAGTTTTTGTCCACCCCTATAGTAAGGTACATAAATGATGGGTATTTGTCGGTGTCGTTATGGTTTGGGGCATTTTAAAAAAGGAAAATCTGCGCCCTTGAATTTAGGACATGAGGTATGCGATCGATAATGATGACGGGACTCGCCATTCTTCAAGATTTACGACGATGCTATTTTTTCTGTCAGTACAGGACTGTAGTATTGTCTTGTTTACTGAGTCGCGTTTTGCGATACTTAATAACCTTATAGCAGTAGCTGACATAAAGCATAAACAACGGTAGGTACATTTGTACCATAATTTTGACACAACTTCTCCCTGACAGATATACACTCACCCAAAGTTCAAACTCGTCACTTTTTGTCCGTAATTTTTCACTAAAAATGCATTGACTAAAGTCTTGTGATCAGATGCCAACAACAGTCTGCAATTTAAAACTTAAACTTGTACTAATTGACATAGGAACAGTTTGACGAGAGGTATCCTACATTTTGCTAAAAATGCATTTCATGCATAAGAAGGTCAAGCAACCAGAAATTTGCTCTAAATTGCTTGTTTTGTTAAACAGGGACCCTCATTTGTAGGAAAAACATAAAACCTTATTAATCAGCAGCATTAATTTTTGTTTAAATAAATCGGCTTCAAAGTACCCAATTTTATAGTTACCTCCCTTTCAATTAGACTGTTCTAATTTTGATCATGCGGTGTAAGTAAATGATATTAGATTTATTTAAGACTATCATTATATATTAAAAAACATAACATAATTGATTTTTTGAGACATAACAATTCTGTTCACAACCTCTCTTGATGCAGGGAAGAAGACTAGCATACATTGTAGACATATAGAATTGATGACCAACTAGAACTTTGGGCGAGTGTATGTATGAGGTAAATCTTTGACTGATTGATGAACACACGATTTCTTGACCTTTATTTACAATGCTCCCACAGGATCCAAGTTTTAAATACCGTTTAATAGGTTTTTTGTCGCGAGCATAATGTTTTCGCTATTTTCGCGACTGTCATGAATTCGCTAAAATAATAAACGCCAAAAGTTCCCAACATAACTTTCGCGAAGTGCACTATATTGCTAGACGGTACGGTACGCTTGATAAAAACTGCCGTTACTATTTCTTATGTTCTAGGTTAATCGAGTATATCCCATAGTGCACAAATTTGGTAAACTTTACGGGCAGATTAGATAAGTACCGATACAATTAATGGATCGGCAGCCGAAAACATTGTAATGATAATAAGCTTCAAATCATGGGTAGGGATAATTTCATAATTTCAAAATTGGTTGTGTATAGTATGCTTTTCAAACAACGCAGATGAGTGTTACTTAATAAGCTGTTTGAAAAGGTATTATAATCGCCCCAGCAGGCTAAAGGTTAATTATCACTTCATAGGCCTTTTCTGCGGTGGTCACGGTCATTATTTTGTCGGTAAAAACATTATCAACATGGTTATTAAAACGGATGTCAGTTATGCTACGGGCAGTTTGATTTATAACAGTTTGATAAAATTTCACTGTTAAATGCAGTGCTTTCACACCATAGCAAACACTTCTTCTAATAAAACTTAATTTTTACAGCTACATTTGCTGGTACAGGATGACAAGAACTATAACAATATGAAGGACCTGCAACAGTAAAAACGCGAAAATAAATTTCTGCGCACACAAATTCGCTAAAATTACAACCGCGAAAATTTAAATTATGGCAAAATCGCGAAAATTTTTGATCGCGAAAATTACCCATTATACGGTAAAACTTGATTGAGTTCGGAAAAAAATCCAAAGGTAGAAACCGTGTGTCTTTTGCTTGATATTTTGTAAAAAAAGACATTTAACCATAAAAAGAGATGTCATATTGTAGGTATGTCTTTACCAAAATTGAATATAAAATAGGTAATATGTAAAATCATGAAGCCAATGGAAAAGAGTGTATATGAACGAATGAATAAATACAAAGTTCGTATGGGTAACTATGTAACATTAAAAATATTGCAAATTGTATTAAATGACTTTTCTCAAGAAGATTTTGATTTCAAGAGAATAGTCATAAGAATGGAACTTAATTATTTATGTGTACATCCTAACAACAGCTGCTGTAGATAATTCAAGAAGCAAACTCAGTTACACATACGTATATGACACGATCTAAAGAAAGAAGGACGCCTCAGCGCTCCTCTCCCTCCTTCCCGACACTAGCAAAATTTTTAAGTGGAATTATCATTCCAGCCAAAATAAACTGGCTCTTAATTCTCTGAAAATTATTGCTAAAAAAATAATATCAAGCTATCAGTTCATAATTATCTTAATATAAGATGTGTGAAGTTAGCGGCCTGGCGGCCTAGCGGCCTGGCGGCTTGAAGTTAGCGGCCTGGCGGCCTAGCGGCCTGGCGGCGTGAAGTTAGCGGCCTGGCGGCGTGAAGTTAGCGGCCTGGCGGTGTGAAGTTAGCGGCCTTGCGGCGTGAAGTTAGCGGCCTGGCGGCCTAGCGGAGTGAAGTTAGCGGCCTAGCGGCGTGAAGATGGCTGAATTTATCGCAATTAACGTTGATCTTAAAAACTGATTGAAATCTATTTTTACAGATATAATGTAAATTGCAGGGGTGTATAAGAAAGTTATCGACATGATTTAGCTTTTATTTTTTAAATCAAAGTTCTAGCTTATCTGCAGAGACGACTCGGAATCTATTTGTACATTCACTTCCATGTACTCTTTGTAAATTACATTTCAGTTGATGATAAAGAACTAAGTTTGATTGTTTAACTTTTCGAAGCCTGGCGGCCTATCGGCCTTGCGGCCTAAACTTAATATTTATCATAATTTATGTTTATCTTTAAAACGGCTTGAAATCGATTTTTACAGCATGCAATGTACATTTCAGGGATGATTAAGTAAAATATCAACAAAAACTAGCTTTGAGTTTTTTATAAGTTTTTGAAGCCTGGCGGCCTAGCGGCCTAAACTTAATATTTATCATAATTTATGTTTATCTTTAAAACGGCTTGAAATCGATTTTTACAGCATGCAATGTACATTTCAGGGATGATTAAGTAAAATATCAACAAAAACTAGCTTTGATTTTTTTAAGTTTTCTAGCGGCCTGGTGGCCTAGCGGCCTGGCGGCCTAAACTTAATATTTATCATAATTTATGTTTATGTTTGAAACGGCTTGAAATCGATTTTTACAACATGCAATGTACATTTCAGGGATGATTAAGTAAAATATCAACAAAAACTAGCTTTGAATTTTATATTTAAGTTTTCGAAGCCTGGCGGCCTGGCTGCCTAGCGGCCTAAACTTAATATTTATCATAATTTATGTTTATCTGTAAAACGGCTTGAAATCGATTTTTACAGCATGCAATGTGCATTTCAGGGATGATTTAGTAAAATATCAACAAAAAATAGCTTTGAAATTTTTTTTAAGTTTTCGAAGCCTGGCGGCCTAGCGGCCTAAACTTAATATTTATCATAATTTATGTTGATCTTTACACCGGCTTGAAATCGATTTTTACAGCATGCAATGTACATTTCAGGGATGATTAAGTAAAATATCAACAAAAACTAGCTTTGATTTTTTTTAAGTTTTCGAAGCCTGGCGGCCTAAACTTAATATTTATCATAATTTATGTTTATCTTTGAAACGGCTTGAAATCGATTTTACAGCATGCAATGTACATTTCAGGGATGATTAAGTAAAATATCAACAAAAACTAGCTTTGATTTTTTTTTAAGTTTTCGAAGCCTGGCGGCCTAGCAGTCTAAACTTTATGTTTATCTTAAAACGTCTTGAAATCGATTTTTCAGCATGTAATGCACATTTCAGGGGTGAATAAGTTAAATATCAACAAGAACTAGCTTTGCTTTTTTTAAGTTTTCGAAGCCTGGCGGCCTTCTTGATTCTTTGAAATTCGATTTTATGCATGTTTTGAATGTCCAGCAGTGCATTCTGCGTAATGTTTGACAATAGAACAAATCCATATTCTGCATAAAACCGCAATTACGGAGGCTCGGATCTGTACAGTATTCTAAGCTTGTCAAACAATCTATACATGGAATCAGAATTTAAACCCTCGCAAACATATATGTTTACATTTAAGATATGTCCCTCTTTTAATGAAATAAATATCCGAAACCGAGACCAGCCTCGGATTGGTGCCTTACGTCTTTCGCTTTAACCTGGATTTCTTTGTTGCGGTCTCTTCTGGTATGTAGAATAATTTTCAGATCTCTTTTGTTGCGAGTAAAATGGTATATAAAACATGACAACTGTTCATGAAATGGCGGAGATTAAGGACGACGTAATGTTTACCCAGAGAAAAAATGCCATTTTCTGCATATAATCGCAATTACGGAGGCTCGGATCTGGACAGTCTTCTAAACTAGCCAAACAATCCATACATGGTTGGAACCGGAATTTAAACCTTCGAAAATATGTATATTTGCCTTTACGATATGTCCCTGTTTTAAAGAAAAAAAATATATCAGAAACCGAGACCAACCTCGGATTAAAACCTTCCTTCTTTCGCTTTAACCTGGATTGCTTTGGTGCGATCTCTTCCGGCATGCTGAATAATTTTAAGATCTCGTTCTTGCGATTAAAATGGTATATAAAACATAAAAACTGTTCATAAAATGGTGGAGATTTAGGACGACGTAACGTTTAACAATAAGACAAATCCATATTCTGCATATAATTGCAATTACGGAGGTTCGGAGCTGTACAGTCTTCTTATCTGGCCAAACGATTCATACATGGTTGGAACCAGAATTTCAACCCTCGCAAATATGTATGCCTTCCATAGTGATCTGTACCTATTTGAAATAAAAGAAAAATCAGAAATCGAGACCAGACTTGGTTTCAAGCCCCACGTTTTTTTTTATTTATTTGCATCGCTTTAGTTGAATTTCCTCAGGCCTGCAGAACAATATTAAGATCTCGTTATTGCGAGTGGAACGGTAAAACATGATAACTGATCATTAAATGGCGATAATATAGTACGAATACCCAACTCACTGCTTGCAGTGGATTCGATCTCATTAGGGTATTCGCTGTCAGTGTAGAGCGAATACCCACATCACCACTGGCAGTGGATTCGATCTCATTGGGATAACAACTAGCTTTGATTTTTTTTAACTTTTCGAAGCCTAGCGGCCTAAACTTAATATTTATCATAATTTATGTTCATCTAAAAACGTCTTGTAATTGACTTTTTCAGCATGTAATGTACTTTTCGGGGTGAATAAGCAAAATATCAACAAGAACTAGCTTTGATTTTTTTTAAGTTTTCGAAGCCTGGCGGCCTAGCGGCCTATACTTAATATTCATCATTATTTATGTTTATCTTAAAAACGGCTTGAATTGGATTTTTACAGCATGCAATGTACATTTCAGTGGTGGATAAGCAAAATATAAACAAGAACTAGCCTTGTTTTTTTTTTTTCGTTTACACTCGGTACAGATTTAAATTTTCTAAAATTAACAATCTCGGTAATAGATTTCATCTGCCGCGGTCATTTACTAATTGAATTCTACTCAGAACACTGTCAGCCAAAGCATACGTTATTAGGTAGGGAGTGGACACAAATGTCACAAATGACGAAAACTGGCTATAACTTCAAAATACATTTCAAACAGCGATTCCAGAGTTTTGATGCAGAAGGTATTTCCTTTTTGTATGTGTCTGTGCTACATATACGATAATACTATTTCAAGTTATTTGAATTCAGTCTCGGGACAAAACATTTCTTACGTTTATTTGGCTGGCAATGAGAATTGAAAAGATGCAGCACAAATATTTTGCTCTAGAAACCGGAAGCAGACATAAATTGAGATATTTTTCTCGATTTTTTTCGCTTGCGCGGCCATTGTAGATCCAGATCAGCCGGCACATCCTGATAGGATCTGCACTGGTCTCATTTTGGTCAGAAATAACCTAATGAATCAAAAAGCGAACAGTTTAGATCCTGATCAGATGGCACGGATGTTCCGGCTGATCTGGATCTAAACTGTTCGCCCTAGCAATAAAGGTGTATCTGTACAGGAAAGGGTTAAGTTTTTGTGAACAATACAATCACTGTATATAAACCGATTGTATCATCTACTGGATATAGCGAGCTGATTGTCACAAAAACATAATAGACAGTTCAAAAGTAAGTGGAGTTTTTATCTTTTGTAATTAAAAATAAAATCGTCATATATATGTTTTACGGGCGATTGTTGAAGTCCTTGTTATGAATGATATTGTTTCCCATTGTATACAATACACTTTTGAAAAAATAGCTGAAGTCACTCACACAAAGTACCGTTTGCACTGTGTACTGTTCCTAAATCAATGTAAATGTTTATATTGTAACATTTTTGGACACGTATTTTCTTGCTAACGATGATGTAACATATGAGTTTTATTCTTACAATAATCATATTGCTGTATCTCATCAATTAAACATTAATACATTACACCAAACTCACAAGCAGGTTCGACCCAGACTCTATCTTTTATTGAACATCTTTACTCAATCTTTTGTATTAATATCGTGATCTGTATGTATCAGTTATATAGATTGTTTAAAGATGGATTCAATATATTTTTTGGATTTAAGAACAATATTACTTGAAGTAAAAAGCATTATTTAAGTACTACGTACAGAAAAATGATACGTAATAAAATATAAAGGTCTCGCTGCCTTTACATACTTCGGTGACACGAAACAATTTGATCGGTCTGACTTCAATAGTAAGTGTACTTAACAAACCATGGGAAGTATCGCTGTCCTGAGGGCGAGGCCACGAAAACGCGAAAACACGATGCGAGAACGCGAAACAACAATGCGAGGTCGCGAAACAACGATGGGATAACGCGATATTAATATAGGAAGGATTCACAACTACACCATCAATTAGTGTTATCTGTACCATGTGATACACATGTGGTACAACACAGTGTAAACGATGGCTGCTTGTGATAAGATATTTGCTGTAAATTTAACAGAAAATGATGTACCTAGAGCTAAGTGTCGCTCATCTGACATTGCTGAGCATTCAAATGTTGAATTTAAACATTGGTTACAGTGTCGAGGTTTAAATTTGTCAGGAAAAAGGCAAGAATTAATTGACAGGGAAGCAACATCCACTTTATATATTTCCTTTGTTTACAGTTGAGAAACATGACTGTTTTGTATCATTGTATATGTTGTTTGATTCTTTTAATAATATTAAAACAAAATCATTGAAATGCATTTGTTATGTTATAGAATAATAAATTATAATACTAAATAGAATGTTCATATCAAGCAGTGAAAGCATACATTTACATAATCTTGAGCTAGAGGAAACAGGTGCAGTTTCATGTCTATATGATTGTATCATGGCTGATCTTATCTGTATATTGATGTTCAATATTGTAAAATGAAGATCCCTGGTTATTTTATATGTAGCTATTGATACCAGTAATTGAGATAATACTTAATCAAGTGTAGTAATTAAATATATTGTTCAGTGTTGCTGTCTTTGTTTTTCAAATGCAGGGCATGCATTGAAGCTGGGGGAGAGAAGGACATTATTATTTCCATTGATGTTTACTGCATATATGTGTCCAATGTTTCACTTTGTCAATAGTATAATACTCCCGACCACAAGCACTTATCCACTTTTTGCACGTCTGTTCATTTGTTTTTATACTGGCGCGCATGCGCCAGTATTAACTAACGATGCTGTGAACTCTGCGACGCGCAGTCCTTAACTTCGGGTGTATCATTGCGACCACGAGAGCGTATCAAGTAAGTGGTCACCGCGAGAGCAGGCCGAAATGTTCTGCACAAGTGTGAAGCACAATGCAGCACACCATTCCACGAATTCTGAGCGATTGATAGTAAGTTTCCGTGTAATTTTGGAGCATCCATGCCAAAAATTCCATCGAACAATGTAGAGTGAAATCATGACCAGCTACGGCAGTGAACAAGCAACTGGATATGAATGAGTAGTTTAGTTACGCCTGAAAGATTTCGTAGTTGTGTGGCATAAAAAGTAGTGCATTTTAAGAAAATACAAATATTTCGAGAAGGAATGCGAACTTTGAAAGATAATTCTACAAATAAAAACAAGAAAACAATTTAATGTTGTGATTCGAACAACTATGAAAGGATATTAAAAGAACGATTAAAAACAAATCAGTCACGTGACAAGCGGGAGATAGCGTGGGTTGCCATTTTGGTTAGGTTGGAGTAGTTGTGGATCGAGATTTTGCTCGGCTAACAAGGACCGGGCCGGGTCCCAGTGTTCTCCCCAGACAACCGTTAACAAGCTTTGATCTATTTCCAACAAGTGTTAAATTCGCCGACATCCGTTTATTCAAAATCGACATGTCATAATTTTCTGTTTCTTGCATTGTAAACACAGGTCGCTTTTCAATACACACCTCATTCAAGGTTAAGCAATGGGCGATTTGACCAATCACAATCGATTTCTTTACTATCAGCTGGATAACTCCGCCTCTCCACGTGGTGAATTCGCAAGTCTGTCGGTGTCGTTTGATCGTATTTTGGCTCTGTTGACTCTTGATATTCTCAATTAATAGCGGAACCCGGTGTGTTTAACATAATGTTCAATGATTTTAATGAGATGCGATCATGAGTAATTATTTGGTTATTCTTAGTTCTGTGATTAGAAGACAAACACTTCGAAAATTGTACTGTATACATGTATGAAAATAATTGTGCGATAATGGATTTGTTTTAAACAAATCTATTGGCAAGTTGCATTTAGAACTTAAATTGCAAAAGAAATACATTCTGTGGCATTTTACTGCGCTATCATCGTAACGATCAGTTCATTTTCGTCGGACACATTTTCAAGTATGCATGCGCGAAAGAACGACGACTCGTCAATTCTATCTTATTTCAAGAGAAACCGGCCTTGTGAGGCTGATGCCAACTCCATCGGGCATTCTGAACTTCAAAATTCTAGAAATGAGATCGAGATCATTTCCGGATAGCCCTTCAAGAGCGACTCTTACGACGCCAAGTACCCCTTCACGTCGTGAAATTACTCCGACGCCGGACGCGGTACCCCAACATGCCGAGACACTGAATCAACGCCGGCTACCTCGAACAGCCAGTTCGATCCAGTCAGGTGTCGATCCTAAGTGGAAGAAAGTCTACTTCTGGTTGCAAGAAGTTGGCAATGTTTTTTTATATATATTTACTTAGCCTTGTGACTTGCATTAAATAAATAAAATAACTCAATTTCATGCTACTATATATAAAAAGGGAAATATGCATATCAGGAATCGCCACACTCATAAAACACAGCCTCCCCTGCAGCAAAAAGAAGAGAGGAAAATAAATGATTTGTTTGTTGATTGTTTAACAAAAAAGGGGAACCGTATGGGTTAGCGCCTTGGAACAGTCAGTAGCAAAATAATTTGCTACTAGGGGTTTAAACCAGGTTCTTGGGGTGCACTACATAATTTATTATACCTGTTTGTGTTAACTGAATACCTATTATGATATTATTTTTATATATGTGAAGCTATCTATATGTTTACTGGTATCGTAAATTAATTTAATTTCAGATTGTGAGTGGGGTTTTTCCACTTTATCAAGAGTGAAGACTAAGCTTAGAAGCAGGCTTAACAATTCAACATTAAATTCATTGTTAATGATATCCATGGAAGGTCCTGATGTACTGAAGTTTGATTATAATAAGGCAGTCAGCGCTTGGGCCCAAGAAAAAAAGAGGCTTCTGAAAGTTTAATCCTAATTCTGTCAGTTGTAATGAAACACTGAGTTTGATATGTGTGAGATATCTTGGACAATGAAGGTGAAAAACTAACTATACAGAGTATATAGTTGGCATTGTAACTTGATGAGATCAGATCAGTTTATGTTATTAAAACACATGTTGACATACTGTTTACACATTGTTTCACATTATTTATGTTTTTTAACTTTGTACCTTTCTTGGCTCTAAAGAGATAAAAAAAAAACATCTATGTACTATATACAGTTTTTGCAGTAAACTTTGGTACAAATATAAAATTGTATAAAATGATAGTTAAAAAATAAAGTTTCGCGAGCTTATATCCACGAAATATCCAGCGACAACCCTTCCAAAAATCCTGGGGAGACCGTCAGTAAGTTGGCGAATATTTTTGTTAATGCATTGTTGCGATCGACGTAAAAATTAAGATTGTAACTGTTTCAGTCTCTTAAGGTACGTGAGCCTTGTGCATTTCATTGTTGACAATACTCAGTTGTGGCGGAGCCTGATCATCGTTATTCTAGCAAAATTTAACCACTAATCATACGCTTCTGCATCAAAAAGACCCCCGCCTAAGATTCAGGTGAAAAAAAAGTGGAAAACCTAATTTCCTTGCATCAAAATACAAGTACCTGCATCTATTGAAATCCCTGAATATACAGAATTATTTGCTAATGTTGATGATAGTAACTGTCACAAAGTTTAACGAAAAAATCACACATAGTTTCATATGTTTACAGTAATGATATCTGTGCAGGGCATGTTCGATTCAACCAGCGCGCCAGTATTTCAACGCTTTCAGCGCTTTGATTGGTTTTGGAATGGGTATAAAAATACATCTTTCATGTCATCTTTGTCTGCATAGCTCGAGTCACTTTAACATACACCATAGCAACAATGTTTTGTCCTAACAAAGTATTTTTTAGAAGAATTTGGTTGCAGATCCATACCTAAACACATGCAAATCTATAGTAAACTGCATGCAAGTGATACAAAATGTGTACCGCTAGCAACGGTTGCTAAGGTCAGTTCTTATCAGGGAATCTATTTTTAGCATATTGGCTACCTGTGAATCCTTCCTATTGCCTTCTCGCATCGTACTTTCGCGTTCTCGAATCGTGTTTTCGCGTTCTCGAATCGTGTTTTCGCGTTCTCGCATCGTGTTTTCGCGTTTTCGTGGTCTCGCCCTCAGGACAGAGAGACCAGGAAACGCGAAAACACGATGCGAGAACGCAAAAGTACAATGCGAGGGCGCGCGCCCAGCTCTATGCCGAATGAGACTGGGCTTATCACTGGTTCTGCTGCTCCCCGTGTTTTGTCTGCGCTGAAACAGCGAAGCTAAAGTGACCTCTCCAGGTCACGACCAGAGGGGGGGGGGGGGGGGGTGATATGGAGATCTCTCGTGTAACCAGTAGCAACCTGAAAGTGTAAGGCTATATTGAAGTGATGTTGAGTAGCGTGATTTTAAAATTTATCATCAAGACCCATTATATTAACCGGTTATTAATATTATTATCTTTTTTCAAAAATGTATAAATAAAAAACGCAATTGAACATGAATACATATGTTGTAGGGTAATATGAAAGAACAAGATTTAATTACGCTACTGTTATTACAAGTAAACAAACAAAAAGAATTAAAATGATAACTGCGATTTGTCACGATCGACCACGTTTTCGGTCACACTTTGAACGTAGTAGAAGCGGTGTCTATGTGTGAACGGGGTGGTGGGGGTATCTGTAGCTCGGTGCTAGAACTAACTTTAAACAATCAGGACATCGACATGAAAAATTCCTACTACATTATCAAACACGGTTCTTACAAGCTCGTCACACACTTGACATGCACATGCTGTCCTGAACAAGAATGGAATTACAACTTTAACTTACAAAAAGCCTATCAATCAATCCCTGGAAAACCGAAATTATTTAAAAATTAAAAAAAAGTTACAAATAGCATGTCTTCTAAACAGAATTGCTCACGGAAGCGAAGAAGAACTAACTTCTGAAGATCGTTCGCTTCCAATTGTTAAATATACAAAACCTTTTAGTGTATGTTAATATATGTTCATTTAATGGGTTTGAGTAACACATACAGAAGCTGTTTGTTCCACGGGTTGTTGTACCGTTTGTTGCAAACTCAGTATGATAAAAAAATGTGACCTTCTTACCTATATCGTACATGTATACTCTTATTTATCAGCACCATAGGAGCGTCATGTAATGTGTATTACTCAAAATCAGAACTTCAAAATGGAAACTGTTGCTCTGTATTTCTCATCCGACAGTTAGTTTAACTCTCTTTTGTGTAGACCAATAGTAATAGTTTGTTTTTCTGTGGTTGAACTCCGTCTCAACGCCTTTCTATGCTTCATTTACCTGTCTATCCCCGAGGTCAAACTAACCGTTGTTCCTAGGTATTCAACTTTTGTAAACTGGATTTTCTGCCAACAGATTGGCTGCTAACTTGAATCGGAGGTAAAGTATAACATAAATGATGTTATAACATAAATGATGTTCCGACGTTGAAATAATGTTCCGGCTCGCGTGATGTGCAAACCAGCTACCTCAGCTTAGAAGCTCCACAAATGGTAAGTTTGAAATCAAATGACACATGAAGGGCCTCAATATTGGTCACTTTGCGTTTTTACAAGTGAGAGAGAGAGAGAGAGAGAGAGAGAGAGAGAGAGAGAGAGAGAGAGCGCTCAATCTTTATTACAAAATGGTTTAGGTAAACGAACTAATTTATGTTAAATTAATAACGATGTTTATGAACAAAAAATATTTTGAGTTTCACTCTTTTCCTAAAAATAGAGGTTTTTACAGACATTTTTACACAAAAATGATTATGATGATTTATAGTGAAATGTAAAAAAATACCTGCATTAAATATATATGCCTAGTACGTTTAAAAGTCAGTTTACGTGATGAAAAATCCCTACAAACATTCATTTCCTCGTTAAGAAATGATCTGCTGCGTATGTGTCCACAAAATTTGCGTGACTGCGGAAAACATGCGCGACTTTTTTATACAGTGGCCAACTTTGAATACCGTTATATTTTTCTCCGAGCTTCGAGTGACAGTAACAGAACAGATTGTATTCTGTGTTGGAAGTAAATAAAGTTTGATACATTCACTGTATTTTTGATCGACACGCTCATATAATGTCAAGACTCCATAATTTCTAAAAGATTTTGACAATTTACTTAGTTGTTAAAAAATTAAAGCTAGTTCGTGTTAATATTTTTCGTATACACCCCTGTAAAATACATAATATGCTGTACAAATAGATTTCAAGCCGTTTTTAATATAAGCATAAGTTAGAATGCAGTCGTGATAAATATTAAGTTCAGGCCGCTAGGCCACCAGGCTACAAAGAATTAAAAACAAATCAAAGCTAGTCTTGTTGATATTTTACTAAATCATCCCTGAAATGTAAATGGAATGCTGTAAAAATCGAATTAAAGTCGTTTTTAAGAAAAACATAAATTATCATAAATATAAAGTTTAGGCCGCTAGGCCGCTAGGCCGCCAGGCCGCTAGGTCGCCAGGCTTCGAAAAGTTAAAAAAATCAAAGCTAGTTTTTGTTGATATTTTACTTAATCATCCCTGAAATGTACATTGCATGCTGTAAAAATCGATTTCAAGCCGGTTTAAAGATAAACAAAAATTATGATAAATATTAAGTTTAGGCCGCTAGGCCGCCAGGCCGCTTGGCCGCCAGGCTGCGAAAACTTAAAAAAAATTCAAAGCTAGTTTTTGTTGATATTTTACTTAATCATCCCTGAAATGCACATTGCATGCTGTAAAAATCGATTTCAAGCCGTTTTACAGATAAACATAAATAATGATATATATTAAGTTTAGGCCGCTAGGCCGCTAGGCCGCCAGGCCGCCAGGCTTCGAAAACTTAAAAAGAATTCAAAGCTAGTTTTTGTTGATATTTTACTAAATCATCCCTGAAATGTGCATTGCATGTTGTAAAAATCGATTTCAAGCCGTTTCAAACATAAACATAAATTATGATTAATATTAAGTTTAGGCCGCCAGGCATCGAAAACTTAAAAAAAAAATCAAAGCTAGTTTTTGTTGATATTTTACTTAATCATCCCTGAAATGTACATTGCATGCTGTAAAAATCGATTTCAAGCCGTTTTAAAGATAGACATAAATTATGATAAATATTAAGTTTAGGCCGCTAGGCCGCCAGGCCGCTAGGCCGCTAGGCTTCGAAAACTTAAAAAAAATTCAAAGCTAGTTTGTGTTGATATTTTACTTAATCATCCCTGAAATGTACATTGCATGCTGTAAAAATCGATTTCAAGACGTTTTAAAGATAAACATAAATTATGATAAATATTAAGTTTAGGCCGCTAGGCCGCCAGGCTTCGAAAAGTTAAACAATCAAACTTAGTTCTTTATCATCAACTGAAATGTAATTTACAAAGAGTACATGGAAGTGAATATACGAATAGATTCCGAGTCGTCTCTGCAGATAAGCTAGAACTTTGATTTAAAAAATAAAAGCTAAATCATGTCGATAACTTTCTTATACATCCCTGCAATTTACATTATATCTGTAAAATTAGAATTCAATCAGTTTTTAAGATCAACGTTAATTGCGATAAATTCAGCGATCTTCACGCCGCTAGGCCGCTAACTTCACGCCGCCAGGCCGCTAGGCCGCCAGGCCGCTAACTTCACGCCGCCAGGCCGCTAACTTCACGCCGCCAGGCCGCTAACTTCACACATCTCTTAATATATTAAAACATAAGAAAAAATTTAACTAAGTCAAAAAAAGAATTTCAACCACAATTTAGGTAAATGCGCGGTTTGTGGGTTTTGTTCAATACAGGATTAATGGGTCAACCGATATTTAAAATTCACCCCATGACGTGTATTAATTCAAATTTCACAAACAATGTTGAAAACGTGCATCCACCCATAAATATCATAAATAAACTTATTACTGTCATGTAAATTATAAATTTTATGAATAAGTACGTTCTTCTATAGAATGTTTTGTAATCGAGGAGTGTATAACTGAATGTGCTTATACCCAATGCAGTGTCGGACTGAATTCAATTCAATGTCATTAAGTTAATGGTATGCATTAACGGTCAGAAAATTGTCGACATTGAAAAAAAAACATTTATAAGGGAAAAGTGCGTACATAATTCATAGTCAGAAACAGTTATAAGTAAATAATCGGTTACCGATGTCATGCAATGATAATAAGGTTAATAAGGGGTTATTCGATAAACCTTTTGGGGATTGTCCCGACTAGCCCAATCACTATCTAAATCAGAATTGCATGGATATGCCCTGTTGCTATACGGCACGGGTTCGCTCCCCAGTAGAGCAATTACATGTGTAAATGCGCGAAATAAAACAGCTTTTAATTAATAATATTATAGACTGAGTTCAAAATATTGTCGCTTGAGCATTATACATTTACAAAGAATACTGAACAAACCCCGATACATGTAATATCATCGACCATAAGTGCCGCTTCATGAAAAATTATTTGTTACCTCCGGAATCCTGAAGGCATTAGTATTGCGTTTAATATGCCATGTGTATCCGACCGATAATTGAGGGCATCTGAAAGTGTCGATACAAATACCTAAAACATTAGGAATTCATTGCAACGCTGTGCAAACGGTATTTTGTTATAAAACTTACATCAAAAAGATACTTACGACGTTTCAATTGTTTTGTGTGATGCTTTTACGTTATGCCTATATCATTTAAGGCCTGTTTCAGGAGCATCGACAAGGCAATGTAAACAATTATGTTAGCCTGAAAATGTGGGACTTCCACGTGTTCTGAATAATTCCATATATTTCTGAAATCCTTAAATATATATTTTTTAAAGGCGGCGTGGGCAGTAATATGCAATTCTATTACTGCCTATGAACAGGCTCAATCAAACCGAACTGGCTTTCAAAGTTCCCTTTTTTCTTTTATGAAGTATTTTAAACTGCTTAAAGCTAGAACATACATTTTCGAAATCATTAAAACAAATTAAACCGAAAACAGTGTTTTGTAAACATATTTATCTAGCTTTAGGTCATCCAATATGCCTCTCGACAATTAATTAGTCTATACAAACTGGTTGTGTTATTACACTTAAAAAATCAAGTATTTGGGTTTCCCCATATGTAAAGAAAAAGAAATTGAAACATTAACTTTCGTCGATCGTGCTTTCTCATTATCGTAAATATCGTGTTTTGATTTTACTAAGAAATTGAAGGTAATGTCTAGTTCTCCTTTGCCCGATCTTTACAAACTATCTGAATCTTACATGCGGGATATCATTTATCGTTCTGTATGCGTGGTGAGTAAACTCTCAGTGTATTATAATATTATAGTTGCCTGGTCATGCATCATGAAAAAAGGTGTTTTCAACAAAATTATTAATATAAACTGTAGAAGACCGGTAAACAAAGTAAGTGTGACTGAGCATTCGTATACAGTCAACATACGAGCGAATACAATTCATGCCTAAGTTGGTAAAGTGTTGCTAACAAAATAAAATAAAATTCACTCCCAAAATGTACTGATTTTCTCCAAAAGCCCTGCGAAATTGTTTCAATTCAGTCATTTAAAGGCATTATATAGCAATAGTATAAATATAAACTACATCTGAGATATTAATGTATATTTCCTTTTTACACTTTATTAAGAATAGACAGCCTTATTTTTCCCAAAATGAACATATCAAATTGTGACTAATTTAATGTATTATCTGAAGATGTTTTGGAAATCATGATACATACGTATTTTATTAGTTTTAAAATGTTCCACTAAACGTTTTCCTGTTCTATCAAATTAAGCTTGTCTGGTCTTGATGATAAAAAGTTGCTAATTTTTGATGTTATCATATCTAGATTGACGAGTTCTTATAAAGCCAATTCTAGACTTAATAACACCAGACCTGGTTATTTTCTTAGTGTGGAGAACAATTTGGTCGTGCAGTATTCATAATAGACCGACTATATATTCACAGCGTTGTTCTTCTTGCAACTCAACGCAACCCAACAGGTTCTCATAAAAACAAACAAGTACAAGTTGCCTTGCTGATATAACTACAACCTACCCATCAACTCGACTCTGTTGCATGCAAAAGCACACATACATTTACATAGAGAACACAAGAAGCTTATAGTATTGTCAAACAAAAAGGGCGATGTTATCTTTTATTCTACTCTCACTCTATGTTTTACCAAAAAGGGCTGACATTTTGAATTGTTTAACGTTTCTTTAGCTTTCATTGTGTATAAACAGTACCTTTCTTAAGGCTTATCATTTCGGGAAATCATTCAGTCTTTAACAGGAATGCGCTCTTCTGGCATAATTAATTCCAAAACGGGCAGAAATTCAACACCAGCAACAAAGGCATTTTCAGATTTCGCTAAAATCGAAACTGGAATGGCCTAGGTGCCGACATTCACCCGGTGAATCATTAAATACCGTCGCTTTGAACCCAGGATATCCTCAGTAACAGCCAGAAACTTCCAAAATAAAACTTTCTGTCCGTCACATCAATTCCAACACATAACCTTACTATGTCATGCCGGAAGGAAATACTAAGGAAAGTCATTGAGTATTTTTTGCAAAATGAAATCAGTAGCCTTCGGGTATAGTCTCTAAAATTAGACTCCAAGCATTGACTCTTTTTACAAACTTTTTATCGATGTCTGTCCAAAACTGTTGTGAAAATCACACTGACTTAAACTCCCCTTTCAAACAGCCATGTGAAAATTTAAACACTGGTATGTATATATATTTGTTAAAAATATAAATTGTCTTTAAGGTATTAATCAAATGACACAATTTCCGCATGAAAAATTTGTATAACCTTCCATTATACCTTCTCTGTACATGATTTAAACGTGATCACCAATGAAATCATTCCTTTATATTAATTAATCGATACACTAAAGTCAGAATCTTAGCGATGTAAACATGTGTAGAGTTAGTGTGTTGTTTCAAAAACATACAACTAAAACGGATATTTAATCTATTAGGAATTAACTTTTAAGGTAGGTATTTTAAGATATATTGGGTTTAAGATGTCACTGGCATATAAACATTCCGCATTGTTTGGGAGGCCATCTTATATATAGAAAATCCCTTGTTGCGCACAATTAGTTGGGTTACCTGTGAGTAATGTTCAACGAGTTTACTACTGTAGGCAATCAGCCGAAACTCCTTTTATAAAAATCACAGGTGGTTATAAAACTTATGACCCAGACTACCCATGATATCAACTGTAGCAAAACACTACAGTACTATGACAAAGTATACACATGTATCAGAAATGGAATATACATGTATATTGTTGAAATGCAGGTGTTGGTTGCTCGGTATGAAAATGTCTGCAGAAAGTTTGAAGTGCTTTGCTTGATGAGTTTAATAATTTGCTTAGAAAGAAAAAAGCACAACTCGTTGTTCGTTTTGCTAAGCATTTCTCGCGGGTTAATGCATGCGAGGGAACATAGATGTGTATACAAGACGTCACCGATGAAGGCGGGTTTATCTTGAATTGTTCCGAGGCGATAGACTATCAAAGTTTATTTTGTTTTGTCCTGAAAGTGTCTATAACAAAGAGGAAAAAATGATACATCAAATTATGTTTCAAATTTAAATAATTTACTCCAATTTCATGCAGAGAAAATGAAAATTGTATGATCGATGTAGTTTGAACTTAGACCTCTCTCAAGGTTCTTTCGAAACTTGTTTTCAGATTATGTTACATGCATCTTATTGATATATTATTATTGGCTTATGTATATGGTAAATAAATATTGTTTAAACTAAAGTAATTACTGCTTACGTCAGTTAAAACAAACCTTATACAAACGATTGTTAAAACACTTTTGTATCCTGTATATACTGAAAGATTGACATTGTTTGATACAGATGCATGAAATGTTGATTCGAAGTTTAAATAAAATATTTAATATAAAAAAGTGGACAATCTGGTAAAATTATTACTTAACAATTATAATATTTTATAATTTACAGACGTCTCTCTTAACTTAAAATTGTTAATTGATAATATGAACATTAATAATCACAATTAATATTCTATGAGCAAGTTCTACCGATTTTACCTAAACATCAATATTAGGCGAAACCCCCTTTAAAATGTATTTCTGACCGTATAATGAATGGTAAGATCGATTCATGGCCAAAGGGGTTCGCTCGATCGGGCGCTTAATTAATGTTGGTTCCTGGATATTTGCGGGCACCCAAAATCTTGTTAACCTATTCCCCAACACAAACATCATGTAAAAAGTGTTGGTGCGAGTGTTATTCAATTAGTTTTGCTTAGGCTTAAAATCCCTCTTGGCAACCACAACAGGCTCGATTTTCTTAGATGGTTTAAAGCCTTCATAGCGCATTGGCTTTACATCGGGCGGGCTCGATTGTGTTTACTGTGTTCACCTTAACAAGGACCTTTAATGCGTCAGAAACCGGCTCGAAATCCTCTCCGACTCGGTTATTGGGTTACGCCGAGTCCCTAAACCGGTCGAAAACTGTACCGAGACTGTTCCTTTTCCATACCGAAGCACATGCAAAGCGACAACTTTGGAACAATGACTACTAGGTTTAAGCTTCAAGAAATACTACCTCATCCGAAAACTCCATCAATATATTTAATACCAAAAATCAAGCAGCGGCGTAGCTGAAATGCAAACCATGTAAATTTTGACAACATTCATTGGTGAGGTTCACAGCGCGAAACATTGCACCGTGACAATTTAATGATTATATGTTAATATGGTTATTTTTCATGAGTGTCTAACATCTGCAGTTCATACATTACATGTAATACTATTAACCCTTCTACAGTTGATCATTATGCTTACCTCTTTTGTTGCACGACGGTAGCAGGGGTTTAAGAGTTTATGAAGGTTTATGGGGAAATCTTTTCTTGAAAGAACCTAGAAGCTCGATTTATTTCTTTTATCCCTGTCATCGTGTTCTTGCTGATTTTACTCCAGGAGCTCTGGTCTCGGTAAGATCATCGAGTACCCGCCCTTTGGCTTTGCAATGCTATTAGATTCTTATGTTTTATATGTTTGTGTGCTTTTGCATGCAACATTGTTGAGCCGATAAGTGGGTTGGGGTGGTTTCACCAAGACAACTTGTATTTGTTTTGTGATATGAGAACCTGTTGGGGGCAAATGTGAGGTTGGTGCACCCTAGAACCTGGTTTAAACCCCCAGTGGCAATATGATTTGCCACTGACCGTTCCAAGGCGGTAACCCCTCGGGTTCTCATTTTTGTTAATTGTTAGTGGTGTCTCTTTTGAAACTGATCATTTTATTAACCATGCTCTCTCCCTCTCTCTACTTCCTGGCTGTGTGGAGAGGCTGTTTTTTCTGAATGTGGCTATTCCTGATATGCATATTTCACCTATTTTAAATGTCAGTCGCCTTTTTAGTGCCCAATCTGGCCAGAATGTATTTTTTAAGCTTTTTTTTCAATTCATTTTAAAATGAAAAGGTTAACCACATAAGTTTCATATAATGTTCTCTCTCTACAGCTCTGGCAATTTCAGACTTTTAGTTAGCATGCATTGTCTTATATATTTTATATAGAGTCATGGTGACCGCCTTGATTTATTTAGTCTAAGGCAACGCATAGTCTTCCGATAAAGTAATGATATGAATTTTGTCAATAAACATCCATGTTCTGCCACTATGATCGTTGGTTTCTTCCTTAAAGGAAAGACTTTTACAATTGACTGTTGACTAAACGGTGCTCTTGCTGACCTATCAATATGTATTTTGTTCGAAAGTTTGTTGTTTTTGATATTGATTTTGGGGTTCCAGAGTGCATTATTTATGTCTTGTTCTGTTCATTACACTGTATTTGCTGGTCTGTTTCAGACTAGTTTGTTTTCGAGAGGAGGGGGGGGGGGGGGTGTTTCCCTAGTAACATTTGTTAACGATCCAGTATACCCTCATTTAAACCGCCGCAAAAAAGTGTTTCATAGAAAATCAATCAAAAGAGAAATTATTTTTTTATTGCCTACATTTTAAACTGTTTATTTCAGATCTGGCAAGTGTTGCTCTACTTAACAGTTTTGCAGTGTTGCGTGCTTACTATTTTTTTCCGAGATCTTGAGAATTTGGTTTTTCACCTTCATTTAACCAACAAAACATTAATTAATAATGAATATCATCGAATTGGACGAAATGGAGAAGGAATCACTGACGGGCGATAACGCGAGCAGATGTACCTCAGTCGATGGAACGAAAAATACCTCAAAATGTCGAAAGGTGTTGGCCAATACAAAGACTGTGATAATGAATAATTTGCTGCTGGTTTTAACACTACTTGGAGTTCTCTTGGGATATTTTATAGGTTTCGGAATCCGTAAAACCAATCCGACGAAAAATGCTCTAATGTGGTTAGGTGTGTATTCTTATTTCCTTAAGTTTAGAAGTAACTTTGTAATGATATGATAACTTTATGATTTGCATACTCTTTTTAATTAAACGCTAACACGTGCTTGATGATCAAAACTTTATTCATATAGCGCATTACAATACCCTTCTATTTCTGGCATATAATGGCACCGTGCTCTCATTTGCTTAAAAATACTGATGTTGTGGTATTGAGGAAAAGTGTTGCAATTATTGTATCAGATGCTTTTCGATTGGGTATAATTAAATTTGTACGTCGTTATAATGTTAACTGTAAAATGGACCAACGGAAAGATGTTTGAACACCGATTCGCTTAGTATTTAGTGTAGACAGGACAACATGTTTGAACACCGATTCGCTTAGTATTTAGTGTAGAATGGACAACATGTTTGAACACCGATTCGCTGAGTATTTAGTGTAGAATGAACAACATGTTTGAACACCGATTCGCTTAGTATTGAGTGTGGAATGGACAACATGTTTGAACACCGATTCGCTTAGTATTGAGTGTGGAATGAACAACATGTTTGAACACCGATTCGTTTAGTATTTAGTGTAGAATGGACAATATGTTTGAACACCGATTCGCTTAGTATTTAGTGTAGAATGAACAACATGTTTGAACACCGATTCGCTAAGTATTTAGTGTAGAATGGACAACATGTTTGAATACCGATTCGCTTAGTATTTAGGTTAGAATGGACAACATGTTTGAACACCGATTCGCTAAGTATTTAGTGTAGAATGGACAACATGTTTGAACACCGATTCGCTTAGTATTTAGTGTAGAATGGACAACATGTTTGAACACCGATTTGCTTAGTATTTAGTGTAGAATGGACAACATGTTTGAACACCGATTCGCTTAGTATTTAGTGTAGAATGGACAACATGTTTGAACCCCGATTCGCTTAGTATTAAGTGTAGAATGGACAACATGTTTGAACACCGATTCGCTTAGTATTGTGTGTGGAATGGACAACATGTTTGAACACCGATTCGTTTAGTATTTAGTGTAGAATGGACAACATGTTTGAACACCGATTCGCTTAGTATTTAGTGTAGAATGGACAACATGTTTGAACACCAATTTGCTTAGTATTTAGTGTAGAATGGACAACATGTTTGAACACCGATTCGATTCGCTTAGTTTTAAGTATAGTATGGACAAATGTTTGAACACAGATTCACTTAGCTTGTAGTGTAGAGTTGACAAGATGTTCAAGCACCGATTCACTTAGTGTTTGTTTTTATTTGAAGGTTTACCAGGAGAACTGTATTTAAGACTTCTCAAAATGATGATTGTTCCTCTGATAGCATGCAGTGTTATATGCGGTAAGACGATTTTGTTATAACGCAGCTGCATCAGATTTTCTTATGCTTACACAAAACTTCCAAATTTATCAAAATAACCTTTCCAAACAGAACAGTATGACACATCACATTTAGGTTGTCTTAAAAAGTCACTGTTTATAGATGTAGACGTAGGTGGAAGAAACAGATCTTTTTGAATTTGTCTGTTTATTTGAAACAAACTTCATGTGACAGTCATAGGACTCGTGTGGTAAGTAACACATAGCATCTTTTCTCTATCCCAAATATGTGGTAACATATTATCGTCAAATAGAAACACAAGAAACAAATAATGATCAAAACATTCTGAAATAAATATATCAACCCATTTCAAGCTCCGTTTTAGCAGACGGCAGTTTTGACAGTTGCAGTTGTAAGTTGTTTTAGTTACTTACTTTTTTATATTTATTTTAGGAGCGGCGGCACTAGAACCAAAGGCAAACGGAAAAATAAGCCTTTTTGCTTTTATATTCGTAATATCAACCAACGCCATTGGCTCAGCGCTTGGAATAGGATGTGTATATATGTTTAATCCAGGTAGCATTCCTTCTTGTCTGAGCACACTCTTTAGGCTCTGAAGTTTGGTTCATAACATGAAAATATTTCTAATATCAAACAAACCATTCGAGTAGGTACTTAGTAACAATTACGTGGCTTTATTCTTATGTCTCCAAGGATTTTGATCTCGTGAGGTTCATTGCGTACCTGCCCCTTTGCTTTACGATGTAATGAGCTTCTTTTGTTTTATATGTTTGTGTGGTTTTGCAAGCAAAACGTTCTCGTAGATAGTGGGCTTGGACTTATTTACAAGATTACATTCATTGTATTTTTTCGTTTGTTAACTACCCTGGCAACTTGAAGATGAAATGTCGTTACGTTTGCAAGGCATTATCATAACTCGCGATTTATATTCACTCTTGTCTGTTCTTGAATGGTTTTGAATCTTAAAACAGTAATACATGCAGATAAAATATTGTTTGCTTACTTTGTTTTAACTTCGTCATATTTCCGGTCTCTGAATAATATGTAACTGATAAAAAATCTTAGTTACAGTTTGACAGAATAGGCTTAAACTGTGTCCAAGATCTTACATCTACTAATTCCATCGCTCTCAGTCTTGTTGGAGCATGATGTTGAAAAATGTAGGACACTTGATTGTGAAAAAAATACGTGGACCTATCCGTTATCTGTGGGAATATTCGCTACTGTTTATGGATACACCGCATTGAAGGTTCCATGAATACGGTCATAAGCACCCTATTGGTTGGGATGGGTCAAAATTTGAACTTTTTTACTGGGGTGGAGTTGCGCTAAAACGGTGGCTAGGTGGCATTGGCAGTAGGTAAACATTTACATAAACCCATCTCCCTAAACCGAGCTTGCAATAATTTCATAGTTACATGTATTTTGTTTTGCTCAATAACTTTCCACTTGAATCTATTTACATAATTTTATATAACTTTATTGGTGTTAATCTTAAAATACCGCATTAAAGGTTCCGTGTTCAACACCATATGAATATTATCGTTTGGGATCGATCAAAATTGTATTGTTTACTGGTGTAAATACTGAGTTGCGCTTAACCTATGGCGGCCTGGGCTGAAAAATGCTTTTTCAGTACTGCCCAGTCGGACCAAGCATGCAATGTTTTCATATTTGTTGTGTTCGGCGGCTTTCAAGGTTCCATGTTAATGTGTTTATAAAAATGCAACAATTGCTGTAAAAGGACTTTAAACATATATCACAAAAATGTAAAAAAACACAACGTTTAATTCTAAAATATCAAGTGTGACATTATAGGAGCAGATATTATACGAGAAGATAAAGCGGTTGTTGAAGGCACCTTGCAGACTCAAGATATCTTCGCGGATCTAATAAGGTAATAGCCTTATCTTCGCGTATCTAAATAAGGTAATAGCCATATCTTCGCGGATCTAATAAGGCAATAACCTCATCTTCGCGGATCTAATAAGGTAATAGCCATATCGTTGCGGATCTAATAAGGTAATAGCCTCATCTTCGCGGATCTAATAAGGTAATAGCCTTATCTTCGCGGATCTAATAAGGTAATAGCCTTATCTTCGCGGATCTAATAAGGTAATAGCCTTATCTTCGCGGATCTAATAAGGTAATAGCCTTTTATTATACTGCAAAGAAATTTCATCGAATTTGATTGGATAATGTGCCGTTGATTTACATCCGTAGATATGAACTGCACGTGCCTTTATTTCCCCCTCTGGCCTCCCACCTTTTGTTGGCGTCCGCCATTTTGTTTTGAATTTTGTGTAAAATTCATATTCTTAAGCCTGTCTCCTAATTTATTAGGCGGGAAGCTTATGGATTACTTAAATTATTATAAGAAATAATTGTGCCAAGTTAATCAGTTGAAAACAATCGGAATATTCTTAAATTTTCAAAATGAATATCGAACCGACAGTCCGCTGAAACTCTATAGTAGTGACGTCATGCAGGTAAACCAATGACGTCAAACAGGTAAATATTGAGGTTCTCAGCGGGGAAATAAGCCGTTCGAAATTAAATAAGCGAAATAAATAAACAAAATCAGTTTTCTTAATATATTTTGCTGAATAAGGGCTTTGCAGTATAATAAAACAATTATTTGGTTTCTTGACAGGGTGTGTGAGGAAATATTGCCGGTCTGAATGTCATATTATCCCTCGCCTACGGCTCGGGTAATATGACACCCAGACCGGCAATATATCCTCACACACCCTGTCAAGAAACCAAATAACTATATAATCTTCGCGGATTTAATAAGGTAATAGCCTTATCTTCGCGGATCTAATAAGGTAATAACCTTATCTTCGCGGATCTAATAAGGTAATAGCCTCAAGATATCTTCGCGGATCTAATAAGGTAATAGCCTCAAGATATCTTCGCGGATCTAATAAGGTAATAGCCTCAAGATATCTTCGCGGATCTAATAAGGTAATAGCCTCAAGATATCTTCGCGGATCTAATAAGGTAATAGCCTCAAGATATCTTCGCGGATCTAATAAAGTAATCTTTGTAATAGCCTCAAGATATTATCACGAATCCCATAAGGAACTTTCTTCAATAAATCATTGCGGATCTAAAAAGGTACTAGTATTAATTAAATAATATTAATTGATAGACCATTCAATGATACATGCTTTAACTGCGGACCTATTCAGCCTGCAACTACCACAGCCCCTAATGACATAAATGCGAGCGCTACCAACTGCACCACCGCCAAGCAAGGTACTCTAATACATGTATAAAGTAAAAAAGAAATATATGCATATCAGGAATCGCCACAACACTCACAAAACACAGCGTCCTCGAGCAGCGAAAAAGAAGAGAGAGAGAGAGAGAGAGAGAGAGAGAGAGAGAGAGAGAGAGAGAGGGAGAGAGAGCATGTTTTTTATAAGTATGTCAATTCAAATAGGACGCCACAAACAATTTAGTTAAACAAAGAAGAGAACAATTGGGGAAACCGCCTTGGAACAGTCAGTGGTTTTGATTTTGCGACACAAGTGACTGACTGATCGCAGTACTGAATGTTCAAGCTTTCGCGATTTTTAATCGGATTTATTTAATATTCAGTTATTTAATTGACACCTACAATATCTCTTTAAGCGCAAATACCGTAGGTTCAAAATAGACCACATAGTATTACAGATGTATTTCAACTCTCATAAAAAGGTAAACTTGGTTAATCATGTGCTCAGGTTTAAAGGTCACCGTCTCGGATGATCCATAACGCGTCGTCAAGAATAATAACCATTTGAAAGTCTAATGCAATAATTAATCATGTATTTGTATTTTTATATTTATATTGTATGAATTCCTTTGTTTCAGAAATATTATTCCTGACAATTTATTTGAATCTACATTTTCGCAGACTCAGACCATGTATAACATAAAAACAGTTACAAAGACAAATATATCAGACGGAGCCCAAAACACCTCTGTAAAAGAGGTGTCTAAATATTTAGGAAAGACGAACAATCCAAACATCATAGGTTGGTAAATGATTTGTTCCTTTGCCATTGGTGTTTCTTTCATGTTAAACCCAAAACCGACACGCTACTTACTCTGGAAAGAGATTGTTTCCTTTAAGCTTACTGTTTCGTATTTCTCTTTTCAATTTTCAGAGTGTTTAGGAAGACTTTATAGATTATACCTGGGATCCTTATTTAGATGTTGTACGACACTTTTCAGAAATAACAACTAAAAAACTTTTGGGGGAAATATCATTGGTACTATTTGACGATTTCGAGCGCTGGGTTCCTCGTGAATAACATACCCCATACCATCAGAAAGAGTCCGTTAATCAACATGTTTTGTATTATGCACATGAAATACTTGAATAAACAACAAATAGGTCAAAAATATATTCCTTGTTTGATGGACGGTTTGGCCTACAATAAACCATTCTTAATGTTATCTCTTTTATATCACTAAGCCTCGTTTTGATAATGGAATCTAATGAGAATATAAAGGAACAAACGGCAAGTGAAAGGTCGATAAAAACAACTTCTGAAATTATGTAAAGATGATTTTTGTGACTTCATGAATGTGAACTCCTGATAAGTTTGAATTGTACTTTTCAGGTTTGATATTTGCTTGTACTTTGCTAGGCATTGCAGCAACTAATCTCAAAGAAAAAGGAAAACCTTTCCTGGATCTAGTACAGTCAATTTGCGACATTGTAATTGCTGTTATACGTTGGTTTATGTGGTAAGGAATTTTATTTATTGTATTACAACATATTTGACACAATTAATTTCTGACCTATATAGAGCACACATATAATATTTATGAAATTGGAATAAACATTCTGACAGCGTTGGTTATACGTGTTATTTAACAATATAATAACATCTTTTTTCTTCTCAAATATGATACATCTGGAATCTGGAATATGAGAAGTGCTTATTATGGAATAAAGTAAGTGCGGTTCTTCTAGAATAATTATGATAAATGCGGTCCTTCTGGAATAATTATTTTATTATGATAAATAAGCTGAATACATTAAAACAATAGTTTGTCAAGAGCTTTATAATTGATTGCTTATTAATAATTATCTTATGTGATTTGCAACAGCAAACCAAAGAACACAGCATTGTTCTTTCTATTTCAGGACAACGCCCATTGGTGTTGTTAGTCTGATTGCCGTGTCAATTGCTAGCCTAGAAGTTATAGAAGAGGTGTTTGCTCAAATGGGGCTCTTTATTGCAGCCATTACAGTTGGGATTGCTTCTCAACAACTCTTTATATTGCCCGGAATATTTCTTCTATTTACAAGAAAGAACCCCTACAAGTTTCTTTTAACCATTGCAAGACCTTGGATGGTCGCGTTTGTTACGACGAGCACGTAAGAGGATCTTATTTCGAGTCTCTAAGTAACTTAAAGTATACAAACTACCAGAAGACATCAGCCACAACATGCTAACATACAAATTATGTGTATATATTTAAATCGTGGTCATACATTTCAATCATTTGTTTTAAAAAGAAATAATAATAATAATAATAATAATAATAATAATAATAATAATAATAATAATAATAATAGCATTTGATAATTGACAAGTCTAAAACTAGAAAATGAACTTAAAAATATACAAAAGACCATGAGCCACAAGATCCTAACAGGCAATAATAATAATAATAATAATAATAATAATAATAATAATAATAATAGCACTGGACAATGCGATAAATATATTTATTTCATTTTAGAGCTGTTGCCATACCAGAGATGATGGCAGCCTGTGAAGATAAAAACAAAATTGACAAAAGAATCTCTAGATTTGTAATACCGTTCAGCGTTACCATCAGCTGTAATGGAGCAGCTCTCTATATATCTGCGGCGGCTCTGTTTGTCGGACATCTTACAGGAACAGTTTTTACCATAGGGGATGTTTTATTGCTCTGGTAAGATACATGTATTAACCCTTTCTTCCATATATACGCTGTTATCACATGAGCACATAGTGTATGATCCAGGTGTTATTCATATTAATATACTAAGCATTTATTTTTTATATTTATAGTAAAAGGAATATATTTGTTATTAAAGTAACGCATAGTTCATCCTTACATTGCAAGCTTCAGTAAACACATTATGAACGTATTGAACTTATGGGGTTTTATCACTACAGGCTGTTGGTAACAGTTTCTGTGATGGCTATTCCATCCATTCCCAGTGCCAGTTTCATGGCGACAATTATGACTCTCTCTTCGCTAAACATTCCAGTGAATGACGTAGGTCTCTTATGGGCAGTCGAGTGGTATCTGTGAGTATTTGTAACGTATGGGGCGCGTCACAGGAAATAGTAACTTCGGACATTTGACATCAAATCTTGAATGACGTCATACCGTTTAGCAGACAACATTATCACGCATTTCGATGTAAAAATAAGATTATGTTGTGAAGATGTGTCACACAATCTCTAAATAGTTATGAGAAAATCTTTCCAAGTATAGTAACAACTTAAACGTCAAAAAATATAACCGAAGACACATTTTCCCGTGTGAAGTACCCCACATGTATATGAATTGTAGCAGGATATCATTTACACTAAGTCTTGTATAACCGTATTTAACTCAGTATTACCTTTGCTTATTCTGTTACTACATCGACGTGTAAACGTTTCATTATCATCAGCTTTGGTTACACACGTTACGGTTTGATTATATAAATATGTATCAAGAAGTCATCAAAGGGAGTGACAAAAACGGCTGCTTAAAACAGGTGGCTATTTAAGATAGCTAATAATCATAACAAAATGTCAGTTTACTACATATTCAAACTGGCTGTTGCTAAATGCAGGTTCAACTGTACATCCAAATACTAGCTTTGCATTATTTTCATTTTATACCGACCGGGGTGATAACTGAGGAGTAAACTACATTACTTTTTGATGTTTCCGATTGAATATTTTATGTGTAACTTTTTGCTGTTTACCATACTTAATGTGTTGAAATATTTCGTAGACTCTCGGTCGAAATCCTTTAAACTGTAATAGTAATTTGTCATACGGTCTATCAACTTTGAGATTTACCATTATATATTGCTATAGGCAAATATTCAATATCGTTTATTTCAAATTCGTTTAAGAATCGTTCGAAGCCAAACTGTGACCTAGTCTGCTTTGGTGTTGTACAAAAATACCTTTATATGGGACGCGTCACGGGAAAAGGTACCTTCGGACAGTTGACGTCAATCCTTGAAATGACGTCACAAAGTTGAGCAGACAACATTTATTATTATGCAATTCGCGATAAAAATGCCATTTTATTTACAAAATGTGTAACAAAATCACTTTTTAGTTATGAGAAAATAATATATTATTTTACGTTCTTTCTAAAAATAGTAACAACTAAAATGTCACAAAATATGACCGAAGGTACCTTTTCCCGTAGCGTGCCCCATATAAAAAAGTGAAATATACATATATTTAATTGCCACACCCAGTAAACACCACAACTCCCCACGCAGCCAAAATGTAGAGAGGAAAAATAGCATGTGTTAATATACTACTTAAAATTTGTTAGGGATCGCTTTCTGTTTTATATCGACATATTACCCCAACCAAGTTTAAACTACTCTTCCGCTTCAACGGTGTGTCGGCTCACTCTTTTTTGACATAAAGCTGATGTCAGATGAACACATTTTTAGAATCACAGAAAATGTTTTACCGTTTCAACCTTATGTAAGGAGAAACGCAATCTTTTTAGTGATTCTTATTAAATTTTGAGTAGTATATTAATTTCACTGTTTTTCAGGGATCGAATTCGCACGACCAGCAGTGTTGTAAGCCATACATTCTGCACAGCGGTCGTCTGGAACCTCTGCAAGCAGGATCTAGAAGAGATTGATGAAAAACACAAACACACAGATATTGATGATGTCATTGTTAATCTTGAAAGTGCTGAAGAGGAAGTAACTGTTATTAACGGCAAAATATTAAACGAAAATTAGACAAATTTGTTATAACAAACATAACATTATCAATTATTCTTACATTGCCTGCTTCGTTTGAGCATTTGAAATATGGTATGAATGAAGTACTTAAACAATTTTCCATAAGACAAAAAATACACAATATACAACAGTAATAACCGCGCCTAAACAAACTAAAATGAATACTATTTTATATAGATTTTATAATGTTTATAATTTTCTTTGCATAAATGCAAATTAAGCAATTTTTTACATGGACAATTTTAAGAACTTCAGTGATTAAAAATTATTTTGGAATGAAAAGAATACTATTTGCATTACACCTTTACCATAGAAGAAAAATAAAGCAAATGACTTCCTTAGAGTGTTACTACACCCAGTGCCCAAGGTTATAAAACTGAGCATGGAAACCAGTCTCTAATCTCATTTACCTAATTGGCTGAATTGGCGACTGGTCGCCATTTCAGCCAATCAGATACTTGAGTTTTGAGACTGGTTTCCAATCTCAGTTTCCACAGCCAACATTGCCAACAACCAGCCTAATACCGAATCTTACCTCCGAACTGAAAACAGAGTCTTTTGGTGACTTCCAACTGATCAAATATTATCCATTACTATTCTATGTTATTGTAACTCAACCTGACTTTTTTTATCAAAATGTGTGTAATATATTTGGCGCTGGTCTGTGAAATACACAAAGACACCAAAAGTTTTCAAAAGTGCCCCATCTCACGAAAAACTACATATTACTATTAATTTCTACATTACTGTTCGAGGTTTATTCAACCTGAAATTTTATCAAAATATTTGTTTTAATTAATATTAGCGCTGGTCTGTGAATATATACAAATACACCACAAAGTTTTAAAAGTGCCCTGTCACACGGAAAATTGCTAACCAATTATTCTACTCAAAGTTTGCTACCCAGAAAGCACCGATAATATTTTTTTCATATCTTTTCATATGTACATGTAAGTTACTATTAAGTGATTTATAAAACGATATTTAAAGATGTTTTAAAATTCTAATTGTTTTATTTATATGTTTATTTATAATTTGAATGAGATGATGTTAAAGACGTTATATTTGTTTGTTGATATTAATGTGAAAAAAAATCATTTTTTGCCAAAATACAAGTATCAATGTCTAAATTCGACAAATGCATTTACCATAATTCAGTAATAAACGTTCAAATCCTATAAGGAAAGTAAAATTGAGATTGATTAATCTACAAATGTAATTATAGACAATGGAAACATAGTGTTACATCATTAAAAATTTTGCACGCTTGCGCTATTCATTCAGGGCTATGTGAATAGTGGTGACCTTCTCGGCATATCTCAAATGAGTTCCATTGTAAAAGTATATGATGTAGACTTTCGGAGTAATGTGTGGTTAACTTGATGCTTACGAAACTTTGGCGAATTCTAAAGGGTAATCATTATTTCTCAAAATATTGAAGTAATTCTTTTTACATGAGGAAACTTCGACCTTCACAAATTAATGCGTGGTTAATATGTTTTGTATACACACAAAATATGAGCTGCTATGCAAGCCTTTCCCAAGCCTGTCTAGATATCTATTTGTTATTTGAAGAATTTATAAAAACAAAAAATAAGAGATAATTCGCATAAAAAAAAATCATTTATGTCATTGTTTTGGACGATGGGATATCGGAAAAATTAAAATACACACAAATGTGTCTTTAAAACCCACGTAAAGATGAAACTCACAAAGAACTTTAAAGAACTTTAAAGAACATAAAAGATATGTCGAAATACCTTCTATACATCAGGATCTTAAAAAAGTCAACTGAACCAAAAACAAACTGTCGTCAACAAAGACTGATGCGCATTTTAAGAACTGTGTTACGTTTTCAGTTTATCAGAGGTCTCATACACTATTTAAGAGTTAAATAAAATTGCCTCAAAAATATCTTAAACTGGATACGACTGTTATTTAGTTGTTGTTGTTGTTTTTTGTTAATAAATAAACATTAAAGAAAAACAAATGTGAACTTTGTCAATTTGACCAACTACTAACCTATCTTTTAGTGAAAAACTAGTACAAGCGCTGAATTTCAATACCGTAACGATTGTAATACACTGTGTCAGATGGGCTAGACCTGAGTAGATTTATTAAAAGAAGCGAAATATTTAAATCAAGAATAGCACCACTCAGAAAACTGAGCCTTCCCACACAGCCAAAGAGCATTGAGGAAAGGAGAATTGGCTTCTGTTTCAATAAAAAAATAACAAACAATTAACGGAAATGAGAACCTAAGGGTAAACGCATTGGATAGGTCAGTGACAGAAAAATTTGCCACTTAAGGTTTAAAATAGGTTCCTCATATAAAATAAAACAAACCCACGTTGCCTTGGCGATTTAGGCTCAACTAAGCGATACTCAACATTGTCGCATGCAAAGCACACTATTCTGATCCCTAAGCACCTGGAATCAAATCAGACAAAACACGATGACAGGAATAAAAGAAATAAATCGCGCTTCTTTGCTCTCTTACAAGATTTCACTTTCACTTTGAACCAGGAAGTAAGATTTCCTTGAATTTCTTGAAAACCCTAACATTATTTTGACGAATTGGCACTAAACATTGTAGACCAGCATATACTTATTTCAGGTATGAGTTGCTTTGGTATATTGTTCATGAATTTCAGAGTTCTCAGGCAAATGGTTTTTCTTTTGTTTTGTTTGTGCTTGGTAATTAGAACATGAATAAGACTTAACTGAGCTTGCAAACATTTACTACATCCATAGCTAAATACATTTATTTACTAAAATCTAGGTGGCAATAAGTATTTCCCCCAAAATTCATTTTTTTGAAATTTTAGCCTGTTTTCGCCATTTGCAATGTTTGCGATACCTTAAGTATTACATTTTTAAATGTTTTGCTAATAAATCATATTTTAACTAGATTGTCGAGTGAATGTCTAGTTTTATTTAACGTACTACACATGGCCGGTTACAGTACAAGTTAGTATTCACTGTAACTATTGACCAAGAGGAATGAACTTTTTTTGTGACTCAATGCCCATTCAAATGTAAAATATGAAATAAAAATGAATACGTTAGAGGTAGATGCTTTAGACAGTATTGAATAATTATCCGATTTACTTTTTGCGTTGATAGCTTCAACAACACTACAGACATGTGCATTAACCTGAAATAAGCATATGTTACCTTAGTTACATGCGTGAAAAGATTCATTGATCTAATGAGGTGCTCGATGTGAATGACTATGAATTAATATTTCAAAAACAACAACAACCTTCACAACTACTTAGTATAAAAAAGAGTGCATCAATTTAACAGGGTGAGAGGAATATATCTGAATGAGACTGTGGTATGTAAACTTCAATTATTCTAAAATTCATTTTCAAATAAATGATGAAACTAAAATGCTGGTGTTGTTTTTTTAACGTTTCTCTCCTCGAGTTATGTATTTTGGTACGTTTGGGTGAAGTATTTGCTCCTAAACAAAACTTATGTTATATAAAATGTACATGTAGAATAACTGAAAAAATAAAACTTAGGCCGCCGGCAATGAAGATGGCGTTTTTTAATATATCGTATATCGCGAGAATATTAATACCGATGTAATGTTTATATGTATTTTCTAAAACGGAAATTTTGTAGCTAAATTTACAAAAAAATACGAAATATTTAATTTATTAAATGATAACTTAAGAAACTGACTTCCGTGAATTATTTGATAGAGGACACACCTTGTAATGGCCGATGAACTACAGATTTCTTATTTGAAACTTTGTTAATCACCAAACAATATCAAATAAAAATCGAAATAATTTGGCTGGAAAATTTTACGTCGGGTTAATATTTCATTAGTAGGAGATGTAAATAATTTTGATCAATAAAAAAGGTGAGGAAACGCTGATCGTATCACACGGTCCCTAGATACAAGAGTCTGTCGAATGACCAGTAATTCCTTTCAGTACCAGGTGTTAGATACGTTAACATCAGGTCTTCCCCAGTTTTAGTCTAAGACGTTTTGACACGTGGGTGATTTTCCGCGTTTTTTTAAATAGTAGTAGTTAAAGTTTTAACAAAAGATCTGCCAAATACGAGCAACAAAACATTGTACAGGAAAAATTCTGTTTGAACATACTTTTTGATGAATTTGCAAACACTAGGGAAACCATACCTAGCGCCGGATGCTCGAATAGTGAACCCACCGATTTTTGTCCTTTATTATCGCATTATGTCATATTTCTAAATGAAGTACAAAATAATATACCCCCAGTTTCATTCCTGTTAAATCGAATTATTGAGGAATGCTTCTTGCAAATGACTCAGTCCGATTTTTAAAAATAAGTTTCAAACGCCGGAAACCTGAAACATATACGTACCATTGGCCGGTAAATAATGGATTTCGCCATATATTTTGTCTCCATTTTTTATCAAATGTGTCAAGTAAAGCTTATACCAATACAATGTGAATACAGGACTAAGAGTTTGAAACAACATCTTAAATTGCAGAACAACGAACTTTCACCTTGTTTGGTGCGAAATATTCATCTTAGATATTCAAAATTTAAATAATTAAAATTCCACGCCGGGAATACATGTAGCAACTGCTTTTTCTATTTTCCATTAAAATTTTTTAATACCTTTTATTTAGTTGTAAAAAAACTGAATATATGGAATATTATAACAGTATGCATTCTGTAGGTTCGTATTTTTCGAGTTGGGTATGTAAACAATATCACGCGAGACCGAAGGTCGCGCGTGATGTGGTTTACATACGCAACGAGACTGAATACGCAACTGAAAAAATTCCTATGGCATTGTCATTGCTGCAGATATTTTCAAATGACTGCACAAATATGCCCCAAAATCTAGATGATGTATCACACTTCATATTGAAGTCTCAATGTGGTGTTAATGTGATGTATATAAAAACAGTACAATGTACTTTTTAGGTCTAGATTATAACTTTATGCATATACATGCATATATAGTTTGAATAGCAATGCACAATTTTGTGCAATTGCAAGTTACAAATTCAAGTGTAATCAAGGTAACATTCTAAAAAATAAAATATATTTTTCAGTCAATAATATATTAAGTTTCATGCACAATTGACATAATTAATTTCTGTATCAATGAGGAATTTGATGGTAAAAGGCCGTAAGATTCTGAGAAGCAAACAGGCTACTTCATTCATCAGTGAGGTCTTAACCAAGTCCAGAAATGAGCTCTTTTTTGAATGCCGTCAGTTAGCCAAGAACAAAGATAGTGATATTGACATAGCTTGGTCATTCAATGGTAAAATATACGCCAAACTGAAAAATGCCAAGAATGGTTTTCGTGTACACTCATCAGATGATCTAAATCCCTTCCGGCCAGCTTCGTCCGAGGTTGAGTAGGCTAGCGATATCCAGTGATAGTAAGTGTATCATTCAGTACTAAACCTTATAGCATATTTACAACATTACCAGTGTATCACTTGATCCTAAAGAAGCTGTCCTGTTTTTCTTAACGCAGTGTATTAATGCTACGTTGTATATTCTATTGCTTAAAAGATTTAAGTTACACATTCAATTTCAAACACAATTGTCCCCGCTCGGGTTGCAATATATGCAACCTGGCCTGGGTCTACTTAAAGTCTATATAGGCCTGCAATGCCAAAATACATTTTCTTTCACATGATCGGTGCTATTCAGTGATAATCAGATATTTAAATAATGATAACTTATCGGTTTCACGTAAAATTTCCTGTTAACAGCTGCACGTTTAAGAATTAAAATTTATCCAAAACTTTAGAGGGGTATGCGCTTGCATACATACCATAATACGAGTATAAATACTCTCAACAAAATGCATAATGGTAAACTCTAAAACTGTCTCCATGCCTAGGCTTGTCAAAATGCATGAATTTGTATTACCTCCATTTCCTGGCGCCGTCTAGTGTCCGCGATCGGTTGCGTTACGTTACTCCCTACGAACAGTGAGTAAAGTGCCGCACCCAGTCGTGGGTCTACCGACGATGATTAAGTTACTGATAAAATCACGTGACTGTCTATATATACTGAACAAGAAATAAAAGTATCCACTTTTTATGCTCGTTTTCTCATTAATATATTTTCATTTAATCAGGAGCGCTTGGTATTTCGTTTTTTCCGTTTTCAAATTTTACAAAATTACTCGTAGGAAGGTGGATGCTTTTAATTTTTGCTGAGTATATATGTTTACAACAAAAATACTCCAATCTAAAATACTTCAATTGTAAATATACTTACTACGTCTCGGTGCACGGTTGTCCAGTGAATGAAATTCATCTCAGTTGTAAAATTCATTGATTTCATTGTTTCTGTTGTAAACAAACTTAAAATACGTCATGACGTATTGTTGTCTAATGAATGAAATCCCCTCGTCTGTAATTTTCATTGATGCTTACAAACACTTTTGAGCGGGACAATCGTGCAGTTCGTGACGGCTGGATCATAACCATGCTTGATTGTTGTTTATATTATGAACTGCATATATGCGCACGCACCTTGTACGACACTGCCTCACTATTAGATTGGTTGTTTACATTTTAGAATTTCATGTAATTTTTACATGAAGGATTATGTAAATTATTTTCTCCTCTGCAATAATAAATACATGTACGCATTTGTATTACTATTATCTTTCTGCTTCTTACATTTTCTAATCTAAACATCAAGTCTCGGCATCTGGTACTTAGTCTCATCATTACATGTATGTATATATTTGTTGAACATGCTCTCGTTGTTAAATATTTTATTACAGTTGAACTTTGCATTACATTTCATATTTATTCTTACATTGCTATATGAAATAAGCATCGTGGTATCTTCTCGCAAAGACGAATTTATTAACAATAATCGCAAAGCAAAAAATTCGCGCATTCTTTTTTTTCTATTAATTAAGATTTCTATCTTGAACTTTATTATCAATTCATTTTGGTTTAAACCCGCGCATTTATAGCAGCGCTTACTACACAAAATTTTTAACCTGCGAGAGATACAATGCAGTTCTTACACTTCTATTGTTTCTCTCCTTGTTTTTGTGAATATCAAGTGTGTGCATTTGGTTAATTAGTATTCAGGCATATTACATATTTTAAACAAGTTCCTGGAATTTACGCAGCGAATTATGCTTATTAATTCAATTTTGTTATGTCTCGATTAAGGAAGAACCACGCCTTTTAAAAACTATTATAAAGTTCTGTCTCTTATTGATGATTTTAAACAGAAAAGAAAATCTATGCTGATGCCAAATTCACTTGTTTAACTTGCTAACGTGTATAAATATCAAGAATCAGTATCATCTTTATTTTTGTTGAACATGTTATTCTACTAGACATTGTAACACATGTAAATTTGTTTTTGTTGTTGTTGTTGTTGTTTGTTTTGTTTTGTTTTTTTCAGGTATTACATTTGATAAATTCTTACTGTAATATATTAAAGTCACTGTGGGTATCATTCAAATTCGCGCAAAGGACTTCCTTCTAGACAATGAAAACGACATATACGCCTTTCCAATAATTCGATGAATTTATTTGGTTACCTCCCCTGTCCAGTCACGTGACTGCTTTACAGGAAAAAATGATTGCGCGCTGTAATAACGTAATAGGGAATATGTACCTACAACTTTCATTTTTATCATAAATTATTTTTTGAAAAATTTATTTTCTCTTTGAATTAGTAATAATAAATCAGCGTCATGATATTTTTGAAAATAATTGATAAAACAATCAGGTTTCTGACTAAAAGTGTCAATTCATTTTTCCTCGCATTAAACACTAAACGACTTGAACTAACAGACAGTCGCAGGGTTCTCTTCACGGCTTAATTGAGTCTCGTTTCCGGATTAGCGTGTCTATTCAACTACTGACATCATGTTGTGATTATGTCGGCGGCGATTGATTTTGAAGGCGGCATGCCATAAACATGTCAAACTGTCTCGCACATGGGGTCATCTGTCAATTACTTAAAGGGGCAGATATCATTGACCAATAGAGATCGTGTAATTTCTGTTTGCAAGGTATCTACACCTCCCAATTCTTAAGTATTTCGGAGTCCTTTAACTACTGGATGTGCCAGCAAATGTATTTGATTTAGCACTTAAATGGATTCTTAATCAACATTACGACACGTTATAGAAACAAAAGCCGTCAATAAGAAACAAATCTTGTCAAAACATTTTATATATGTTTAATTAAGAGTTTGGGCTTTTATGCCAAAATTACAATCTGTCAAACCTAAGAAATCTAAATTGCATATTTAACCATATTGTGATATAAATATTCCCATCTTTTTGGAAGCCGGCATCTAAATCCTTGGATTTTATTCTACGAATGATACTTCTACAACAAACAATCAGATTTCCGATCCTGTTTTATTTCAAGACAGAATCAATCATATTTGCTTGTGAAGTATACGTAACATTTTAAATATTCAAATTATTTATTCGTTGACCATAAACGCCTTAAATTTTTAGGACAATTCTATTGTTCAATTGTGTAAGTATGAACAAATTCAGATTGTATTTTTTGTCTACAGATCATGTAACCAGATGTTGACATATCACGATTTCCGGATAATAGCGCATTACTAGCCTTAGCAATTTGTAACATTTACACCAGTAAAATATATTTTCAGCAGAAAAGATATTAAGAAGAAATTGTTGTACATAATTGGTAAAATTAATGCTTATGTTTGTCCAAATTGCGTTTCATACTGCCTACTATCAACAAGAATGGTACATGTTCTTAAATCATTAAAAATCTAAATATCTAACAAATAGTAAACATAAAAAAGTCTGGCTAGAATAACAGACCAGCAACTTATTTTTTCACCGCCGGCGACGAACGCAGACCTGCAATATAGCGGATAAGGTTAGCTATTATGTGCTTAAGCCATTAGCCCGATCGTTCAGATATCCTGCAGAGCCTCGTTTTGAATTGATTTTCTGTCGCGGGAAGTAACTCGTACAGGACTGCGAAACTGTTTATTGGAAAGGCGTATATTCCCACAGGCAAATACCTGCGCATTTCGTACTTTTTTCTTATTCTTTTTTTTTTCAGTTAAGATTACTTATAAAAAGAACTTCGTTATTTCACCGGGGCCTAAATCGCACTCTTTTGCTGGTGCGAAATATTGTTACTAAGATCTACCATGTTTTCTCTCTCTTTTATACTTCCTTTTTCCTTCTACCCTATGTTCTGTCTCCCTCCTGCCAAACTACAACCTAGTACGGTACAGAAAGTGTGCATAACAGCGGTCTCATTCTTTCAAGTAAGACCTACTGGTATCTCATGACATGAAAGAATACCAAAAATACCGCAGTATGTACCTGCTTGGATTCTTTTCACGTCTGTTGTAAAACCACGTATATCAGCCAAATCAGTCTTTATCATATCGCTATACTCATCCTTTGTCTGCACAAACAATCCTCATATGTCGCTGGTTACTCGACGTGTTTGAACTTATACAGAAACGGTACTGACCCATTTCAGAAGCCTGCTGAATATTTCTGTGAACAAAAAAATAGTCTACAAAAACAAATTGTCTACAAAACAAAAATTTCTTGATTTGTATACCGCTGTTGTATAATTCATATATGGTGCTGATGGTGTTGGCATTAAACAGTTGTCAACAAACATTGTTTTATTTAAACAAACAAATACTTACTGTAAAATATAAAACGTCCAACCAACATGAACGAACCGGTAGGACTTACACGGCAAAAACAGAACACCAACCTTATAACGTGTTCTACTTGAAACAAATTCGAACAGTTTTATTGTCGTGTACTTTTGTTACACTTTTGACAATAACATGTATTTTTAATGCGAAATTCATAATAAATAATGTCGACTGCACAACTTTATGACGTCATTTTAAAGATTGACGTCAACTGTCCGAAGGTACTTTTTCCCGTGACGCGCCCCATATAGCAGAGCGACAGATCTGCGGTTCAAGACGTAAATTGTTTTAAGTGAACTGTACTACTAATAAAATTGCTTTAACTTCATTTAAATTAATTTTCAAGGGTAAAAAAATATTTATTTCCTATTTAAAATACAATACACACAATATTCATCTTTTTTCTAGAAACATTATACCACTTTTTCTAAATTCACTTGCATCAAAATGACCCCAAGCTAAAAAAAACGTGGGATCAAATTGCAGGATTCGGCAATATACGAATCTATTTTTACAGAAAAACTTTTAAAGCAAGGTTATCGTTATCACAAATTAAGGAAAACCCTTTGCAAGTTTTATCGCCGATACCCAGATCTAATTCATAAATACAGGTGCAGTTTAAAATCACTATTGCAATGCGACAAGGTATTTCACAGCCAGTTTTTTATGAAGAGTTAATTTATAAACTTAAGAAGATAAAAGGCGTTTTTGCAGTGTTTGCTTTATTAAGCTGAAGATCATTAGGATATATTTTATTGACGAAGAGATGGAAAATGGGTATTATCTATCTTTGATTAATCGCCAGGGTATCTCGAGGTGTTAAATTCTTTTATAATGTCATCTTAATTTTCGAAAGAAATATCGAACGATATAAGACCAAATAGCGTTTAACAATAATATTATAAATGTATACATACTTATTGCATAACTAAAATATGTATTTAAAGTGTGTAATTCAAATGTTCATATCACAGGACTTTATATTCTTTTCTAATCAAGGTAATGGTTTTTGTCATATTAATGGGACCCATGTTGGACGTCATTATGTTTACAACACTTTGAAACTTGTTACATTAAATTCTAAAAACTACATACCCAAACGTAGATTTTTATCTATACCTGTAACATTTCTTGTTTGTCGTGGGCGATAAAATGCATTTTCATTACTGCCCATGAACTGGTTCGATTAAACCGAGCCTGCAATATTTAAATATTTGTCGTGTTCGGTGGCTTTCGAAGTTTCCTTTTCATCTATTGATATATTTGTAAACCACTTGCTTGGCAGGAACCTGATGTAATTTAAAGCATAATGTACGAGGGATGATCCAAAATAACGTAGACTTTTGTAATTGCATCTTAATTTGAAACACGTTCGCAATAAATTATATACTAAATTAAATCAGAACACAAACGTAACAAACTGAGCTAAAATATTCATATATTAAATCGATTTCAAAAGCGCGTCGCTTATTTGAATAACCATGGTAACACGTTGGCGGCGCACGCCGTTGCCATTGTACTTTATAAAGTATATACCTGTCAATAAAAACGAAATTACTAGTGGAAAAAGAGCTAAACTTCGCAAAATCAAAGAACGGTATACAAATGATGTCAGGCCGAAATTTTACGTCATTCTGACCATGCGTTTTAAAAACAGTCAATATTTCAGAGAGCCAGCACCAACGTTAAAACGTCAGAAATGTCGCCGTCAGATCGCCCGGAAATACGCGCTATTATAAAATTCTGTCATGGTCTTTGAAAATCACCTCATGAAAAGCTATAATAATTTAGAAGACGCAAATGAAAACTTCCGTAAGCCGAGCTCTAGTTTTTAAGTGGGACCAGTGTTTTTTATACAGTCAGAAGAGCCTTTAAATAGGCCTGGGGTCAGGAAAAAAAATCGGAGTTACGGCAGTGACGTCAAGCCGGCAGGCGATTGAAGCGGACTAAAGTCTTACTATTGTGGCGCTTTTCGACCTCTTCTAGACTGGAAAAGGTACCGTGCAACGGATATTGCCGAACAAATGACAATTTTTAAAGGTGTGTTAATAATTAATTAACAAATATTTTTTTTTTTCAAAAAATGTTTTGTTTGGTATTTGGATCATTACGAAGTAATAAATTATCAAATAAGAATAAATAAGTTATTTATAATTTTAATTGCACTTGAGTAAACAGCTACACAGACTGTGTCCACAATGCAAAGACTTGTTATATATTAACAAATACAAATTTGTAATGAGTTATTTAAACAGTTACACGCCCTTTGCTAAAGTACCGCGATACTGTGGGCATTGCATTCCCGGTCGTTTCTTCGGCGGTACGAGCGAGAAGAGGACCATTTTTTGATCGCTTCATACAGCCACTTGCGAGACTTTGACCAGAAATGATACACTACTATGGTCGATCAATTGGTTCCCCGGCATCGCATTCCGGTGACAGAGTCTATTTAAAGAAACTTAGAACATACGCCGTTTCGCTAACGCTGCGCCCGTGAATTAACGCCGTTGACGTTATTAGATCTTATTTGACGTGCGCCGAATAGCGGTTAGTGTATGAATTTAATTGTTCATAGTTTTTTCATGTGATGTTTCATTTTGCTGATATTTTGTAAAAATATGCTGGAAATATTCCGATTAAAGCTTGTGTAATTTTATTTGTGGTATCTTGAATAATATAAAAACTATAACAAAAGTCTACGTTATTTTGGATCATCCCTCGTACATGTATTTTAACACTGCATCGTATACATTAGAAACGGCCGTCCGTAAAGGATGATCAGAGCAAATGTTGTTGTTGTTTTTGAAAAAAACAACACAATTTCAACAACAACAACCAGTATTATTATATTAATCAGTAGAAAACTACTGTACTTGCGGTTAGTTATTGGACAATTTGACAAGTATGTCTAAATGATTTAACAATGTATACATATATTTCAGGAAAGCTGTGTACACAAACATAAGCGTTCCAGAACAAAGGCAGAAATGGCGATACCTGGTAGTCATACGAAGAGCTTCACAGACACGCATTCAAATGCATCAACTGAAGATTTTGACGTCTGCTGTGATCCCTGTTTGACAGCTGATCGGAATGTTGAAGCAAGTGGGTTTTGCCCGCAATGCCAGGAAAATCTGTGTAAAGCCTGTCTTGATGCCCACAAACGAACGAAAGCTTCCAGACATCACAAGTTGCTAAATCAAGCGCTATCAACACATGCAAAAGGGATATGTACCGAACTATGCCAAATCCACAAGACTGAAGTGATCATGTTCTTCTGTCCCACACATGAAGTCGTCGGTTGCAATGACTGTATGAACTTAGACCATATGATATGTTATATTGAATACATTCCCTACATATGTGCTGGAACAACGAAAAGTCAAGAATTACAGAACACTCTTCAGGAAGCAACGAAAACGATTGACCAAGCAGACGATATTACAAAAGATGTTCAGTTGGCAAAATCAGAGAACAAAACTATCATTCAAGGAGTCATACGAGATATTGAAACATTTCAGAAGAAGATAAGCGACAGAATAGAGCTTTTAACGAAATTCCTTATTCAACAAGCGCAGGCAGAACGATCAAGCCGAGATTCAAATGACGATCAGGTATTGAATAAAGCTGTTCAAGAAGCCGCCGCCTTGACAAACATCCAAACAACTTTGCTACATAGCCAGACGAACAATCAAGATGCACTTGCTTTCACAATTATGAAACAATTACAGACGAAAATGAAAGCTTTTAATTTTCAATCCAACCAAGTGAAACAATCAAGACATAAACTTAAATGTTGCTTTGAACCTAATTCGGTTTTAGAAAATGCTCTTTCGTCGAAAGATAGTTTAGGGAAACTTCACATGCTTACAGATTCAGCACACTCGGAAGGAATGACAAGCGTTCAGTCTTTAAGCCTGGACAAAGAAATCACGGTGAGAACGAAGTTTGACACTAAAGCGTGCGGTATCACTTGCTGCGCTTTTATAACGCCGAACAGAATCATTCTGACCGACTTTAACAATGACAAGTTGAAAGTACTTGATATGTGTCAACAGTGCGTAATAGATGAGATGACGGTTAATATGCCATACGATATTGCTATACTGCCAACAAACCAGGTTGCTGTTACCTCGCTTGGTAAATTCGCGATACTGATCCTCGCGACAACAAACCAACTTACAATAGTCCAAAATATCCCGGTTAGCAGACAGTGTTATGGTATAGTCCATCATCATGATCTGCTGTACGTGGTTTGTCAGCGTCCTACCAGTTTACTGGTCATAGACATGCACGGAAATGTACAGAGAGATGTCACCTTACAAACAGCAATATATGCCACTTTCCAAAATCCTCAATGCATTGCTATAAGTCATGATAGACACCATCTGTATATAAGTGACTGGTACGGCGGGTTTGTAGCACATGCAACACTTTATGGACAGGTAACTGGCGTGTACAAGAACGACGAGATGAAACAGCCACGAGGGATTCTGTTACTGCAGGATGGTTCAGTGTTAGTCTGCTGTACAGGGTCAGGAACAATTCACCATGTCTCTTATGACCTAAAATTAGGACGGACATTGACAAGGGAAGTTCCTAACGCGAAATCCATATGCAACCAACCTGACTGCAAGAAAATAATTGTGGGAAGCGATGAATGTGACACTGTTAAAGTATTCACAGCAAATATGTGTACATGAACATAAGAAAACTGATCATTAGAAATGCAAAGACCTACAAATCTTGATTTGATTATTGTACGTTTCGGGTATATCTTCATACCCAGAAAGCTATATATAACTTCCATTACCTCTTCATTGTGAATGCTTTCCAATATTAATGTCGTTTGAAGTTGTTTTTCAACTATTTTTTTCGGAGAATGATGATATATGATTACTAAATTTATGGTATAAAGAAAATTGCTGAACAAAATACCTCCATTTGAAACCCATATTGCGCAAATAGAGCCCCAATATTAAGTGTGGTTATCAGTTTCTATTAAACCTCCATTGAAGGTAATATGATAATTTCATTCAAAAAGTCAATCATGAAAGTGGCAATATAAAGGCACACTTGAAATATGATTTTTTTATGTGGATGGTTTGTGCTTTGTCTGGCTCATGGCTTGCATGGTTGACTAGGCGCTGACACGGTATTTGTATGGACTTGGGTGATTTATACATTTAATACCTAAAATTACGTTTAAATAATTAAGTCAAAATCTGATATGGCAAACATAACGTAATTTATTTTTGATGCAATGTAAAAAAATTGTTTTTTTTGTAACTTGAATACTTGTTATTGAATACGAAATGTTGTTAAATGTTAAACTGCGTATTGGATATAACTCACATGACAAAAGTATTTTTAATTACTCAACATTTTTACAAAAAGCTGTATTTCTCTCTACATGATTTCTTAAAGTTATCAAGTTACGTTAGAAATGAGAAACGTGCCTGAAAATTCAGGTTGAAGTATTATTCCGTAGAAACACATACACATCATATTGCTATTATATAATTGCATTTTTCCCACATGGTGACTGATTACAAAGATAAAATAACATGTTGACGAACATCAACTTCTGGCAACGTCTCATTTGGGGCGCCTCGCGGGAAAAGGTACATTCGGGATTTTGTAGTCAATCCTTGAAATTACGAGATAAAGTTGAGCAGACGATATTAAGTATTATGAACTTCGCGATAAATATATCAGTTTATTGTCAAAATGTTAAAAAGTGAGCTACATAACTTTAAAAACAATTATCAGAACAGATGAAATTTATAAAAAGGGAACTTTTAAAGCCACCGAACACGATATGAACAATAGAAATGCACATTTCTGCCCACGCCGCCTAGCCCCGGGTTGAAAGCAACTCAATATTGCACGAATAAAAAGTACAATTTCGATCCTTTCCAAACGATCGTACGCATATGGAGGTGAACACCGCAATAAAAGCTCCATATGCAAAACGTTCCTGGTACTTTTCTGTAAAACGTACTTTTAACGTATGTTAATCGTACGTTAAAAATTCTGGCGAAATACGTATTACAAACTCAAACGAACATTTTCCTTTACCGAACGTTAAACGTACGTTTTACAAAAAGCGAACACATTTACGAGAAATAAAATGATAAAGACATGTCAAAAAAGAACACAGTTACTCATGTTTGTTTTCTACCTATGCTGCACATTCAAGTTAGTTACGTTAAAATTGGATTTGTACGTGTTCACAAATGAAAAATAGACCCGCATTACCAGGTTTGTTAAAATTAAGTAAAATTTCGTATACATTATATAAATTATCACATTTAAGAGGTTTCACGGAAAACGCGACACATTTATTAAAATATATAAAGTCTGAAGGGGGCAATTTAGAAAATTCGTATGTTAAGCGGTTTCTGTAAAAATATTTACAAATTCTGATTCAACTGTTAGAAGCAAAGTCAAATATGCATATCAGGAATGGCCACATCCAGCAGACACATCAGAAGAAATCGTCCGGAATATAAAATATAATTTAAGGATTGAATCGATATTTGATGGTTTTCATTTGGGTATGGAAAACAGTTGGGTTGTTTAAAGTGCGTACTTTAAACAATCCAACTGTTTTTCATACTCAACTGAAAACCATCAAATATCGATTTAATCTTTATATTTACACACTTCAATACTCTCTTTAAAACAGAAATTATGAAAGAATTTGTGATATTACGGCTTTTTCAGATGGCTGTTGGAACAGCAACATTGGCGACAAAGTGAATGACGCCACGCTTTTTCACAGTAAGTAGTGGCAAAACATGCGTGCTCGGCGACGTCACACGTCAAAACATTGTGCAACGTTCAATAAATTGTTAACGGTTCATCTTTAGCCACGCCTTTCAAATTATTACGTCACACTATTTACCATTAGAAATTATGCTTCGTTAGATGAATAAGACTTCATCGTAGAGGACGAAGTTGAAGTGTAAATATAATTAAATGGAATGGACTATTAAATCTGAAATCTATTGATTATTATTACTTAATATTCAATTTTAATAAAATTAATGGGTTTATACTGTTGAATAAATATTTAGAAATAATGTAAAAGACACCAGTACGAAAACGTCAAGGTTTCAGTACATGTCCACGAATAATGTGAAACAATCAATAACTAAGTTAAGTAACACATCTACCTGTTCATCTTATGAATCTTTAAACAGTGCTTTCCCTTTGACAGAAATATAAACTCAACATATTTTCTTTCGAAGGCCAATAATTATTACTCGACCTATAGAAATTTAGTTCAGATTTGAATAAGGGATATCAAGTCTCGCAGTCCTGAAAATCACATAACAAACCTTTTCGACGAAGAAAACTGATCATATGACCTGTAGTAGACACTATAAAATGGGGCACGCCACGGGGAAAACGTGTCTTCGGTCATATATTTTGAAAATTTAATTTTTACAATTTTTGGGAATAATTTACTATTATCTTTTTTCTTCAAATCACTAATTAGAGATTTCGTTACATATTTTGACAACATAATGGTAGTTTTGCCGCAAAATGCATACGAAGTAATGTCTTCTGCTCAACTTTATGACGTCATTTCAAGAATCGACGTCAATTGTACGAAGGTACCTTTTCCCGTGACGCGCCCCAAATAATAGTGCACAATTCGTGAGCGGGAAACACAGTTTCGTAAATCTTTAAAAGTTTTCTCAACCTGAAAATGAAAGACACATTTGGCGAGCTCACATGATGCACCATGTTTCTCCAAAGCATAGAGCCTATGTTGTAAATCGAACACATGACTGGTGGTACAGTAAAACCTGCTAATTAAACTCACCTCTGACTGACCTGCAATGTACATTTGTCATGAAATTCGTATTGCCTTTCTCCGAAGAAAATATTTTCTCCGAAGAAAATAGTTAACTTCGCCTATACATTTGACATTTTTTCATAATGAAAAACCTTTCAAAAGTTTTTCGCGTAACACAAATCTGTAACGCAAGTTCACATCTGACCGACTTACATGTATGTACTGAGATTTTTAAAAACTTCATGGTTTGGCAATTAAGTTGAGGATTATAATATCTTCATCAAACTTGTTATTAATACTAATATATACGAGGGATGATCCAAAATAACGTAGACTTTTGTTATTGCATCTTTATTTGAAACACGTTCATAATAAATTATATAATAAATTCAACCAGAACACAAACGTAACAAACTGAGCTAAAATATTCATATGTTTAATATATTTCAAAAGCGCGGCGCATATTTGAATAACCATGGTAACACGCAGGCGGCGCACGCCATTGCCATTGTGCTTTATAAAGCAAATACCTGTTAATATAAACAAAGCTACTATTGGTAAAAGAGCCAAACTTCCCAACGTCAAAGCGCGGTATACGAATGATGTCATTCCAAAATTTTACGTCATTCGGACTTTGCGTTTTAAAAGCAGTCAAAATTTAAGAGAGCTATCACCAACGTGATATCGTCAAAAACGTCGTCGTCAGATCGCCCTGAAATACGCGCTTTTATAAAATTCCGCCATGATCTTTGAAAATCACCTCCTGAAAACCTAAAATAATTTAGCAGACGCAAACGAAAACTTCCGTAAGCCGAGCTGTCGCTTTTAAGTGATATCTGTGGGGTTTTCCGGTCAGGAGAGCCATTACATAGGCATTGGGTGAGGGGAAAAATACAAAAATATCGGCGTTACGGCAGCGACGTCAAGCCAAGAGGCAATTGAAGCGGACAAAAGTTCAACTATTGTGGCGCTTTTCGAGATATTCTTGACTGGATGAGGTAGCATGCAACGGATATTGTCGAACAAATTACATATTTAAAGATATGTTAATAATAATTAACTTTTTTTTTCAAAAAACTGTTTTTGTTTACTATTTGTATCATTAAGAAGTCGTAAATTATCAACTAAGAAAATAAGCTATTTATTTTAATAACACTTGAGTAAACAACGACAGAGACTGTGTCCATAATCTAAAGACTTGTTATAATATAACAAATACAAATTTGTGATGAATATTTTTACAGATAAACGCCCTTGGCTAAAGAACCGCAATACGGTGGGTATTGCATTGCCGGTCGTTTCTTCGGCGGTACGAGCGAGAAGAGACCAATTTCTTTATCGCCTCATAACCACTTGCGAGGCTATGACCAGCAATAAAACACAGTTATGTTCGGACAATGGGTTCCCCGGCATTGCATTCCAATTATGTGGGTCTATTAAAAATATTTGAATATACGCCGCTTCGCTAACGCTGCGCCCGTGAATTAACGTCGTTGACGTTGAGAGATCTAATTTGACGTGCGCCGGATAGCGCTTAGTGTATGATTTTAATTGTTCATAGTTTTTTTACGCAATGTTGTATTTTGCTGATATTTTGTAAAAATATGCTTGACATATTCCGATTTAAGCTTGTGTAATTTTATTTGTGGTATTTTGAATAATATAAAAAATATAACAAAAGTCTACGTTATTTTGGATCATCCCTCGTATATATGTATATATATATATATGGGTGAGATAAGTTACCTACGAACAAACCTTCAGACATAAAGGAACAGATCTAAGCACCAGAAACGGCGACATCGCCTAGCCAAGAGTGCTGTACTTGGTAACAGACGTGCCAAGTTCTCAATAGAGAAATTTTCCGGCAACGCCTATTAACGTAGCTATCCACAAATGACCCCCTGACTGCCTAGACATTTACATACACTTGTTGTTCCATATACATACACGTGAAACAATTACATATACATATCTATTAGCATCGTGCTTCCTCCTTTTTTATTTTTTGAGTTTATATGCACACTAGTGCTAAAGATAGAGACACTCAGAATGAAAGTCTGCTGGATCTTGCGATACAATGAATTGAAGATATATTAAGTTAATGGGAGATAATTCAATTTAAACAACTAACGAATTAAATGATCCCCGAAAGGATTCATGTTCGTGGAAGTAAGATACATATGGGTGAGATAAGTAACCAACGAACAAACCTTCAGACGTAAAGGAACAGATCTAAGCAGCAGACTTTGCCAAGAGCGCTGTACATGGTAACAGACGTGCAATCCATATATATATATGGTACAAGTAATGCTATAGTCAAAGTCAAGAGTTCAAGGTCATATATTGCAAATCGTTTTGTTATTCTGACAAAGTAAACGCTGCAACAAGTTTGTTTTTGGCTGAAGTATAATAATAATAATAATTATTATTATTATTTTTATTATTATTATTATTATTATTATTATTATTATTATTATTATTATTTAAGTCAAATTTCGTCCATGTACAGAATACATGCATATTAAACTTTTCGAACCACATCTCTCACATTTTAGTCAACAACATTGTCAACCGGCATAATAGATTATAAATTGTCCTTCTGAACTGAGTTTATGTTGGTAATACAGTAATCTGACATAAAGAGTTATGATGTTTTACAGAGGTTTGCCTGCCATATGAGTACTTTGTTTGAAATTCATCAAGCAGACCAGGTTTATGTTGATAATACGGTAATAAAACGTGCAAAACAGAATCTGACATACTATATATATTATGTTTTACAGAGGTTTGCCATGTCATATGAGTATTTTGTTCGAAATTCACCAGACAAGACAGGTTTTGATAAAGCAGATCCCTCAATGCAATCAATCTTATTATTGCTTTTAGAACACAATATAATTTCAAATTTATTCGGTATTTTCAGTTGTTTGATAAACTCTCAGATCACGAAGTCATTGCAATTACTAGATTTATATGAAGACATTGAACGTCTGCTCAAGGTGCAAATTATGTAATTTGCATCTGAAGGCTGATTGCGTGTCTGTTCTGCATCTATGACAAAGACGTAATAAACGACGTTCGATAATTATTATTAACAAAATGACTTCTTCAGGGCCTCTTCAAGGTCTCATGCTTGTGTCTGCAAGTGTTTGTTTGACAATAATTAGCGATAGTTCTTATGACCACAGAAAGAAGGTTTTCGTCAATATCATCTTTGATGAACCTGTAACTACAACATCAAATTAAAAAGACTATTACAAATGATGTTACGTTTCGTTTTTATACGGCTGTCTCGAGGTCAGACACAACTAACTGATATGCATGTCAGGGACTCTTTCTTACTGATGATTGCTATTATTTACCAAAATATTGACACACAATAAAAATCTTAGGATCTTCATGAGATATAACATAATCCGTACAAATGCATAACTTAATAACATTTACTCTTACAAGTAATGAAAATGCGTTATGTTATTACTGTTTGTTAATAACATTAGCAATACGCAAAAAAGTGAAATATGCAAATCAGGAATCGCTACATTCACAAAACACAGCCTCCCCAAGCAGCGAAAAAAGAAAAGAGGTAAAGAGAGCATGTTGTTACAAGTATGTCAATTCAAATAGTACGCCACAAACAACTAACGAAAAAGAGAACCTTTGGGGACAACGCCTTGGAACGGTCAGTTGCAAAACAAATTGCCACTGCGGGTTTAAACCAGGTTCTAGGGTGCACCAACCTCACACTTGCCCCAACAGTTTCTCATATCACAAAACAAGCACAAGTTGTCTTAGTGAAATAACTCCAACCCACCAATCTGCTTGACAATTTTTCATGCAAAAGCACACAGACATATAAACATAAGAAGCTAATGGCATTGAAAAGCCAAAGGAGCGGGTACTCAAATAAATGCTTAATGTTATTACTGTCAGTTAATAACATTAGCCATACGCAAGAGTCCGTGACACGCAATGACTTTGAAAATTCTCCTTCCGATTAGCATTAGGTTTACATCAAGTTACCGGATTTCTACTACAAATGAATAGTCTCAACTAAACGGAGCATCCACTATTCCACTTGTACCTGCATTACAACATAGAGAAGAAACAACTGATACAAATTATGTTGTTTCGTAAACTGATACATATGACTGTCTTAAGGTGAGACACTTAAAGAACTGATAGATGTCGCAAGCAAAGACTTCAAACAGAACATCCATGGATGTATGCCAGTCAACCTTGCCAATTATATTAACTAACAATAATAACAAAATATAAAATCCAAAGATCTTTTTGGGATTCAAAATGTTCCGTATAAATTCATCAATCTAAAACATTTATTGACCTACACGTAATAAAACAAATCGTTTTTGTAACCTTTCATCATTCCATAGAAAAACTATTCAGATTTGTTTGTTTTAAAAACAGGATCAATTGCACTGCTCATTCGATTTTCCTAATATAATTATTGACCGCGGTAAGCCCAAACCCACTTCTTGTGAACAGTTTCCACCAAACCGAGCTTCCAGTATTTAACATCTGCTTTGAAACGCATATTTAACTTGTGGACGTGAACGTAGACAGTTCGTGGTAGTCTGAAGGCGACAAACATCAAACATATTGTCTCATCGATGAGTTGAATCAGAACTTTTAACATTAAATCTTTGTCACCTTTAAAAGTTACAATCTTTAGAAGCGTTGTTTTTTGTGTCTGGATCATTGAAAACCTCTTCTGAAAAAACAAGCAAATTTATAGCAAGCAATGTGTTGAGATCGACTTCTCTAAGTTGCAGGTATTTGCATTCCGATTATAATTATGTTAATAAATTTTTTAGCTGAAATTCTAAATTCTTGCAATATTATCTAATTACTGACTGCGATTAATGCACAATAGAACCTGATTAAAAACCATTATTGGCAATAACGTTGGGCTGGAAGTGACCAGTTCAGTTCTCATTTTCGATTATATAGATTAAGATGGCTTATATTGAAATTGAATCGGACACATTTATGATAAACACTTTACCGGGTATATCATCCTTTCCGCTAAACTACAGAAGTATGTCTATGTGAGAAAGTGATAACAGCTGTTTTTGAAACTGTTTTTTAATTTTAATTTTGCCGTATTTTTTTTACTTTGGCATCCATATTATTCCCAAATATGAACGTTTAAAAGGGTATTATGTTTAAATATTTGATATCATGATGTCACGAAAACATTTCGCGTGATTTTGTTGTGGAAATCACACAAAATATATATTTAACGTATTTCCTGTTTTGTTTTTTCTAATGAAAGACAGAAATAAAATACTCACAATAATTGTCTGGTAAAACCATTTTTATCAAAACAAATATAAGCGCAGATTTGGGTTAAATCAATTGTTAAGTATCGATTTACATTGTATTTATAAACGAGTAAGAAAGCATCATGAACTCTCCGTTAAAACAAAATGTCTACATCTTAAGAGTATGTTTGTCCAATCCATAAAAATATTACATGGCATTGTTTTATATTGTTCTTCACTATTCCCTACCGTACAAAAGTGCCTGTACATTCCATGTTACGCCACGCGTGAAAACTAGAATTTCAGTTCTCACCGTGAAATGTTTCTATCATTTATTGGTAAAATACGACATTATATTCTCTCAACCTATCTTTTACAGAGGCTGCGATTTAGTACAACTTTCCTTGGCGTATTTACCCTCTTTGCCTTCGTCCTGTTTTCAATCATTGTTTAAAAACTTTTTCGTGTTTCATATTATTACTATAGTATATAATATTTTATTCTTAAGTTATTACTGTGTACGCCTTTGAAGTTTATTTGCACAACTTCATAAAAAATTTATAAGGTATAAAATTGACATAATGTTAGAACTTATGCCAAAAATGATTACCTACCACATGATGCATCATTTAAATTTGAGACCAAAACATTTGGTCGCATTCGTCTTATCTTTAATCTTGTTTATTAAGCACATCGTGCTTCAATTTGCAGGATTAATTTTAAATCAGACGATTGATCAAAGTTTGTAAGTCTTTCATTTTGATATAAGCCTTTGCTGAAACTTATGAAGCAATATCTGATAGGATCGGGTGGAACATTGCGATGAAAGCGTGTAACAAATTTAATAATGCTACCCATCTAAAGGCGAAATACTTCAGTTTTATTGCTGATCTATTTTTTTCAATAATCATACACCGGGACATGGATCGGTCGCCAAAACCTGTAGAATTTAACAAACCCCTTATGCACGAATAAAATATCATTTGTCAGTTATTTTAAATATTTCGTATTATAATAGCAACATTATTCATTATATGAAACATAATTATCTTTATACATTTGGATACGTTTTAAATCGAAAATTGTTGTTTTGGAGGGCTTTCATGTCAAGCATTGCATTCTTAATTGATTTCATAATAGCAGAATCTTATGAGAAATAAAAGAAAACAAAGTCGGACAAAAGCATTATCTAAATTATAATCACGGTGTCTTTCCGTTGAATCCGCTGGAGACCTGCATGCTTGTTTCAAAGTACGTTGTAATTATTTTCGATCAGACAAATCTAATAACCTTAGGCACGATTTGTGTCAATCTTATTAACTAGGAGAAGGTAACCTGGTTAATCGATTCAACTTAGTTATAAGCTATTACCTATTCGTATCACTAATACTTTTAATATGACATAGAAAGAAATTCCCTGGCAATGTTTCGGAGCGTTAAATGTCAACAATTTTTTCCTGAATGAGTTCTTTCACGTTAAGAAAGCAAACTGTTCTGTTATATTGAGAAAATGCCCGAACGACTTCACAAATCATAAGCAACAAGCTGGAGTCCTCACTCAAAAATAAACACTCGCATGCGGCTTGCAATATTGACTTCGATTTTTGAGTACAACAAAAAGAAACTTTTTCTTTGTACTTTTATCTAATTATCCTGGCTGAAATAATAAATATATAAAAAAAATTTAATATAGAGTATTGTTTTAAAATATTTTCACGTAGATACTGTTTCATTCAAGCTGCCTTTTGCAAAAGCAACTTTCTCATTTTCGTCATCTATTGAAATGACTAAATACATACACTTTGCCATTTTTTAACTACACCGATGGTATCATTGTGATTTCTCTGCATTCAATAATAAAATATATTACATGTTTATTTATTTTGTTTTATGAAGAAAAAACAACAACAACAACAACGAAATACATAAATTTAATGATATTTAATCAAGGTAAGGGTACAACAAATAGCATGCATATTCGTCGTTATACATTTTTTGTAAACGCAGTTTGCAGAATCATCGGATTCTAAAAAAGTAAAATATGCATACCAGGAATCGCCACACTCACAAAACACAGCCTCCTCACGCAGCGAAAAAAGAAGAGAGGTTAAGAGAGCATGTTGTTATAAGTATATCAATTCAAATAAGACGCCACAAACAAATAAAATGAGAACCCTTGGGGTTAAGAGAGCATGCTGTTATAAGTATGTCAATTCGAATAAGACACCACAAACAATTGACGACAAAGAGAACCCTTGGGGTTAAGAGAGCATTTTGTTTTAAGTATGCCTATTCAAATAAGACGCCACAAACGAAATAGAGACCATTGGGGTTACCGCCTTGGAACGGTCAGTGGCAATACCAATTGCCACTGGGGGTTCAAACCAAGTTTTAGGGTGAACCAACCTCACACTTGCCCCAACAGGTTCTCATATCATCAAACAACTAAACGTTGTCTTTGCGAAATAACTCCAACTAACACATTAGCTCAACAATGTTGCATGCTAAAGCACACAAACACATATATTATAAGAAGCAAATAGCATTGCAAAGCCAATAGGCGAGTACTCGAAAATAACTAAAGTATTTTTTAAATAATTCTATGGAATTATGCAATTAAGCGATTGATTAGATGTTAGATGTGAGATATTTCAGCAGCTTAAGCAGGTTTCCTCCGGAGACAGCTTCTTGAATCGTATGACTTTTGGATTTACCCTGCCAGCCAAGATTAAATGAGATTGATTTGTGAAGGCACTATGGGATTAAAATGATATTTTCATAAAAAGAAGTAAAATGATATATATTATTATGTTTCGAGTTTGAAAAAGGTGTTATCCATTTCCATGCGGAAAATATAGTGCAGTAAGAAAATTGACTTACCGGTAGTGTAAAATAAGACGATATTGATTAATTTAATGTAACTATTCTATTTTATAGAAACAGTATGGTGATAAAATAAATCTTTCGGAAGACGATGAAACAATAAAGCCATTTTATAAGTTCTATAGAAAATCTTGAAATTATAACAAGAATGCTCATGAAGGTTCATTTTCTCATGAATAAATATTTTCAATTACTGTTTTCAATGAAACTCCCTCTTTACAAGTATGCTTTGTATTCCTCAATCAAAGGTTTTGATTAATTTCATATAATATAAAATTAATAGGTTTGGTACCTTAAGGAATTCTTATTTCTGCGTTGAAATAGCAAGATTTGTTGTATTAAGTTCTAGATTAAACTCTTTATAACACTCTGTCAAGAAAACCCACTCGTTTGTCGTTGGATCATAATATACAAAATAAATAACTTTAATTTCTCAATTGTGGCCTGAGGAGATATAATTCGCATTCATTTGACAATTATCACCAAAGTTATTTCAGTGACATAAAACAGGTTGTGAACATTAATTAAATGGGTGGGTGGCGTAAATTTACCAATGAAATGAGTATTTGTATGTTCATTTGAGAATATGTAAAAGCCAGCAAGAGATGGGTTCACCACAGAATCTGGCTTAAACTCCAGTAGCATTATTATTTGCAACTTATTGTTCCAGGGCGGTAACCACTCGGGTTCTCGTTTTCGTTACTTCTTCTGGTGACATTTTTTAAAATCAGTCATCTATAAATGCATGCTGTGTAACGCCGCATAGGAGCATCGCGACAATAAACTCTTTTTTCCGTTTATGCGGTGATTTTCAACGCATAAACAGGTAGATCGCGTTTATGCGGCGACGCTCAAAGCATAAAACAGAAATTTCTTATATGGTGCGTAACTGTGCCTTTTTGCCACATAAAGATGATTTATTTAACTATTTATTATAAAGCTTAAAAACAGATTTCTAAAATTGAAGAAAGCCATATTGATGGTGTTGATGATGATGATGATGTCCGTCTGTTTCGAAATTTAATAACATGGGACTCTCCAGGGTTGTATTCTATTCATTGATGTAGGAAGCATACATGACTGAAAAGCTATAATCATTATTAAATTGAAATCAATCAATAGTGTTAATCAATTCCGCCCTGCATACTGTTTGTACAATATAATTGTGTCACATTTAGGTCTTCTGCATCGGTTATTTTAATCTATTGTCAGTTCGGCATCGGCTCAGCAAGTAACCCTGAGAAAGTACTAGCAGTTCCATGTATTTTATTAATCAATTCCTATAATCATCGGGAAAATGACGTTTTTAGATTATTTTTGTGAAGATTTGCTGTTAAATAAGATACTTCACGCAAATGAAAACGGCATAAAGTAAGTTCTAACAAAAGTGACGTTCTTCCAATCTATAGACAAAATAAATACAAATATTAATTAGGAACACATTAATTAATACATACTTTCTTAGTGTGTCAAAATCAGAACACGACGCATAATCTTATCGTCCTTCATTGTAAATCATAATCATACATTTAACTGTTGTGTTCTAATGATGAACTCTGCTTAGAAAAATAAATTTTAATAAAAAAGTAACATTATTACCGTTATTAAAATCTTTGCATCGCAACTACTTAAAATGATTTTGGTAGCTTGCATAGAAGAGTGCAGCATGTATATCAGAAAAAGCCACATTCAGAAAATCAGCAACTCAACACAGTCAACAAGTATAGACATCATTGTAACGCAGCATAGGAACATCGCCGCATGAACAAATTTTATCGTTTATGGAGCGACGCATAAAACTTTTTTATCTGGTAAAAAAATGTCCGTTGCACTAAGTCCCAAGTAATGCACATGTAATTTGTAACCATTGTCCCAATTTCGGGGAATACCGGTACCTTTGAAAAAAAAACCTAGGAAAGATCCTTCCTCGCCGGGGTTGGAGCAGTAGTTACCAATACGTAGAATAAGATAAGCAAGGTTGTTAAAATCGTGTTTTAAGGGCAATGTGTGGCACAAAATAATAGATTTTACTGACTACATGTAGGTGTGTCATTTATTCACACGTTTATTTATAAAGAAAATCTCAATTTCGACTTGATCAAAGGCCATAATTCTGGCGTCACTTTAACAATAAAAATAAAAATAACAAAAACAGAGATGTGTGAAGTTAGCGGCCTGGCGGCGTGAAGTTAGCGGCCTACCGGCCTGGCGGCGTGAAGTTAGCGGCCTGGCGGCGTGAAGTTAGCGGCCTGGCGGCGTGAAGTTAGCAGCCTAGCGGCGTGAACATGGCTGCCTTTATCACAATTTACGTTGATCTTAAAAACGGATTGAAATCTATTTTACAGCATATTATGTAAATTGCAGGGGTGTATAAGAAAGTTATCGACATGATTTAGCTTTTATTTTTTAAAATAAATTATTTAACAAAGTTCTAGCTTATCTGCAAAGACGACTCGGAATCTCTTTGTACATTTACTTCCATGCACTCTTTGTAAATTACATTTCAGTTGATGATAAAGAACTAGCTTTGATTTCTTTAACTTTTCGAAGCCTGGCGGCCTAGCGGCCTAAACTTAAAATTAATCATAATTTATGTTTATCTTAAAAATGTCTTGAAATCGATTTTTTCAGCATGTAATGTACACTTCAGGGGTGAATAAGCAAAATATCAACAAGAAATAGCTTTGATTATTTTTTAAGTTTTCGAAGCCTGGCGGCCTAGCGGCCTAAACTTAATATTTATCAAAATTTATGTTTATCTGAAAAACGACTTGAATTCGATTTTACAGCATGCCATTTACATTTCAGTGATGATTTAGTAAAATATCAACAAGACTAGCTTTGATTTTTTTTAATTTTTCGAAGCCTTTTTCTTTTATTTCAAATAGGTATAGATCACTATGGTAGGCATACATATTTGCGAAGGTTGAAATTCTGGTTCCAACCATGTATGAATTGTTTGGCCAGATAAGAAGACTGTACAGATCCGAACCTCCGTAATTGCGATTATATGCAGAATATCGATTTGTCTTATTGTTAAACGTTACGTCGTCCTAAATCTCCACCATTTTATGAACAGTTTTTATGTTTTATATACCATTTTAATCGCAAGAACGAGATCTTAAAATTATTCAGCATGCCGGAAGAGATCGCACCAAAGGAATCCAGGTTAAAGCGAAAGAAGGAAGGTTTTAATCCGAGGTTGGTATCGGTTTCTGATATTTTTTTCTTTAAAATAGGGACATATCGTAAAGATTAACATACATATTTTCGAAGGTTTAAATTCCGGTTCCAACCATGTATGGATTGTTTGGCTAGTTTAGAAGACTGTCCAGATCCGAGCCTCTGTAATTGCGATTATATGCAGAATATGGCATTTTTTCTCTGGGTAAACATTACGTCGTCCTAAATCTCCGCCATTTCATGAACAGTTGTCATGTTTTATATACCTTTTTACTCGCAATAAAGAAATCTGAAAATTATTCTACAGGACTGAAAAGACCGCACTAATTCAAACCAGGTTAAAGTGAAAGAAGTAGGGCTCGAATCCGAGGCTGGTCTCGGTTTCTGATATTTATTTCATGGAAAGAGTGACATATCGTAACGGTAAACATACATGTTTGTGAGGGTTTAAATTCTGGTTCCAACCATATATAGATTGTTTGGCCAGCTTAGAAGACTGTACAGATCCGTGCCTCCGTAATTGCGATTATGTGCAGAATATGGATTTGTTCTATTGTTAAACGTTACGTCGTCCTAAATCTCCACCATTTTATGAACAGGTTTCATGTTTTATATACCATTTTATCGCCAGAACGAGATCTTAAAATTATTCAGCATGCCGGAAGAGATCGCACCAAAGCACTCCAGGTTAAAGCGAAAGAAGCAGGGCTTTAATCCGAGGTTGGTCTCGGTTTCTGGTATCTTTTGTCTTTAAAATTTGGACATATCGTAAAGGCAAACATACATATTTTCAAAGGTTTAAATTCCGGTTCCAACCATCTATGGATTGTTTGGCCAGCTTTGAAGACTGTACAGATCCGAGCTTCCGTAATTGCAGGTATATGCAGAAAATGGCATTCTTTGTATAAGTTAACATTACGTCGTCCTAAATCTCCGCCAGTTGATGAACAGTTTTCATGATTCATATACCATTTTACTCGCAACAAAAGAGATCTGAAAATTATTCTACATACCAGAAGAGACCGCAACAAATCAATCCAGGTTAAAGCGAAAGACGTAAGGCACCAATCCGAGGCTGGTCTCGGTTTCTGATATTTATTTCATTTAAAGAGGAACATATCTTAAATATAAACCTATATGTTTGCGAGGGTTTAAATTCTGATTCCAACCATGTATAGATTGTTTGACCAGCTTAGAAGACTGTACAGATCCGAGCCTCCGTAATTGCGGTTATATGCAGAATATGGATTTGTTCTATCGTCAAACATTACGCAGAATGCACTGCTGGACATTCAAAACATGCATAAAATCGAATTTCAAAGAATCAAGAAGACCGCCAGGCTTCGAAAACTTAAAAAAAGCATAGCTAGTTCTTGTTTATATTTTGCTTATTCACCCCTGAAATGTGCATTACATGCTGAAAAATCGATTTCAAGACGTTTTAAGATAAACATAAAGCTTAGGCCGCTAGGCAGCTAGGCCGCAAGGCTTCGAAAACTTAAAAAAAATCAAAGCTAGTTCTTGTTGATATTTTACTTAATCATCCCTGAAATGTACATTGCATGCTGTAAAAAACGATTTCAAGCCGTTTTTAAGATAAAAATAAATTATGATAAATATTAAGTTTAGGCCGCTAGGCCGCCAGGCCGCTAGGCCGCCAGGCCGCTAGGCCACCAGGCCGGTAGGCCGCCAGGCCGCCAGGCCGGTAGGCCGCCAGGCTTCAAAAACTTTAAAAAAAAACAAAGCTAGTCTTGTTGATATTTTACTAAATCATCCCTGAAATGTAAATGGCATGCTGTAAAAATCGAATTCAAGTCGTTTTTAAGATAAACATAAATTATGATAAATATTAAGTTTAGGGCGCTAGGAATCCAGGCCGTCAGGCCGCCAGGCCGCTAGGCCGCCAGGCTTCGAAAACTTAAAAAAAAGCTAGTTCTTGATGATATCCAGCCGTCAGTTCGCTAGGCCGCAAGGCCGCTAGGACCCCAGGCCGCTGAGCCGCCAGGCCGCTAGGCCGCCAGGCTTCGCAATCTTAAAAAAAAATCAAAGCTATTTCTTGTTGATATTTTACTTAATCATCCCTGAAATGTACATTGCGTGCTGTAAAAATCGATTTCAAGCCGTTTTTAAGATAAACAAAAATTATGATAAATATTACGTTTAGGCCGCTAGGCAGCCAGGCCGCCAGCCCGCCATGCCGCTAGACCGCCAGGCTTCGAAAACTTAAAAAAATCAAAGCTAGTCTTGTTGATTTTTTACTAAATCATCCCTGAAATGTAAATGGCATGCTGTAAAAATCGATTTCAAGCCGTTTTAAGTTAAACAAAAATTATGATAAATATTAAGTTTAGGCCGCTAGGCCGCCAGGCTTCGAAAACTTAAAAAAAAATCAAAGCTAGTTCTTGTTGATATCTTACTTCATCATCCCTGAAATGTACATTGCATGCTGTAAAAATTGAATTCAATCCGTTTTCAAGATTAACATGAATTTTGATAAATATTAAGTTTAGGCCGCTAGGCCGCCATGCTTCGAAAACTTAAAAAAAAATCAACGCTACTTCTTGTTGATATTTTACTTAATCATCCCTGAAATGTATATTGCATGCTGTAAAAATCGAATTCAAGTCGTTTTTAAGATAAACATAAATTATGATAAATATTACGTTTAGGCCGCTATGCCGCTAGTCCGCCAGGCCGCTAGGCCGCCAGCCTTTGAAAACTTAAAAAAAATCAAAGCTAGTCTTGTTGATATTTTACTAAATCATCCCTGAAATGTAAATGGCATGCTGTAAAAATCGAATTCAAGTCGTTTTTAAGATAAACATAATTATGATAAATATTAAGTTTAGGCCGCCAGGCCGCTATGCCGCCAGGCTTCGAAAACTTAAAAAAAATCAAAGCTACTTCTATTTTGATATTTTACTTAATCATCCCTAAAATGTACATTGCATGCTGTAAAAATCGATTTCAAGTCGTTTTTAAGATAAACATAAATTATGATAAATATTAAGTTTAGGCCGCTAGGCCGCTAGGCCGCCAGGCTTCGAAAACCTAAAAAAATCAAAACTAGTTCTTGTTGATATTTTACTTAATCATCCCTGAAATGTACATTGCATGCTGTAAAAATCGAATTCAAGTCGTTTTTAAGATAAACATAAATTTTGATAAATATTAAGTTTAGGCCGCTAGGCCGCTAGGCCGCCAGGCCTCGAAAACTTAAAAAAATCAAAGCTAGTTCTTGTTGATATTTTGCATATTCACCCCTGAAATGTACATTACATGCTGAAAAATCGATTTCAAGACATTTTTAAGATAAACATAAATTATGATAAATTTTAAGTTTAGGCCGCTAGGCTGCCAGGCTTCGAAAAGTTAAAAAAAATCAAAGCTAGTTCTTGTTGATATTTTACTTAATCATCAACTGAAATGTAATTTACAAAGAGTACATGGGAGTAAATGTACAAAGCGATTCCGAGTCTTCTTTGCAGATAAGCTAGAACTTTGTTACATAATTTATTTTTAAAAAATAAAAGCTAAATCATGTCGATAACTTTCTTATACACCCCTGCAATTTACATTATATGCTGTAAAAAAAATTTCAATCAATTTTTAAGATCAACGTAAATTGTGATAAAGGCAGTCATCTTCACGCCGCTAGGCCGCTAACTTCACGCCGCCAGGCCGCTAACGTCATGCCGCCAGGCCGCTAGGCCACTTACTGCACGTCGCCAGGCCGCTAGGCTGCTAACTTCACACATCTCAAAAACAGGTTACAGCTTCTTTTTTTGCAACGTCTGTATAGCGGCCAAACAAGATTCGACGTGCTTATTTAACAAAGGTCATCGGCAGTATGAAATGAGATTATTAATCTCATCATGATTGTTAAATGCCAGATAAAATCTCTAAACATGCTTTATCTACCCAATTAACTCATTAGAAATAAAATTAATATTCATATCTTAAACCTTCATCATTACATTTGTCACTGATGTACATAACTGATATGACACTTGTTTAATTAAACACCGTCACTGTAACATGTACGTATATAACAAAGAACTTTCTATCTATAAATGAAAAAGTAACAATGCTGATTCTTGTTTGCAGACAGACATATGTGGCAGAAAGATAATGAGAACAAGTGTATTATTATACAGCATTTTGGGCGAAGTATATATAATTTAAAAGTCTGACAGCAACTGATTGAAGTTTGACGACTTAAAAATTAATAATGTAAGACTGTCCTCAATCGGCATTTGTTTTAAGTTTCATATGATCTCTAACAGTATAATTAATATTTTTATTAACACCGACTTCTGGCTACAATAATAAAGGTTTTGCAAGATAACAGTAAATTTGCGTGGAGAACTCATAAAGAATGTAGTAGGCTGGCGTATTATCAGCAAATATAATACATTTGATTACTTGATCAAGTGTATTTACGAAATAATTACATTAAATATAGTCTGATAACTTTTCAGGCGCAATAAATTTTAATGCGTTGTTGTGTTGCTTTTTACAAACATTGTATACCTTTTTGTGACAATTGCATAGTGTTGATAAAAACTTATTTTCTCTGTGTTTGTGTTTGTTCGGCTATTGTAGCTACAATTCTTCCACGCTCAGCATGCACATATAATGTACAGTCAAATATGAATACATTTCGTCGCCCAATCTGGTCTGTAATTAGTAGATTTCCTAAAATAGTAATTGTTACTATAGTTCGTTTTACCGTTTTGATATAGATTCACGTACATCTTTAATATTATTTGCTAATCGAACTTGTACTACCTCACTGTTTATTCTGCTATGCCATTACCTTTTGAGCTTTTTGCATATAAAAAAGATTGAGCTCTCCTTATATGGGGAGGTTGCAATCAAAATAAAGTCATACTTGTGAAGACCACCTGTAATTGAAAACCACCTAATCAAAAAGACCACATTTTATTTGTTCAACTGACTGATATTAAGAACTCATTCACATGTGAACAAAGATCACCTGCTTCCAAAGATCACATCTGGTTTTTCCCCTGAGTAGTGTTGACAGTCATGTTTTAATGAATGCACGTCAAAGCAAAGTTTGCAAGCGGTGTTTTACTGCACTGTTACTACCTTAATAAATATTTGTCAAACATAATAATACTGCTGAGCGGCTTATGGGAGGAAAATACAATATTTGCTATGGATATTCCGGGTTATATCGTCTATTTGTAGATCTAGTGGGCTGCCTTCTGTTGACTAACGTTTCTATAAAAGTAATGTATTGAACATGACTTTCTCTAATAGATGAAGAAATTAAGGAGGAAATAGAATATCAAAGCAGTAAGGTTAGTTAATTTTATATATTATTATTTAGTATTAAATAAATAACTTTTTGAACGTGTGTATAATCAGAAGTTTTGATATCATGTAACATTTTGAAGTGCTACATATTTTGAGATAAATGTTAATGACGATGATGATGATGATGATGGTAGTGATGATGATGATGATGATGATGATGATGATGATGATAATGCTGCTGCTGATGATGATGATCATGATCATGATCATGGTCATCATAATAATAGTAATTTTTATTATTATTAATAGTAGTAGTAGTAGTAGTAGTAGTAGTAGTAGTAGTAGTAGTAGTAGTATTTTCATTATCATTATTATTGAATTATAACTGTTAGTATTAATATTATTTTAGCGATGATACTTAGAACTGTATATACAAAATACGATTTCAGGTGATCAAAAAGTATTAATGAACACTTAAAAGTGGTAGAACTTATGTACCAAATATATATGTACCTTGAATATTAGTTTTGTGCAATCTTCTAAAGGTAGATATACTTCTCAAAGTCGTTCACATAATTTTTATTATCATCATTATTTTTATCATCACCATCATTAACATCAAAAGTATCATTAATGTAATTATATGTGTTGTTATCTGTAAATGCCGGAATTTCAACAACGCATTCTGCATTAATTTATATTTGCAATGCGGTCACGCTGTTACCATTTTGTGATCATTTTTATTTCAACAACGCATTCTGCATTAATATATATTTGCAAATGCGGTCACGCTGTTACCATTTTGTGATCATTTGTATTTTAGAAAGTATTTTCGTCAAGGTGGAATTAAATATGTCCTTAAGACAAATCGTTTTGTTTGCAGTATTCTTTATTTAAAGCTGATATTTTAAAAGATTATTTTAAGCGCTCTTTTCACCTAGAGTTCAATTTAAACATGGTCGGAATAAGATTTTGAGGTAAGACTAAATTATTCAAATTTTGAAGGTGATATATTTTCTCAATATTAGCGAATTTAATCTTCTTGCGCTACCGTGATTGTTTATTGAATCCTAATCTTTTTTTTCGCTTCTTCAAGTAACATTTAAGTGAAAAGTTATACACAATAAACACTAATGATGAACTGGTATTATGAACCACGTTAAGAACACCAATGCATTCATGTTAAGTAAAATTGCAAATTTAGGCAAAACATGTGGCTTATGCAAATCCTGTTTCGTTACTACAGGCAAAAATAGCGTGCTTGTTTGTGTCTGACTGTGTAGTATAAAAACAACAGCAACAGCAACACTTAACAGTTTTCTCGAGTATCCCATCCGTGCTGGATTGTGTTAATGTCGAATCTGGGTTGTGCCCTCTTGTTTGAAATCATTTTAACTCGTTCAAAGAAGCGAGGAATAACTTGTAGATAAAGTTGTTATTCCATTATATTATACTTTATCATATTAATGGATAACCAGTCACATGAAAACCAGATAAACCACTTCAAAGAGCTTCTACGTTTTCGGAACATCAATCCTCTGTTATATTTACTGACGGACATAATTCCCAACAACTGGACATATTTAATTTCTCAAAGTTATCGAACGGATAATTTATCTTATTTTACTTTCTTGCCTTAACTGAAGCAATATTCTCACAAGATGCTTATGTAAAATGCCACAGTTTTAGTTGTGGTAGGCTTTGCTATTTTAATTAACGTTTAATTTAAGAACGACCATGCACATATTTCTATTTTCAGCTAAACCTCATAGCGGTATAGTGGTTTACGTATAATGTGAATGGTAATTAAGTGATTAAGTAATTTTAATGCGAATACGAATGCAATTGCCAAATTTACTTAATTATTGACCAAATTTTAAAAAGTTTAAAAGTTCAGCTCGTCAATATCTGCATAACACGAAAATGTGCAACTTTGTTTTTGCTAATAAATAAATGAAATCGATAACTTGGTTCACACATTTTATTAATATTTAAACCGTTAAACATAGTAATTTCGTTTTGAGTGTTTTGCTGGTGTTTTATGTCGAATGACCTTTACATTAATAAATGAAGTCCATGATATGTCATTAAATCTCCTATGATTAGTGATTTTTGTGCTAAATTTAATTACGATCAGTTATCCCTTTATTACTGTATAATCATGAATATTCTAGATTTACAGATACTCTCTAGATCAACAATACTATCACGATCGTCTCATAGTAAAACATGCGAAATTACATGTCACGATTGTGACTCCGAGCTACCTTGTTCACAAAATGATCGAGTAGTACATTTTTAATTAGTGATTTGGGTTTTTTTTTAACTTTTAATTGCTGACGACTCAATAACAGTTGTCCTTTTAAAATGGTTTTTGAAAAAGTTGAAGACAATTTCGAAAACCGTCGAACGCAACTAAAGTTTTTCGCGGCTAATCGAAAAATCCAAAAGCTGGTTATCCCTGCATACAAATGTACATGTACTAAGCAAGCATGGCAACACGTGAATGAGTATCTTTAACATCAAGTATTCAAACAAACAGGATAATGCTAACATCTAATAGCTTATCACTTTTATGTCATTCAACGAGTGCAGCAAAAACACGAAACTTTTCAAAGTAAAAGAAGTAATAAAGTAGTTAAATCTAACATACGTTTTCAAAGCTTTGTGTTATATTTTTACGACAAAAGATTACATGTATCCTCAAAATGTTATAAATAACTTAGAACGAGCAATTGTTTGACATTATTCACTTTATATCAGAAGACAAACCACAATTATGTCACGACTGTTAACAACAGTTAACATGCTTCTGGGTTGAAGGTTATAAAACTGAGATTTGAAACCAGTCTCAAACCTCAAGCATCTGATTGGCTGAAATGGCGATTGCATCTGATTGGCTTAAATGGCGACCAGTCGCCATTTCAGCCAATCAGATCCTTGAGATTTGAGACTGATTTCCATTCTCAGTTTTATAACTGACCTGTTATTCAAAAGCGCTTGAATTCATCACATTTTTAAGCATTTTTGACATTTATATTTATGTGCAATGTCTGTAGTTTTAAATTCATTATTACGTGTGTATTATTTGTAACCAAATACGTGTATATCATTTGCAACCAACATTATCAAGCATTTTTGACATTTATATTTATGTGCAATGTCTGCAAATTTGAATTCATTATTACGTGTGTATTATTTGCAACCAAATACGTGTATATCATTTGCAACCAACATTATCAAGCATTTTTGACATTAATATTAATGTGCAATGTCTGTAGTTTTAAATTCATTATTACGTGTGTATTATTTGCAACCAAATACGTATATATCATTTGCAACCAACATTATCAAGCATTTTTGACATTTATATTTATGTGCAAAGTCTGTAGTTTTAAATTCATTATTACGTGTGTATTATTTGCAACCAAATATGTGTATGTCATTTGCAACCAACATTATCAAAAAAGCAACATATGCATATCAGGAATCGCCACACTCAAAAAACACAGCCTCCCCACGCAGCGAAAAAGAAGAGAGGAAGATAGAGAGAGCGCATGTTTTATATATGTATGTCAATTCAAATAGGACGCCACAAACAATTAATAAACAAGAGAACCCTTGGGGATACCGCCTTGGAACGGTCAGTGGCAAAACAAATTGCCACTGGGGTTTAAACCAGGTTCTAGGGTGCACCAACCTCACACTTGCCCCAACAGGTTCTCGTATCACAAAACAAGTACAAATTGTCTTGGTGAAATAACTCCAACCCACCCATCAGCTCACCAATGTTGCATGCAAAAGCATACAAACATATAAACATAAGAATTTAATAGCATTGCAAAGCCAAAGGGCGGGTACTCAATGATCTTTCCGAGACCAGAGCACCTGGAGTAAAATCAGCAAGAACACGATGACAGGGATAAAAGAAACAAATCGAGCTTTTAGGTTCTTTTAAGAAAAGATTTCCCCATAAACTTTCATAAACTCTTACACCCCTGCCACCGTCGTGCAACCAAAGAGGTAAGCATAATGATCAACTGTGGATGGGTTAATCACCAGGCCTGCAGAGCGCTGTAAAATATCATGTTGGTAACCTTTCTTTTTAAATTTACAGATGGTTTTTACGAATAACCGGGAGAAATTAACATCGCCTTTTATCTTCTTAAGTTTATAAATTAAATCTCCATAAAAAACTGGCTGTGAAATTCCTTGTTGCAATAGTGATTTTAAACTGCAGCTGTATTTATGAATTAGATCTGGATATCGGCGATAAAACTTGCAAAATGTTTTCCTTAATTTGTGATACCGATAACCTTGTTTTAAAAGTTTTTCTGTAATGCAAATATTACGTTCATTGAAATCATTCACATCGTTGCAAGCTCTTGAAAAGCGAACAAGCTGTGAGATATAAACCCCGTAAGAAGTTGCACGAGGAACATCGCCGTCTAGAAACGGAAAATTTACTATATTAAAATTAAAATCATCTCTTTTATCATAAATTTTAGTAGTGACGTAACCATTTTCGATGGATAGATTTAAATCAAGGAAGTTTGCTTGCTTTTCTGAAGTGTTCGCTTTGTTAAGCTGTAGTTCTTTAGGATAAATCTTATTAACCAGTGATGGAAAATGGTTATTATCTATATTTAATAAATCATCAAGGTACCTAGAGGTGTTGTTAAAAGCTGTAATAATATCATCTTGATGTTCGGTAGAAAGAGATAACATGAAATCTCTTTCATAACAGAATAAAAACAGATCAGCAACAAGGGGTGCACAATTAGTACCCATTGGAATGCCTATTACTTGTTTATAAATAGAGGTACCAAATCTCAAATAAATATTATGCAATAAAAATGTGAGCGCCTGGATAAGGTCTTGACAGGTCCATGAAGTATAATTATCATAAGAACCATCTGTAAAGAATGCCCTATGTTCATTACAAGCAATAAATGTTTTATTTTCTCTAGCAAAAGTTTTTTCAATGAGACTGGTTAGCTTGTCTCTTATTAAATTATGAGGGAGAGAAGTATACAAGGTAGAAAAATCATATGTAGACAAACAGAACGCCTGAAAATTATTTGATTTAAGTTTCTTCAAAACGTCATTTGAATTTTTTATAGACCAAAATAAATTTTTGCCAGTAGTTTCAAAAACTTTTTCGCAATACCTAATTACATGTTCTTTTAAAGCATTTTTGACATTTATATTTATGTGCAATGTCTGTAGTTTTAAATTCATTATACACTGTGTATTATTTGCAACCAAATACGTGTATATCATTTGCAACCAACATTATCAAGCATTTTTGACATTTATATTTATGTGCAATGTCTGTAGTTTTGAATTCATTATTACATGTGTATTATTTGCAACCAAATACGTGTATATCATTTGCAACCAACATTATCAAGCATTTTTGACATTTATATTTATGTGCAATGTTTGTAGTTAAAATTCATTATTACGTGTGTTATTTGCAAAAAAAACACACCGTATTGTCTAATTTTTTCAGGTATGTGCATTTATAGGATATCGCTGAAAGTACAGAAGGTTTAATAAAGGAACACCTTGATCTCCTGAGTCTGAATGTTTATAATAGAATTGAACGTGAATAGTTAGAACACCGGCAGAACCCCACGACATCAAACGGCATCAAGATCATTGTATTGGGAGATATAAGTACATGAAACATTTCGAACTTGTACTAAAGCATTATCCATCCTGCAAAGTTTAGACTAAACTAAACGTTCAAATAATTGGAAGGCGTTCTAAGAACAATACGTTTCAACATGAGCTTATATTTCCATCCCTAAACTCTGCAATAGTAATTATAATAACTGTAAAACAGTCGGTGGCTTCGAGCAAACAATATTGGACGATTCGGTTCAATTCGGTGTATTTGTTTGAAAAGTTCCACTGTATTGATATTGAAGAAGTTACCAAGTGATGCGCTTCGATGTACTTCTGGCATATGTTAAAATCCATTATATTTCTGAAGAATCCGATGGGAATGTAAGCTGTCGGCACCAACAGAAGAATTAATTGTTCTTTTCAGAGCTGCAATGTAATTCTCTCCTGATACTACGAGATGATTTTTAAAACATGAAAGTGATTGATGCAAAACGTGTTTCTTTGAATTACCTTATTCACTGAAAATTGAGACCTACATGTTATAAGAGATAACTTTGAAATGACATTTTTGGTACAATTGAAGAAATTGATTTGAAAATCGGAAGAACTTCATGGCACAGGTGGTAAATGGAGTTGTGCATTGCACTGATTCTCAAGAATAACAGCTACATATTGGAATTAATAAAATCACAATAAAGTGTGGAATTTACATTAAATAACAAGTGATTCTATAAAAATGAAGAGTTAATTTGCAGTGCGTAAGAAATCAAAAGCTATAACTTCGGCATTGTCTTCCAAAATGTGTGAAATTCCAGTCGTTATATTCTAGTCTACACAAACCTCCCGATAAATGTGTTTGAACGATGCTTAATTTAACGGTGAATTTAATAAATATTAATTCACGTGGATTTCAATTGGTAAAAAATTCAAAACAGTGACAACAATTTTTATAAGAAGGGACATTTGATGTTAAGCTCAGTGAATGGATTTTGTTTGTGAGGTAAATTATTTTTAATCAATCAAGATATTTTGTTAAAATGAATTATGATGAACTTCACAGAATTGTCCATACCAAAGAGTCAAATAATTATTTTCTCTAAGTGATTACTGTCCGACATTTAACCAAATCTATGAGAATTTGATGATACGGGTTCAGCTGAATATGGCAGATGAAAACAGTTTTAACGTAACTTCTACAATCCCTGGATTGAATCAAAATTATGGAAATGGAGTTGCTCCTAATACCAGCATATCGGAAATGAGTATCAGAATGCTTGAAAATAACTATTATAATAATTGGACAAATATGGAAATGAGGGATAATAGTGCGGATCAAATGACATCATTTGTAACTGTAACAAGCGAAGATATAATTGCCAGGATGAATGAGACACAATTCCGTATTCTGACACCATCATTCATTCTCGTTTTAATCCTGCTATTCATGGGAGTATTCGGCAACTTTATTGCGCTAATTGTGTACATAACAAAGATGAAACGAAGTACAGCCAGCTATTTCATCATCACGCTTGCGTTCAGTGATCTAATAAACTGCGTGTTTACGCTGCCAGTGGAATTATATTTGATATCTCATTTCTGGACTTTTGATTTCCCATGGCTTTGTAAATTTTCCCGATTTCTAACAGCAGCCATGAATAATACATCTTCTTTCATCTTGGCCGCCATTGCTGTTGAGCGCTTCCGGTCTATCTGTTTACCCTTAAAACCACGTGTTACATCCGTATGTACTAAATATATATGTGTGACATTGCTCATTTTTGCAATGTTATCCGCAATTCCAATGATATTTGGTTATGGTACATTTACGATAAAAGTGACAGTTTATAATGTAACCGTGGAGGGGAAAACTTGTCTTATAGATGATCATTTAGTAAATACATACTACCCAACATTACTTCTTTCAATTTTCCTCGTTGGCCATATTACTGTGTTTTTGATTCTATCGGGATTATATTTTTGTATTGCAAGAAAACTTCTGTCTAGGGCAAAGTTCGAAGAAGCGGAAATGACTTCGAAGAACGTGCTTCTAAAACGACAGACCAGCACTTACTCTATAACATCATTTACATTCCATTCTAGAACTAGTGTTCGGCATATATCGCCTGAGAAGGACCAAACCTCGGAGGGAAAGCGCAAACTAATACGATCGTCAAGTAGTATGTCTAACGGTGGTTATAATTTATCTAGAAAACATGGCGGACCTGCAGTTCGGACAAAGAGACTGACGTGTATGCTATTTTTAGTTACATCAGTGTTTGAAATTAGTTTTATACCATATTTAGTGATAGTATGTTTACGCACGCATGATCCAAATATGTACGAAAGTCTTTCAGTGTCAAGCAAAATGGCTTATCAGTTTTTCTTACGTTCTTATCTGATAAACAGTGCAATGAATCCGATTATTTATTGCTTCTACAATCAAAATTTTAGACACGGCGTTAAACGCTTGTTTTACAGTTTTAAAGAAATCTTGTTTACTTCATCCATACCCTGATCTCATTACATATTTATCAACACGTTTTTATATTCATTTTTGTACAATGTTGATGTCTGTGAATAAATTCACGTTTCTATATTTGACCCAGTTTTTATTTTATAATACGGGGTAAGTATACCACTAACCACTCAAAGGATTTCGGTAGCCGATTATTTTTTCAGAAGGGACAAATGTGGCGGTTTAGGGCGTGCGAAATAGAATAAATACCACGACTACAGTCAGCTTATGCAAAGGAAGAAGACACATTTTGTTGAAAATCTTATATTCTATAATTACAACTTTATAACACCAAATACAAAGTGCCTTGGCAGAGTCATTAGTCGTTAGCTTGCTCTGTTAAAAAATTACAACAACAACAAAATCAATTACCATTAGGATAAACATTTTTTCTACTAGTAATTATTTTAACAAACAACAATGATTATAAGCGTCTAAGCGTAAAAGCCGTTGGTTTATAACCATCACAGTATTGTTAATTCATTTATATGTGCGACATGCAAACATTCAACAACCATACTAATGAGAAAAAAATGGGAATTTCAAAATGGTTATTTTTGGCTGTTGACATGGTTGAAGATTAACGTTAATATTAAACAATTATTAGATAAGCGCATATTGCTATACTCGTTCTAACTTCAAGGCATACACTGCTTCATTCTCGAATTCTTTTTTATAAATGATTTAGGGCAAACTTTTCTCCCATTTGTTTGATATTTCATTACATACTAAATACGATTCAGTGCAAACCTTACGAAATATAAGTACATATGTATAATAATAAACGTTTGTTAATACATTATTTTTTAATTATGATGGCAGGGTACTTCGAAATAAGTACGAAGTACGAAGTACGGAATAATAAGGTATTGCATATGTTCACGTGGAAAAGTGCTTACTTTTGCTAAGTAAGTACTTACTACAAAACCTATCTTTCTGAAGTTAACTCAATACTTGGCGTTAGCTTCTAGAATTTTCAACAATTCTATGTTTGAAGATTGACGACAATGGTACTGTGGCTTCATTTTACATGTTGATTGTTAATCACTATTATATTGTGTTCTTTCTAAATATAATGAAAGTTTTGCTAACCCCTAGCATTCCCTTTTAGTTTTTAGAGTAATGGTAATAATCAAACCTTCGGCATTATCAATTTACCTAGTGTAATTTGTTCTGTGCAGGTGTTTGTTACCGGAAATTTATTGTGAATATAATTGCATACATGGCGCTCAGGATTACAATAATTAACAAAATCGACTTATAGACTTAAGAAAGTTGTTTTATTGTTTGGGTACTGGCACACTCAAGTAATACTTCGAACACATCGCGTAAATAAGTAAATGTATCATACATAATTGGTACATTTAGCGGTAAAACGACAGAAATAGATGAAAAGGTAACTTTTAAAGCCACGAATACTACAAATGAAATGAAGTTTCACTTATTGACAAAACATATAAATTTGTCGTGTTCGATGGCTTTTATAGTTCCTATTTAATCTATTACATAAAATGACAACAAAGTGAACTACATGTAAAATATCGCAGCGGAAGTGTGGATCGGAGTGAGATCGGATAGGAGCGGAATTAAAGAATTTTTCAAGTAAATACTTTTTTACTGTACATTGTAGTAGGTGCATGTTTAAATTTTATTGATGAAGTAACTAAATCTTGTTATCCAGCCCCTAAATGCTATTATTACCAACAACAACGGAGAATACTGAGAATTCTCACTTAAAGTATATTTTGGGTACTTCATTTTTTGCAATTTTGCGAATATTGTATTAGTTTTTATGCGCTAAATTGCAATGCTTTAAGTGTGAAATTAAATAATCGTAATTTCATATTGCACATGTGCAATAACATGTGTTTACAATTGATAGATGTAGTCTACAATAAAATATTGCTATTGTACAGAAGAATTTCTTTTGCAAACGTATACAACAATATTATAGGCAATACATTACAATGAGATACAGATAATGCAGATCAGTATTACCGTAAGCTAAAACGATTACCATAAATTAAAAATTTATAAACGTGTAAAACACGTACTTTTATCAGAAATCCAAATTCTTATTTCTCACAAAGGCAATAATTTAATTAGAAAAGGCCACGTATGTTTATAGTTAACTATTGGAAAACACACATCACACACGATAATGTAACGATAAACAATCCTGCGGATATATCACATTGAATTAAAGTGTCAGTGGCACAGCCAAAAGTGTTTGCCCATGAACAGGCTCAATCAAACCGAGCCTGCAGTCCTTTCATATTTGTCGTGTTCGGTAGCTTTCGAAGTTCCCTCATCATCTATTCCAAAAGGGAGTTTCATGTTTTAGGTTTTATATATGATACCAACTGAATGAATTGTCGAAACTTGTACATGTAACCCATTCTACAGAGCATTATTCTGTAAAGGGTAATGGTAACATTGCAAGATCAAAGGATCTTCGATTCCATACGTGTTCCTGAATTTTCGAACCCCATTTCAAACATCGCTACAAGAAGGTAGCTTATAGACGATTTCGAACGACATGGTAAGTAAGACAGGAATCTCTAATCACTGGAGTTCTGGTCAGACAAGACAACAAATTAGCTAATTTACCGCGCTTCTATAATAATTGTGAAAGTTGCCCAACGATCTTTCTCGTTATCAATACGCTATTTAGGTAATACCCAGGTTTAACATCCTTAGTCATAAAGGCGGTATTTAATACATTATGCATAATATCCATCGAGCTTAAGGTTCATTGTATTCCCCATTTCCGAACAGATGTAATTTTTTTCCGTGAAAATTATACTACATATAAAATATCTTAGGTTTGCAACTTGAGTAAAAAAATAAAAAGACCCGTTTAAATTATTTGTATTTCAATTGTTTCGTGTAGGCACGTGGGTAAAGTACCGACTGGCAGGCACATATTGCTACCATAATCGTGTATAAAATTTTAGCTAAGCATCAATCATATCAGGTAATATTATTATTTATACGTTAACTAATTATTTACGTACGCATTTTCGACGAATAAGCTGCTTTCTTCAAAAATAGATTTACAAGTTACCGAGTTTAACCGGGATTGCACAGTTTTCTGCTGATGTTTTATTTCAATCCTTTCTCTACAAACACAATAATCTTTCACATAATGGCAAACAAAAATCTAAAGATGATTACGTTCACTTATTCTTTATAGGATTTTAAAAATTAAAATCGGAACGATTAAAATGGCAAGCGGAATGCGCGCTTAGTTGATGGTATACAAATAGGATATCCAATTTTTTCGTAAGAATGTTATCATACATATAATACTATACATAGCCTTTAAATATGTTTACCAATTACATTCAAACCTGTATTATGGGAGATACAAAACGTGGCTGCTTAACAAAGGTGGCTGTTTAAGACAGCTAAACATTAGAACAAAATGTCAAATAAGGACATATTCAAACAGGCTGTTTACATTTTCTTTCTCTTCAGTAATTCACTATGCTAAGGGCTGTTTAGTAACATGCTAATAATCAAGAAGAAAGAATTCATTATGATGTATTCGAGCTCCTTACAATGAAAATTGAACAGCCGTGTGAAATACATATTACGCTATGGAAATTGACTGAACACTTCTCAACGGTAAGAGTGTAAAAGCAATCATGATAAATAGGCGACTTGTCTCGTGAGAGACGTTCTTTCAATCATGTTCTCGCACATATATACAATTTTGTTTTATAGGGTGTTTGTTTGTATGACAAAAGGCTGTTATTTGTTATTCAAATGTTAAATATATGAATATCGTTTTCAAGGAATGGTGACTGAATGATTTTATTAACTTTGCAGGCCACCTAACATGACATATAAGATGGTATTCCAAATTCTGTTAGATTGAACTTGCTCATGGGAAGTAATGTATTAAGGACCGTCTGCAGTCATCATTGCACGTTTATCACAAATAAATGTTATTAATGTATATTTATTTTGCATTTGTTAATACACGTTAGAACAGTAAAGAATAATAACAGATCCAAAAATTCCCTAAAATTCTATTTACATTAATATTTTGTCAGAATATCATTATGTCATTGTTTTCTGAAAGGAATTGCGATTAACAGGTAGCTTGTACTTATAATAATTATGGACTATGCACTTACTTCGAACACTGCAGTAGGAATGTCCCGTAAGTATAACCTGATTTGTATCTCTTATTGTCTCTATCGGTTTCATGAACGTAATATTTGCAGGAAGCCCTGTCCTGTTTGACATTAATTTGCGAGAGATTATACCGCTGATGTCTCTGTCCGTTGGATATTAATACGTTATAAGTCAATACACCTTACGACAGTCATACAATATTAAAAGCTGTTATAAAGTATTACGACAAGATAAACCCTTATTATAATAGTGTATACCCAAGAGATTCCAGAGCCTCAACAATAAAACTGTCCGTTCATGCAAATCTTTGTTTTTACAATGCAAGCCAAATTATAAAGCTTTACAAGAAGACACTATTCATCCCGCTTCATTACAAGACACAAAATATCTAGGTCCATAGCAACTTAATGTCAGCCATTTTGTAAATTCTCTTCTTTTATTATTACCCGACAATTTTACCTCTGAATACTGATAACTCATTTTTGGTACTAAATCTGTGCCCAAGATCACAAAACTAAAACTGCAGACCAGTAATTAATCTTTCTAAACCATCTGTTTGTCTGACGTGAAGAGAAGTAGAATGAGATTTGAGACTCGTCTCGATTCTCAGTTTTATGATATCCTAAAGGTGTATTGTCTCGGATCGGTACATGTAAGTGTTAAATTAAATGCATTTTACATCCGGGAATTTAAAAAGCGTGTTCTAGGGTGCTCTAACCTAACACTTGTGTAAATTCAATTGTTTTGAGCAAAGAAAATAAAGACTGCTTAAAAATATATTTTCTCATTCAGTTAGATGCATTTTCCAGGTTGGTTTTATTGTTTTGTTTCTGTCAAATTCACAGATAGATTTGATTTAAACTTTTGGCAACAGAAATATCCTAATGAGGCTGTAAATTATTCGTAATAGCAAATGAGTGCCAATATTTGTCTTATCGAATGGTTCAAATTTCAGACGATGTTAAATGTACTGTAAGAGTGATAACTTTCTATTGATAACTTTCCATTTTCGATTGACATTAATACAGTCACGAGGGTTAATAAAAATAGAGTTAATCTTTGTAAATCGTTAAATAATTTTTAAAAAAATGTTGTCATCATTTTTGTATTTCAGTGTGTATTAACACAATTTCTGCATATTTCGATCAAACAAAAATGGTTAGTCAACAATTTTAGACAAAGAAACAAGTCGCAGATTTGTGTTTATCTATTGTAAATAAAGGAAAAGTCTTAATCGTTGTGCAAAATTTTACAAACAAAATATTTTTTTCGAAGTTCATGTATTTCTTAATTATGAGAAGAGATTTGATCCTTACTTAAACCATTGGATAGTCTGTGATCTAAATCAAGACCCACATCGAGACATCATAATTCAGACTAGAGAGTGGACTATTTTTGGTGGATATTTCCTGCAAGATATATTGACTCTCTCCTACATGTATCCATAATCAATCAGACTTATACTAAGATTTAACCCTTCTTGATTATGTATCTCATAAGATCTTTGGACTGAATGTATCATATCTATTGCTGTAGGTTTGCATGACATTGAATGCTAATCGCATGAAATTAACACAACAGAAAAAACAACATTAAAATCACAACTTCCTACTATGTCTGCAACTGCGAAGTAACAAGCGAGAAAGCACGTGGTTATAATTTGGTACATCTTTAAAATAAACAAACAGAGAACCTGCAGGGGATGTTCAGAAGCAAATAATTGTAATATTTTCTCGTTTTCGAAACCATTACTTATAAAACACAAGTTTATTCCCCTTAGTCTCCTCTCCGATTTTCAGTAGTTGTTTGTATTATAACTTATTCGCTGAAGCGCTCACCCCAAAAGCATCACTACCCTATCAGTTCCTGTGAGAAATATAATTTAGTACATGTACTAAGGTTAAAACGTCGGTAGCCAACATTTGTCTGCCTAAACGTTTATTGTATCCCATTTTAATTTGTCTCTTACATTTTCTGATGCAGTTAATTAACAAAATATATAAATTTGATTAATTTTATTTAAGAATTTTTTTGGCGTTAGCTGTCTAAGCTCACTTTTGACCTAGTTTTTCGACCAATGAAATATTGTAAATAAAACTTATTATGCAGCGGGAAAATCAAATAGATTATTTTGATTGGTTATTAGTGGGTCTCGTTAATGATTACCGTAACGATTTTTATATTGTGTGTTAGTATTTACATGGCACTTATATGTTCGGGCATTTTCGTTTTTAAAAGCGATAATTGTATTGGAGAAAAAGATATTTACGGTATAAATAACCAGTTACGTCAATTGATGGCTTAAATACGATTTTATATGGAATATTCATGGGTGTCAGGTAAACACTCGAGTACAATACACAGTGTAAAACGACAGAGAAGTGCAGATATTTCTGGTTCTTACTGGTTCCTTTCTAGTTCCTTTGATACTGATTGTTAATTTCAATTTCAGATATTCAAATCGCCTTGTGTAGTGGTTATCACACTCGCCTCTTTAGCGGATGCCCCGGGTTCAATACTCGGGAGGGACACTTTTTTTAAGTTAGTTTACGTAAAAGTTGGTAGATTTCGCTCTTGTAACAAGTTGTTATTATTTTCATTTATTGTATTTTAATAACATTTATTCGTCATTAGTACTAACTCTGCAAGAGGTATTTTAATGAAACTGAATAAATGTACAGTTAATGTTAGACATTCTTCTTTAATCGACGTATTATCACCAGACGAAATTTTTGCACGCTCTTTATTTCTTTCTTGCTTATATATAAAAATCTTTTCCATCAACGCCGTTTATCTTTTTTAAAGATATTTCTTGTTATTAGACTGCATTTTGTCGTTTGAAAGAATCTTTATCTTTTTCTGTTTTATCGATGGCAGTGTAATGACAAAAGGTGCAATACCTTAAAGGTTTTTTTCAAATCTATCTTTTTTTCTACTTACGAAATCTTTGAAACCTTTAAAAATATTTATATTTATTTTTGAATCTTAATATTAGTCAGTTTATATTTGTTTGGAAGTATTTAGCTAAAACAATGAAAAAAGGTTGGTTGGTACTAAATTTGAAATGATTCTCTCTTACATATTATAAATTTAATTCATTAATATAGTGGTTTTGTATACATTTTTATATACTTCTTTAACTTTGATAAGGGTCAATTATTATTGTTTGGGTTAACATAATGGTCAGTATATGATGTATTTTTGTTTGTATTATCTTTTTGATAAAACCGATGAACAAGTATTCTGAGTTGAATTATTAAACTGAAACATGTATATTATCTAAGCGGGAAAACTTACAGACTTCAAAAGAAGCCATTATCAAATTTTCAGTAGTAACGGACAAACGAATAAATGCAACTGTTAGCACATTTACTATTCTATAAAAAATAAACCCAAGAGACAATAATTGCTGTCCGCAAATTATACCTTGCCAAGATAAACGCTCAGCACGAAATGCCGTGACCACGTTACCACTTATATCAGGATGGTAAATTGTCCGGATTTCTAGACTAATAATTGTTCAGGCTGGAAAAAGCCAGTTTAACATTTGGTCAAATTGCAATAATTGGGCAGATAATGACTTTGTTTTGCAACTTCTCTTAAGAAAAGTCGTGGAGGATACCTTTTGCGTGCGTGTATCATGCAGGTTTTCACCAATTTTTAGTCTTCCACATTAACAATTCTTAGTTTTTAAAATAAACTATTTAATCAAGATGGCCGCAATCAGCTAATGATCTAAACATTTTAACCCCATTAAAATAAGTGTAATGTCGTTTCTTAGCTACACAGCCAGAATTTACTAACATTTACTGGTAACATATTACGGAATGCAAAATTTAATTACAGTAATATTTAGAACTGAAATAGGTATTTCATGGAAGCAAACAGAAATAAACAGTCTCATCTCACAGTTCAACAGAAATTTTAAAAAATGCATTAATTTATAATATAATTAAATTTCAAAGGACACTACTAAGAATTATCGAATAAGAAACCCTGAATGGTTAGCGCATTGAAATTGTAAGTGAAAAGGGATATTGCAACTAAAATTTAAACCAGGTTCTGTGATGCACCAACTTCAAGCTTTTTCAGTAATGTTTTTCTTATAAACACGTTACATTATTAATTTTATTAAACCCATAACTATCCGACAAGTTGTGTGCAAAAACACATTACAAATCATAAGTGGTAAATTGCAGTGTCAGGCTTAATCGGAAGATGAACGATCAGATGACCGGAAGTTAACAATGGACTCGATGGAATAAAGATGCCCCACATGCTTGGACAATAAACATATACACAAATACAAGATAAAATAAAAGAGTCGCGCTTATTGTAATCATTATGGCAGATATTGAAAACTAAGTCCGCCAAACAATTTATGTTAAGAAGTATGTTTGTATCTAGATGTTTTCTGATGGAAATTCAGGTACAGTACAAATATCAAAGTAATAACAGATTTTTAATTCATTACATGCAGATACAAACTGGGGAATTAATTATTATTGTACCTTTTTTCATTTTTTCTTCTAAATGAGGCATTGAACGTTAACTATTTCCTATGAATACATTTATTTGTTTTTCATTTTCTTATCATCTGTAATTTTGTTACGTTTTGAGTTTTTGCAGGGGCACCAAAGTTGCAAAACAAAGCCACATACAAAAAACCTTATCGATTTATTTATGCAGTTGATCGAGATAGTAACTCTATTAAATAATGATTGTATACTACTTGTTTACTTATTAATCGTATTAAAGAAACTGCGGGCAAGGGCATTCAATAATTGATCAAAGCAGTACGTTGAAAATTGCTCCAAGTTAAAGGTCAAAAATTAACCTCCCTGCAATTTTGATGTGTTTTCATGATGTATTGGTCATAAACGGTGGTGTTCGAATTCCTTTTTTATCTCCTTTTCATCATTTTTTATCTATTTGTCTTTGAATGCATACTTGTAAGTAAAACTGTGTTTCCTTTAAATTTTTATACTTCATATAAGTATTCAATATATGAATCAACATTCCGTACCATGTTATTGACGTTAATTTATCATTGTTGAAACTGAACGAAAATTCTATCAAGTACATCAGCAAATTTCTATTGACGTTGCATTTTCTGATTAACAATCTCTGGTTAAGATCTAATCGATCAAATTTATTCGTTACCGGTCAAAGATGAGACATATTTCCCTCTAACAGCGACAATGTTAGAGTTGATACATATCACATGTGATTTATTTAATCAAATGATTGTGTCATATATCGATCTGAACAAACTTGATGAACAATCACAAGCAGAGATGTACAACATTTAATCTATGGAGCAGAAATTATGTAACATATTATTGACAGTAACATCGCAAAAAGTCTCTAGATTATTAAACAGATTACGTCCTAAAATATAAGTACTGTTTGCTAACACTTCTTTAACGCGTTAAAATTCCGTAAGCGTTTTATTTAGGTTATATACACAAAATAAAGTTGTTGTTCTTAAGTGAAATATGCATATCAGGAATCGGAACACTCACAAAACATAGCCTCCCAATGCAGCGAAAAAGAAGAGAAAAAAAGATAGCATGTTTGTTATAAGTATATCAATTTAAAAAAGACGCCGCAAACAATTTACGGAAATGAGGACACTTGGGGTTACCGCCTTGGAACGGTCAGTGGCAAAACAAATTGCCTCGGGGGGGGGGGGGGGGGGAGGGGGGGCGGTTAAACCAGGCACCAACCTCACACTTGCCACAACAGGTTCTCATATCAACAGACAAATACATGTTGTCTAGGTACTGTAAAATAATTCCAAACCATCCATCAGCTCACAACAATGTTGCATGCAAAAACAAACAAACATATAAAACATAAGAAGATATTAGTATAGCAAAGCCAAAGGGCGAGAACTCTATGATCTTTCCGAGACCAGATCACCTTGAGTCCAATCAGCAAGAACACGATGACAGGGATAATACATGATTTCCCCACAAACCTTCATAACTCTTAAACCCCAGCCACCGCCGTGCAACCAAAGAGATAAGCATAATGATCAACTGTAGATGGGTTAATCACCGGGTCTGCAAAGCGCTGTAGGATATCATGTTGGTAACCTTTCTTTTTAAATTTACAGATGGTTTTAACAAATAATCGGGAGAAATTAACTTTTATCTTCATAAATTTATAAATTAAATCTCCATAAAAAACTGGCTGTGAAATGCCTTGTTGCATAGTGATTTTAAACTGCACCTGTATTTTTGAATTTAATCTGGGTATCGATTATTAAACATGCAAAAGGTTTTTCTTAATTTGTGATACCGATAATCTTGTTTTAAAGGTTTATCTGTTATGCAAATATTACGTTCATTGAAATCATTAACATCATTGTAAGCTCTAGACAAGAAATATCTTTAAAAAAGATAAACGGCGTCGACTGTATATGAAATGATGCATTTTGTAGCTGGTATTATTCAATCATCTTGATTTACGCGTAAATTAAATAATTTCATTGTGAATCCTTCACAATGACTTAATAGCGGATCCGAAGTTTTTTCGCGTAACATATTACACGTAGTTGCCAGATTTAAGACAAGTAAGCACATTGTAAAATCCTCAGTCGCGATAAAGAATGAGTTTTATATAAGAAACGTATTGTAAAAGGCATTGCTTGTGTTTATTCTTAAAACATAATGTATCAGATGATATATCAATTGCTGAAAGAATAAAATATATTTAGTGAAGACTTCAAGACTTAAATAGCGAACTCATTGTTTATATAATAATAATAATAATAATAATAATAATAATAATAATAATAAATTCTTTATTTATAGATGGTAACTCTTAAGTTTTGTACAAAGTAAAACAACAATAATACAAATCTTATTTTCAAGAGGCCATCAAAAATATTATAACTACACACATACACACAAAATTAAAATGAAGAAAAAAAAATAAATAAAGATGAACAATACAAAATCAAATATGTTAATTGGGCAATATTTTGAGAAGGCAAAACATTATAATGTAATTAATACATTACACATACTCAAGAGTAAAAAAAAAAAAAAAAAAAAAAAAAAAAAAAGCAACGACAAGTCATTGAGCAGTTACCAGTTTGTGTATATATCTAGATACATTTTAAGGATTTATTGTCAATAAATGATGTTTGTATGATTTTTTGAATAAATTCAGGGAGAATGAATTTTTAATGGAAAAAGGAATTTCATTCCAGATAATCATACCAGAGTAACTAAATGTCTTTTTCATAAAGTCTGTGTTCAGCTTTGGATGGACAAGACATTGCATTGAGTTAGACCGAAGATTGTAGGAAGTATTTTGTGTAATTTCTATGAGATCGTGTAAATATTGTGGGGCTAAGTCGTGGAGGGTTTTATAAACAAGAGAGGCTGTGTGATATTTGATACGGTCATTAAATGATAACCACTTCAGTTCACTAAAAAGTTCTGTATTAGTTGATGAATCTGATTTACCGAGCACTAATTTGGCAAAACGTCTTTGGAAGCTATAAATCCGATCTTTGTTGGTTTTTGAACATTGTCCCCACGAGATAACTCCATAATCAAGAATCGGTAGTACATACGCATTATAGTAAATTTCCTTTGTTTCAAAAGTAAGGTACTTTGATATTCTATTAAACAGATATAGCTTTGAATTTAATTTACTGCAAATTTTATCTATCTGCACTTGCCATTTTATTGAATCATCAACATTAATGCCTAAAATATTTTGATAATGTACATTCTCAAGCTGAGTTTGATTTAAAGTAATTACTAGAGAGTCTGAGCTCTTTAACCTGTTTTTCGTTCCCAGTAGCATGCAAGTTGACTTTAATGGGTTTAGTGACATATTGTTATTTTTACACCACTTGTCTATATTATCAATGTCATTTTGAAGTCGTGATTGTATTTCATTTATGTTAGAAGAGGATGTGTGCAAAGTAGAATCGTCAGCATACATGTCAACGTTACATGATTCTAGTGTCATTGGAAGATCATTGATGTAGATTAAGAAAAGAAGGGGCCCAAGGATAGAGCCTTGAGGGACACCAGTCTTGATGCAAAGTTTATCGGACTGTATGTTGTTTACTTTAATAAATTGTTTTCTATTTTGCAAATAAGAAGAGAACCAATCTATTGATTTTCTGTCAAAGTGGTAAAGCTTTAATTTATGTAAAAGGATTTTATGATCGACCATGTCAAACGCTTTGCTTAAATCAAGAAAAACGCTACCTACTAGATTCCCTTTGTCAATAGCTGATAACCAATTATCTATTAAATATGTAAGAGCAGTTTGACAGGAGTAGGATTTCCGAAAGCCAGATTGGGTTTTATGTAAAATGTTCGTTTTTCTAAAATAGTCATGCATTTGGTTAGCAACGTGTCTTTCAAAAATTTTGGATATAGTATTTAATATGGATATAGGACGGTAGTTGTTTGGATCATCTGTTAGACCCTTCTTAAAGAATGGAAGAACATAAGCTTCTTTAAGTTGGTCAGGATATTCTCCTTTGCTAATGCTATTGTTTATTATATCTGCAATTGTAGGTGTAATGTAATCACAGCAAAGCTTGAGAATGTAAGGTCCTATGCCATCAGGTCCGACAGATTTTTTAGTATTTAATCCATCAATCAATTTCTTAACTTCAAATGGCGTAATAAAATTTAATGAAAATGTTTTAAACCCTAGTTTTTGGTTTAAAAATAACCCAAGATCATTAAACGCGTTGAAGTCTGTTTGAGTGAGTTTCACATTTGAAGCAATGTTGATAAAATGATGATTTAAAGCATTAGCAATATGGTTTGTATCTGTAAGCAATTCACCTTTATACAATAATCTAGTTGGCAATGAATATGGCGTCCTGTCTTCGCCATAAGAAACTGCTTTAATATGTTTCCATAATACCTTTGAGTCTGTTTTGTTTTGAACCGCATGGGAATAATAGTTTATTTTAGCTTTAGAAATAAGCTGTGTTACTTTATTTCGCCATATTGCATAGTTTAACCAGTCGCCTTGATGATGGCACTTATCCCTTATTTTCCTAGCATTTTTTATTTCTTCATTATACCATTCAGGTTGGTGTATCCGTTTTATACGTTTAATTTTAATAGGAGCATGTTTGTTAAGCGAATACTCTAATATATTATAAAGAACTTGTAGCGCAAGTGTTGGTTGGGTTATCGATATTATTGATTCTATGTCAGAATGTAAAATGTCGTTAACAAAAAGCTTTTCATTGAATTTAGTAAATGATCTGTATTTTATAGTTTTATGTTTATCTTCATAGAAATTTTGATGTTTATTGATTTTTCTGGTAAAACATACCGGATAATGATCACTTAAACTTATTTTGGGCACAGAAACTTCAATAATATTTTCAGGGTGGGTCGTATAGATATGATCAATCAATGAGCAGCTTTTCTTAGTTACCCTGGTATGGTTCTTAACTACTTGAGATAATCCTAAACAAGAGATAGTAGATGACCAATTACGATTGATATTACCATAATTCGAATCAAGATTAAAGTTAAAATCACCAAGACAATATATTTCCTGAAAGTTTTCAAATAACTTATTGAAATTTTGATCAAACAAATCTATCCAATTTTGCAAGGAACTTGGTGGTCTGTATACAAAGTTAACAATAAACGATTTACATTTAGGCAAACATACTTCAACAACTATGGATTCTAAACTCATACTTTCAAGATCTAGTCTGCGGCGATACTGTACATTATCCTTTATATATACTATTAAACCACCGCAATGTCTAAAAGACCTATCTTTTCGTTCTATTTTATATCCATTAATTCGAAGCTCATCGTTACAAATATTATTTGATAAGAAACTTTCACACAGACCTATGATGTTAAGAGGATCATCTATTAACATTATTTTGATTTCATCAAGTTTCGTTAAAATTCCTTGAACAGCTGACCGGTTTAAGAGACGGGTAAACATTTCAATTTCTGAAAGAGCTGGGATAAATTTCCAATAACTAAATACTCAAAAATATTACAATAATTCAAGCTCGCAGATTTTATTACTTAAATTTTCAGCTTTACAGTGAAAGTGTAACATCGTTTTCTTTAAGCCATTTCCACTTACTTTCACTTTCATTTTGTATAGGTTGATATAAAAGAGTGACTGTATTGTTGTTGACAAAAAATCCTAGACAATGACGAGTACTGTAGTGTGCCTCATTTCAACATCTTTCAGCACAAGAGAATAAAAGATATAAACGTCACAGCAATAATCGTTTCAAACAGTGTATTACCTAATTGTTTAACAATCCCACTAGATATCTCTTTACCCTGCTAGATGCCTCTCCGGTGGAAATAGCTACCAATCGAAATAGTTATCCCCCGCCGATGAAATCGGGAGGGGGATATTGTTTTGGCGTTGTCCGTCCGTCACGGTGTCACGGTGTCACGTCGTCACGGTGTCACGGCGTCACGGTGTCACGGTGTCCGTCCGAATTTCGTTTCCGGGCTATTTCTCTGCAACCACTGGATGGATTTCAACGAAACTCTGTGGGAAGTATCAGTACCAAGAGGAGATGCGCATATCGTCGTCTTGTTCCGGTCAGACGATTTAACACAGAGTTATGGCCCTTTGATAACTTATGCATTATGTATATAGGGCAGTATTCGTTTCCGGGCTATTTCTCTGCAACCACTGAATGGATTTCAACGAAACTCTGTAGGAAGTATCAGTACCAAGAGGAGATGCGCATATCGTTGTCTTGTTTCGGTCAGACCATTTAACACAGAGTTATGGCCCTTTGATAACTTATGCATTATGTATATCGGGCAGTATTCGTTTCCACGTTATTTCTCTGCAACTACTGAATGGATTTCAATGAAACTTGCTGCAAACTATCTATACCAAGAGGAGATGCGCATATCGTTGTCTTGTTTCGGTCAGACCATTTAACACAGAGTTATGGCCCTTTGATAACTTATGCATTATGTATATAGGGCAGTATTCGTTTCCGAGCTATTTCTCTGCAACCACTGGATGGATTTCAACGAATCTTTCTGAGAACCATCAATACCAAGAGGAGATGCGCATATCGTTGTCTTGTTCCAGTCAGACCATTTAACACAGAGTAATTGCCGTTTGATAACTTATGCATTATGCATATAGAGCAGTGTTCGTTTCCGCGCTATTTCTCTGCAACTACTGAATGGATTTCAATGAAACTTGCTGAAAACCATCTATACAAAGAGGAGTTGCGCATATCTTTGTCTTGTTTCGGTCAGACCATTTAACACAGAGTTATTGCCCTTCATTAACTTACGCATTATGCATATAGAGCAGTATTTGTTCCGCGCTATTTCTCTGTAACTAGCAGATGGGTTTCAATGAAACTTGCTGAAAACCATCTATACCAAGAGGAGATGCGCATATCATTGTCTTATTTCCCGTCAGATCATTTAACACAGAGTTATTGCCCTTTGATTACTTATGCATTATGCATATAGAGCAGTATTCATTTCCGCGCTATTTCTCTGTAACTAGCGGATGGGTTTTAATGAATCTTTCTGAGAACCATTAATACCAAGAGGAGATGCGCATATTGTCGTTTTGTTCCAGTCAGACTGTTGAACACAGAGTTATGGCCCTTTGATAACTTATGCATTATGCATATATAGCAGTATTCATTTCCATGCTATTGCTCTGAATGGATTTCAATGAAACTTTCTGGAAAACATCAATACCAAGAAGAGATGCGCATGTCATGGTCTTGTTCCAGTCAGACTGTTTAACACAGAGTTATTGCCCTTTGATAACTTATGCATTATGCATATATAGCAGTATTTATTTCCGCGCTATTTCTCTGCAACTTTTGGATGGATTTCAATGAAACTTTCTTGAAACCATCTATACCAAGAGGAAATGTGCATATCATCCTGTTGTTCCTGTCAGACTATTTAACACAGTTATGGCCCTTTGATAACTTATGCATTATGCATATTATAGAACAGTATTCTTTTCCTCTATTTCTCTGCAACTACTGGATGGATTTCAATTAATCTTTCTGAGAACCATCAATACCAAGAAGAGATGTGTATATTGTTGTCTTGTTCCAGTCAGACTGTTTAACACAGAGTTATTGCCCTTTGATGACTTATGCATAATAGAGCAGTATTTGTTTCCGCTCTATTTCTTTTCAACTTCTCGATGGATTGAAATGAAACTTTCTGGGAAACATCAATACTGAGACGAGATGCCCATTTTGTCATCTTGTTCCGGTCAGACTGTTTAACACAGAGTTATTGCCCTTTGATAACTTATACCTTATGCAAATAGAGCAGAATTTGTTTCCACGCTATTTCTCTGCAACTACTAGATGGATTTTAATGAAACTTTCTGGGAACCATCAATACCAAGAGGAGACGCACATATTGTCATCTTGATTCAGTCAGATCCTTTAACACAGAGTTATAGCCCTTTGATAAGTTATGCATTTTGCTTTTAGAGCAGTATTTGTTTCCTTGCTATTTCTCAGCAGGAATCTATGGAAACCATCAATACCAAGACAAGATGCCCATATTGTTGTCCTGTTCTGGTCTGACCGTTTAACACAGAGTTATGGCCCTTTGATAAGTTATGCACTATGCATATAGAGTAGTATTTGTTTATATGCTACTTCTATGCAACTATATTTTTACTACTGCATTCTTCATTTCAACAACTTGAAGATTTTTTGTCTCATTTTTATATTCTAGTGAGCTGCCCAACCCTTTTCACCATCTGAAGTTTTTTTTTCACCTTTTTTGCCATCCATAATAAATATCTAAATAAAGCCCTATGACTTCAGCTGTTGTGTTAGTAATAACCAGTACTCTGCGGGGGATATAAATTCAACGAATTTGCTTGTTTATTTATTTTTCCCGCTGCATTATAATATAATACGAGTGTTATTTACAACACTTCATTGGTTAATAAATTAGGTCAAAAGTGAGCTTAGACAGCTAACGCCGAAAAAGCGAACACGCTGTGAGATATAAACCCCGTAAGATGTTGCACTAGGCACGTCTAAAAACGGAAAATTTACTATTATATTAAATTTAAAATCATCTCTTTTATCATATATTTTATTACTGACGTGACCATTTTCAATGTACAGATTTAGATCAAGAAAGTTTGCTTGCTTTTCTGAAGTGTTCGCTTTATTAAGCTGTAGTTCTTGAGAGAAAACTAACTTATTAAATTCCTTAATTATAGTTTAGAAATTTTTGCAATCAATTATCTTCCGACTTTTGAGTTTAATTGCAGGTGTTTTTTTTTTCAAAATTGGTTTTATTGACTTCCTATTGCCAACGAAGAGGCTCAATTAAAACAATATTGCAAAATTTGTTTTGTCGTGTTTGGTGGCTTTCAAATAGAAGAAAAGGGAAAATTTTAAGCCACCGAACACGACAAACATGAAAATATTGCAGACACGGTTTGTTGGGCAGTCATTGAAATGCATATTTCAGACCACGGCGCCTATCCCCAGGTTAAGGCAACTATTATATAATATTTACAACAGTAAACAGTAAAATTTTGATCCATCCCAAACTACGGAATGCATATAGCGGTGAATATGGAACCTTCAATTCGGTAATTTCAGATTAACATTCTTCCGTGATTATCGGCGTATGGTCCCCAGATAAGAATGGTTTTGACCCATAAGAGAAAAAACTTGACAGAACTGAACAGAATATAATTTTGACAGGAAATCTGAGAATATAAATCCTCCATATGCAAAAATAAAAAACAATAGGTATATCATAGGGGTGATTGAACAGTATCCAAATCTATACTGGCTGAAACATTGAAAATGATTTTAGCTGTACTATACAAATACATAAGTATCTTGCTCAACGACCTTCAAAGAACGTAACTGATAACAGCACTGAGCGAATATAAGGGGAGAGTTTTTACAGCCGCCACACGGCATAAACAACGCTACTGTTCGAAATTACTTTTTGATCTATTTAAATATTAATGTAGCGTGATTGTGCCGTGTTGAGTCTGTAAAATATCTTCCCGTACATTTATTAGTGCTGTTTTTAATTGCTATCTTCGAAGCGCTATACATATATTTGTGAAAATATTGAGTAGCGCTCAATCCGGGGCTATGCGGCATGGGCAGTAATATGCAAACCATCGTTTAGGATGAATCATTATAAGTAGTGTCTAATTTAATGTGTAAATATTGAGTTGCGCTGATCCCGGGCTAGGCGGGTGGGCTTTGTTTCCATTTCCATTACTGCCCATGAACAGATACAGTAAAACCAAGGCTGAAGGTTATAAAGCTGAGATTGGAAACCAGTCTCAAATCTCAAGCATCTGATTGGCTGAAATGGCGATAGGTCGCCATTTCAGCCAATCAGATGCTTGAGATTTGAGACTGGTTTCCATGCTCAGTTTTATTACCTTGGGCAACGTTCATATAAATTTTGTCATGTTTGATGTCTTTCAAAGTTCCTGTTTCACTGTTCACATACGGTAGAAATTCTATGTGTCGGCACCATTCGTCTTAACGAATAAATTTAGCGTCACCAGACTCGACAATATGGCAGGTCATCTATCAAATTGTCACAGAACATACATTTTGTGAAAAGTTGATACCGTCTGGAAACACGATTGAACGATAAGATATAAGTATTGCTAAAATGATAAATCGGGAAACAAATATTTTGCTGAATGTTGGGAATAGATGGTTATGATGAACGATTATTTGATTTGAAAATACAAAAGTAAGTCTTGAAGACAATTTTCACTCACAACGTTACACAGACGTTAAGATGTCGCTAGACTGAGTTTTAGCTTTTATCGCCCTTTGTTTTGGAAATCTTTTGTAAAGTATCGACTGACAAAATATGTTTTTTGTTACTTATTATACCATATTTTTTGTAACCGTCGTGGAGAAAGTATCGTTTTTAAAAGATTTATAAATAATTAGTTTGGCAAACTGTCCACTCCGTTTTTTAGGTAATTTTTCTTAACAAGACTCAATAGTGTATTGGCTACAAAATCTTTAGATCAGTCTTCTCGTCAATAACTATCGAAAATGAAAGATTATTTGAAAGATGTTGTTTTCTAATTAGTTGCTTCATTTTAATCACGAGCAGATCGATAAGAAAAGTTAACAGAGATTGCTGGATCTGGAATACGGGATAGATAATAATAACCGGTATATGTAAATTATATTCGTCAAATGCAGACAAACATACCAGTACCAAACTCAGGCATAAAATAGAAGTCTCGTTATCTTTATCTTGCTGAAATAACTGATGAACTTAGGTCTCCGGTCACAGAAAATCTAGTATTTGCTCTCCTCCCTGTCATAAGCTTCTTTTCTATGCGTTTGGAAGATTTGCATGCAGGTTAATGAATATAATTTAATTCACTAAACCAATTTTGCAGGACTGTTTTTAGAATCAAGTGGGGCAAATGCGAGTACAAAAGTTTGTGCTTCTTTAAACAATGCTTAAAATGCCGCCCAGGTTCGTTAGATGAAATTAATTTACCGACGAAACTTCAACAGCCTAGGTGGAGAAGAAAGCGCGTGTTCTGAAGAATGTGCATCAATACATGTAAACCTGCTTGATAACTCCATTTCTAAATGTAATTTGCCACGGACCGTTTTAAGACCATTTGTACAATTAAAAAGAAAGGTCACCAACATGATATTTTACAGCGCTCTGCAGGCCTGGCGATTAACCCTTCTACAGCTGATTATAATGCTCACCTCTTTGGTTGCACGACGGTGGCAGGGGTTTAAGTGTTTATGAAGGTTCATGGGGAAATCTTTTCTTAAAAGAACCGAGAAGCTCGATTTATATCCTTTATCACTGTCATCGTGTTCTTGCTGATTTTACTCCAGGAGCTCAAGTCTCGTTAAGATCATTGAGTACCCGTCCTTTGGCTTTGCAATGCTATTAGCTTTTTAATGTTTTATATGTTTGTGTGCTTTTGCATGCAACATTGGTGAGCCGATTGGTGGGTTAGAGTTATTTCACCAAGACAACTTGTACTTGTTTTGTGATATAAGAACCTGTTGGGGCAAGTGTGAGGTTGGTGCACCCTAGAACTTGGTTTAAACCCCCAGTGGCAATTTGATTTGCCAATGACCGTTCCAAGGCGGTAACCCCTCGGGTTCTCAGCTTTGTTAATTGTTTGTGGTGTCTTTTTAGAAACTGATCATTTTATTTACCATGCTACCTCTCTCTTCTTCTTGACTGTGTGGGGAGGCTGTTTGTTCTGAATGTGGCAAATCCTGATATGCATATTTCACCTTTTTAACACCATTGGGTGTGTGTTATTGAATCTCATTCTTGACTACTTTCAACTTGTATAATAAAAGCCTTTGGTTTCTCAATCCTTTTTCTTGTTCGCTGTGTTGGGAGACAGTGATCTGGTGTTCTATCCGTATATGCTTATATATCAGGTTATGTGATAAGCTTGTATTTCTTCACTCTGAGGCCTTTGTTGTGGGCTTGGGAAGTATTATGCATTCTGTTTTCTTATTTATTTTATATATAATAAGTAATATTTTAATTTATTTAGTTTGAAATAACGTTGAAATGTTAGAACTATTGCATTCTGTAATGTTATTTAAAACGTGTATAAAGTACTCAGAGTAAACGACGGGTTGTCAGAAAGCTTAAATGAATTGTGTTTTTTTTGTGTTTTTCCCTTTCTCTTTTTTACTTATGCGATAACCTTTTTAATATTTCGCTGTTTATATTGTAAACATTAATACATGTAACACATGCCTTGAAATCTATTGCTTAAAAACAATTTAAGACAATATCGGGATTTAGTTCACATTATGCTCTGGTATTAAATAAATTCAATGTACATAAGTCAATGAACTTAAGGTTATACACTACTAATTAAATTTCCATAGACTTCCATTATAACCTTTCATCAATTTCTGAATTTACTATTGGGTCAAGCCCTTAAAATCATACAATTCTCAAGAGAACCAACCTAGACACACCATAAAATACCAATTCCACCATAGCATGACCAATAAACTTTTTCGGCATTTTAGCCAGAAGTGTATCACCCCAGTCTCTGCGGAACTTTTGTTTACATTCTGTCAAAAATGATAGCTATTTTTAAAGTTGAATTTCACTTTTTTTTTCATTATCAATTTCATATTATTTGTATTCAAATTACTACAAAATCATTATATTTTCTCAAAATAATTTTCTTTTAAAAATATTTATTTTCATTTTCTACCAATCAGGCTTGACTTCCTGTAACTAGTCCGCAAATTCCCTGCACAAAATTATTCAGAGGCCTGATCACCAATATTTAGTGGTGTATAACCTAAAACATGCATGTTTGACTTTTTGTTTTGACTATTTTCTATATTATCCAAATAAACAAACTATTCTGAACACAAAAATACCTTTGTTGTCTGTCATTCTCCCCAATTCAGCCCAAAGGCTTAATTCTTATACAAGCACTCACTGCTCATTTCCATGCAATTAAAGTACTATAGGTTTTAATAGTGAAAAATGGTACCTAAAAATTCACAAAAATTTTAGTTTTCCCACAGATGTCTTTAAACTTGCACACATAAGATCTTAACATGTGTATCACAAGTTGCACTAATATTTTTGGCTTGGCCTTATTTTTCTTTTTTAAACAGCAATTTGTTTTATCCCACCCCCTACAAAAAAATTGAAAATTTTAACATTTATCACCATTTTTGAGCTATTGTAAGATCTGTGTTTATGAAATGAAACTAAATATAACTTCAAAACCTCAATAAATCAAATTTATATATGATTAAAACCTATAAATGTGTGCTTCTGCAACTATGACTAAAAGCCATGCCTTAAATAGGAGGCTATACTTAACCAAATAGAGGCCAAAATGGAGCTACTGGGCAAATTTAGAACCATAATGTGAATATCTCATGACACCAAATTATAAAAAAGCTGATAATTTTGCATGGATGGAATATGTACAAATAGTAAAAATATGCAAAACTTCCTATGGCAGATACATCCATTTGCCTATGGTTACATCTGAGTATGGAAAATTCTGCATTAATGAGCTTTATTTGAGTAGTGCTGGTCTTCAACCCCCCAACTCTATCCATTACTGCTTTAAATCCTTTCTAAATGACAATTATGTCTAGAAATACCACAAAAATGCTTAAATATCTGGTGATTTTTTGGTGTCAGATAGTCAGTAGGCCTCTGGAAGTTGTCTGAATATCCATTACTCACAATTCTCAATCAAAGGGAGATAACTCCTTTACCCACAATTGCTATATTTTACATATTATCTGTAAAATTTACATCTTTTTGATAAATTATACATCAGATTTTGTTTAAATGATGATTTATTACAACAATGACCAAATATGAGACTTGTTTAGACACTTTTAGACATACAGACTCACATTTTAATTCAACATTTGTGTCATTCATAAATCTAAAACAGAGCTGTGGGTTCCGCAAGGCCCCTATGTTAACTCAAAAACAGCAATTCACTGATTTAAATGCATTTTGATACACACTAAAGGAATATTTTTTCAAATAAAGGTGACTATTATGGCTAAAGTGAAATTAGCTACTTACAAATTTGCATCTTATAAGGTCATATTGGCCTAAATTTCCTTCATCTTTACTAACTTCTAATTGTAACAATAAAGCCGACAACTAAAATTGAGCCAAAACTTTCCACTTTTACGCGTAAATTAGGAACAAATGTTCATTCGCGACATATTTTCTCACACAAATATGCCACATGCAGGCTCATAATGAGAAAAAATAAAAAAAAGAAGTCCCTCTCTGTATTGCACCCCACCTCTCCATTTATAAATAAGCAAAATGTGCCTATTTCAGTAACCAGTCAGATCAACTGATCCAATCAAGACTTATTACAGTTGTTTACCTATCTGCTTGTGCAGAAAATCTCCACTTTGGTCCCCAGACTGACAGCAAATACAATTTTAAAAAATTCTATTTTAAATATGGCGCCTTGTGAAGATGGTCCATTTACTTTCACTTTCATATTTAGGTTATACACTACTAATTCAATTTCCATAGACTTCCATTATAACCTTCATCAATTTCTGAATTTACTATTGGGTCAAGCCCTTAAAATCATACAATTCTCAAGAGAACCAACCTAGACACACCATAAAATACCAATTCCACCATAGCATGACCAATAAACTTTTTCGGCATTTTAGCCAGAAGTGTATCACCCCAGTCTCTGCGGAACTTTTGTTAACATTCTGTCAAAAATGATAGCTATTTTTAAAGTTGAATTTCACTTTTTTTTTCATTATCAATTTCATATTATTTGTATTCAAATTACTACAAAATCATTATATTTTCTCAAAATAATTTTCTTTTAAAAATATTTATTTTCATTTTCTACCAATCAGGCTTGACTTCCTGTAACTAGTCCGCAAATTCCCTGCACAAAATTATTTAGAGGCCAGATCACCAATATTTAGTGGTGTATAACCATTAGCAAGTTTAACTTGAGAAGTTAAAATTCGATTTCCATATATTTCAAGCAGTAAATTATATTTACAGTGAAAGTTTATTTAATTCGTAGATTTAGCAATTTAGAGAGAAAAAAAATGTTATTTTAAAAAATGCTGAGTAATTTAAATCCGAGAACTATCTACAAGACTAGTTTCACACTTTCTTAATATGACAGCTTTACATTAAACGGTCTGGTATAGGAAGCTCTTTTATTTCCTTTTAATTTTAGAAAGTCTTCAATCAAATATATCCTGAAAATATAGAAGAGCTATTATATATCTAGCTTAGAGAATGAAAGCTTATATTACTTGCTTGAAAAATTAAGAGCGTTTGTTGCAATTCTTTAACTTCGGCATTTATTTGAATCAGTTTTTATAAACAGTTAAATGTTCGGCATGAAGCCAATAATATTTGAAACGCAAATGTGCTAGCCAAATAGACATTGCCCTCTAGAATAGCAACCCTACAGATATGCTAAATATTCTCAAAGAAATGAATCTAGCTGTTAAAGAAATGTTAAAATTACGTAAAGATGTTGAGAATATTTAAGGAAAACATAACACCAACAATACATTTTCGCTCAACCTTCTTATATTTTTGCATTAAAGTAGGCTTATAAAGTAATGACCTCATAATACTTGATTTATGAATTTTACAATGAGCCGCCAACGTGTAAAAAATCATACAGTGGATCGTCTAAGAATATAATTATGCAACGAATCGTCCTGCTATAAACGTAAAACAAAAGAATAAAGAATTTGCATTAAGCAAATTAGGTCAAATTAAAACAGAATAGGCAAATCAATTATTTATTTGTCTTCAGATCACAAAATAATTTTCATATAACCTAATCCACTCTAAAACTTGTAGAGGTTGTTGTTTTTACTAGAACTATCGAATTCAAGTCAGTAAGCATGCAAAAGGATTGCAGAAACATGCGAATTATTCTTTCACCCCAATCTGGTCGACAATCAGTATTTTAATTCAAGATAAACAACAAAACAATGTAAATTATAGTGAAAACTATAGCATAACTATAACACCCCAATTTAAACATTGATTACACGATTTTTCCTGGATTACATTGGATTACACTGAAAATGCGAATGTTTTTAATAATTATTTAAATTGTTATGGAGCTTATATGTATATTATAGAGGAATGCAAAACCCAGGAATAATTTGTCATTCTGGATAATCTTAAAAACACCCAGGAAATTCGACGCTTATGAGGCAATACATGGGAAAACGTAACTTAAAAAAGTGAATAGGTACTTGTATAATATATGTAGTAGACAATCTTAAAAGGATTTAATATGTTTTGTTTAAAAACCGTCCGTATTAGAAATTAGAAAAGCAACTTATTAAAACAAGAAATATGTTAGTTTGCTATAGTTTTCACTTTAGTTTACATTGTTTTTGTTGTTAAGGTGATGCAAACATTATAAAGGGAAACAATATCTTGAAGTGAAATGCTGATTGAGGTGGAAAAATATTCGCATGTGTCTACAATTGTTATGCTCACTGACAACAGGAAAATGATGTTTCAAGAAGTTGCGTTTCTAATTTCTTTAAGTTTATTTCAAATCACTATGCTAAACTTTTATTTGAACGTTACAGAAGCAGATACGATATTTCAGCAACGACCTGGGACCACACGCAAATGTACCTTGGAACATCATAACTATATCAACCTGTTTCTCTGTCCCCAGGCTTACAACAGTGGAATTCCGACGTGGCTTTGTTATAAATAACGACAACACCAAATGATCGTTTTGATATTAACGTTATAGGCAAACCAATAAATATAAAAATGTGTATATGTGAAATAATGTTACTGGTTTTATGGCTTCAAAAGTATCCAAAGTTCAAAGGTATTGCGAAATATCAAAGAACTTTACTATTCAAAACATGACGTATTCACATTCTACTGGAGAAAAATTCTCCCGTTGTCGCGAATTTACTGCCCAATAAATTCATTTCCTTTATACTCTGATTTATTGCACACTTCTGAAAATGGTTTCCTAAATTAACAAGTCTCGGCGGCATTTCAAGTTTTCTATAGAAATGGCTTAATGGCGGTTTTATTATAGTTTCTCAAAATAATTGTTTGTGCAATAAATTTAAAAATCAGTACGAGATACATGGAATTAAAACAGTTCAAATACTCCAGTAGGCCCTTTTCTGGTTTGCAAGTCCTATGCCCAAGATCATTAAACTAAATCTGGAGATCAGTCTCAAATCTCAAGCATCTTAATGGCTGAAATGGCGACCAGCCCTATTGCCTTTGCAGTGCAGTGTGATATTGAATTTACTAGCATGCAACTCAAATCTTATGAAGTCATTTTTGTAAATATAAGAAAATAAATATAAAACACATAGCACACTCGTAATTCTAGGTTTGTGGGATTTGAAAAAGTTTAAAACGATCAAGTGTAACATAGTTGTCCTCAATAACCTGTTTAAGTCACCAATGGGCAGGCGCCCAATATTCAGGCTATTCTAGAATGCAATGTCTATGTGAGTACCTCTTTTGCGTTTCAAATATAATTGGCTATATGCCGAACAATTAACTGTTTATACAAACTGATCCCCTGTCAAAATTCTATTCTGTTTAGTTCCGCCCATTGTTTTCTCGTTTAGGGCAAACCCAATCTTTTATCTGGGGACCATACGCCGCTGAACATGGAATGGTATTAATCGGAAAATACCTCATTGAAGATTCCATGTTCACCGCGATATGCATACCATCGTTTGGGAAGGATCGAAATTGTACTATTTATTGGTGTAATTATTGAGTTGCGCTCAAACCGTGGCTACGCGGCGTGGGCAGTAATATGCATTCCCATTACTGCCCATGAACAGACTCAATCAAACCGAGCCTGCAGTATTTTCATATTTGTCGTGTTCGGTGGCTTTTAAAGTTCCCTTTTCATCTATTTCTATAATTGGCAGGCATTGTCAACGGTTTCTCTGCTTAGTTTATTATTACTATAGTTTCATTATATTTCGCGGTGGTTTAAATTTCGCGTATTTCGCACTAGTGTTAGTGCGCGAAATCAAATCCTAGCGAAATCAAACCATATAATATCAAGTCTTACTAGATTTATACAAGTGCGCGAATTTTAGGCCTCGCGAAAATGTCACTAATGTCATTTGCGCGAAATTTGATGCTCGCAAAATTAAATGATACAACAGTATAAGTGTATGTTTTATATATATTACAATTTAATCTTTAAATTTTCTATAATTCCCTTTTAAAGAATTTGTTTTGCTTTGTTTTGGTTTTGTTGCATCCTTCTATTACTGAAAAGTGTCATTTCCATATCTTTCATTTTCTCGTTTCTTAAAATTGTTGAAATGTTAGCAGAAACAATCGAAAGTGTTTGTCTGTTTGAAACATATTTAATTATCTCATTTCAATTGATAATTAGCTATTCTGCACAATATAATTGTGAAACATCTGTGTTTTTGACAATTGATCAAATTTATTCTTATTACGAATCAGTCTGCCCGCCATATGGTATTGGATACGTAATCTAGTGAATGTACACGTTGTTTTCTGCATATGGCTGGTCCTGATGGGCATATTTCATTGTCTTCTAAAAGGCAATGTTAATTTCTCCCCGTTATTCGTAACAATCATCTGTAAATTCAAAAAGAAAGATTGCCTACATGATATTCTGCAGCGCTCTACAGGCCTGGTGATTAAACCATCTACAGTTTGTCATTGGTTGCACGACCGTGGCAGGTGTTTAAGAGTTTATGGAGGTTTATAGGGAAATCTCTTTTTAAAAAAGAACCTACCAGCTCGATGTGTTTCTTTTATCCCCGTTATCGTGTTATTGCTGCTCCAGGTGCCCTGGTCTCGGTAAGGTCAATGAGTACCCGCTTTTAATGCTATTAGCTTCTTATGTTTTATATGTTTGTGTGCTTTTGCATGCAACTTTATTGGGCTGATAGGTGGGTTGGAGTTATTTCACTAAGACAATTTGTACTGGTTTTGTGTATGAGAACCTGTGGTGGCAAGCGTGAGGTTGGTGCACCCTAGAACTTGGTTTTAACCGCCAGGGGCAATTTGTTTTGACCGTTCCAAGGCGGTTACTCCAAGGGTTCTCTTTTTCGTTCATTATTTGTTGAGTCCTATTTGATTTTACATACTTATAACAAACATGCTGTCTCTTCCTCTCTTCTTTTTCATTGCGTGGGGAGACTGTGTTTTGTGAGTTTGGCGATTCCTGATACGCATATTACACTTTTAAATAACAGACAGGGTTTTGGTAAACAACTTATATCATGAGAGATTGTCAGATTTAATTGTCCATTTCTAGCCTGATAACTGCACAATAAACATTGCACAGGTAATTCATGTTCATTTGGTGTTGATCCGTAGGTATATGTAGATATCATTGCTGTTACAGTAACAGATGCCTCACAATTAAACTAATTTAATGATGTGTTTCTGGTTGACTGCAGGTATGCTAACTAACCATAAAGCCAAAGTAGCGATATATTTTTAAATGCGTTAGGACATATTTCCAGCTATAGTCGATTTGAAGAATTTGCGCTTAACAAAGAAGCGGCATATATGTATGTTTTAATAATTCATTTTGACATATTTCCACCAATAATCAAATTCTTCAATAAGCGCTAAACAAAATATTCCGTTTCTAGTTCCAGACCACCAAACGAAGCAATTGAGGACATTGTAAATAAAGATTGTGTCTTTCAAACAGTTTTTATAATGTTATGTTATTAAGGATGTATTATTATTAGAATTGTTATGAATTTCAAAACAGAATTTATCAAAAAGGTTCTTCGAATTCCAATCCCATGACCCACCCAGCAATTTGAATATGTATTTCTTTGTCAGCTATCATAACAAGAAAAATATAGGATGAGCAGATTTATCAATGTTTGTTATTAAATTTCATTGTTAGTAATTTTACCAGTCTTTGGTGAACGCGTTTATTCAGTCACGTTCCATCATTCGTACTGCCCCAATGAGAATCATTTAATTTTATCAAAAGCCTACAGTGCAATGTTAGGAAAGGCTTTCAATGAAAAATAGCTACTATTAAGAAAGTTATCTTATTAAGTGCTCGATTTATTTGGTGCGATTACAATAATTGTAGAAATGTAGATTGATGAAATGAAATCATCAGGGATTTTATTGAGTAACTGCTAACAATTACTTTGTTTACTTTAAAAAAACGAGTTTTATCGCATGGGCAAACAGTGTAGATCCAGATCAACCGGCAATCATTTGCTGTCTGATCAGGATCTAAACTGTTCGCTTCTTGGTCAGAAATAACCAAAAAGATAGAAAAGCTAACAGTGTAAACTCTGATCAGAAGGCATGAATGATCTATATCTACACTGTTTGCCTATGGATGACTCATTTGGTAATGGGATAAAGCATGTTTCAGACGAGTACAAAGTCATGTTAAAACCTCTTCTCTGATCATCATTAATGTTGATTCAAACTTTGTACTGTTTACATTCGTAGGTTGTTGGCGTCAACCCTTAGGCTAGGCTTGAGGACAGTAATATGTATATCCATGGCTCAAGGTTATAAAGCTGAGCATGGAAACCAATCTCAAATCTCAATGATCTGATTGGCTGAAATGGCGACTGGTCGCCATTTCAGCCAATCAGATGCTTGAGATTTGAGACTGGTTTCCATGCTCAGTTTTATAACCTTGGGCACATTACATCTCATGATCAGGCTCAATTCATACCGACATTTTGACTTCGTTGTCAAGTTCGGGGGAGGGAAGGAGTGTCAAGGTTCACTTTTCATTCATTTTGAATTTGCTATAAGTAAATAACTAATTTGAGGAACATGTTTTCCTATTTTCTTTGGGAATGAACACGGTATCATACGAGTAAATTTTGTAGTTTTACACGGTTCTTTTGGTACGTAATTTTATTTAGTGTAGATTTAGAGTTTCAAACACATGAAAATGCACAAGTATTAACAATAAATGATAAGAAACTAGTAGTTGTCATTTTCTATGTTTGCAGTCAAAGTATGTTATATTTTCTAAATTTTAATATTCAGAGGATTTCAAAGTTTTTATTTAAAATAAAAGTGAAATATCCATATCAGGAATAGTCACACCCAGAAAACACAGCTTCCCCGCGCAGCAAAAAGAAGAGAAGAAAAACGAACATGCGTTAAGAAAATGATCAAATAAGACCCCACACACAATTAAAGAAAAAGTAAACATTTATGATTACAGCCTTGGAACGGTCTGTGGAAAAACAATTTCTTGCATACCAGATCAGGTCATCCGGTGATTTCACCCGTGTAGGAAATTTCGATCCTACACCCCCCCGTGTAGAATGAGTCACGTGAGTGACGTCATATATTCAAGTTATTGACGTCATTTATAAAAAAGGTTAGCGTTAATGTCAATATTTCAGCATAAGGAAAATCAAAAAGTTTGTATACATACATAGAAATGTTATAAATAATAAAAGGTATGCAAGAAAAAGTATCATGCATGAGACATTCGGTAAAGATAGAAAAATCTGTCACCTCGGGTGAACTGTTTTGGCGGGAACTCGGCAGAGCCTCGTTCCCGCAAAACAGTTAACCCTCGGTGACAGATTTTTCCATCTTCACCTCACACTCATGCATGATACTTATATTCTTGCATACCAGATCAGGTCATCCGGTGTTTTCACCCGTGTAGGAAATTTCGATCCTACACCCCCCCATGTAGAATGAGTCACGTGAGTGACGTCACGTCTTCAAATACCTGACGTAATATATTCAAGTTAGTGACGTCATTTATAAAAAAAGATTGCTTTAACGTCAATATTTCAGCATAATGAAAATAAATAAGTTTGTATACTTACACAAAAATGATATAAATAATAAAAGGTATGCAAGAAAAAGTATCTTGCATAAGAAATTCGGTAAAGATAGAAAAATCTGTCACCTCGGGTGAACTGTTTTGGCGGGAACTCGGCAGAGCCTCGTTCCCGCAAAACAGTTAACCCTCGGTGACAGATTTTTCCATCTTCACCTCACACTCATGCATGATACTTATATTCCCACAAGGTTCAAGAGTGCACCAATCTCAACAGGTTCTCATATCACTAAACAAGTACAATTTTCTTGGTGAAATAATTCCAACCTACCCATCAACTCGACAATGTTCCATGCAAAAGCACACGAACATAAGAAGCTAATAGCATTGTAAAGCAAAAGTATGGCTTTACCAAGACCACAGCCCTGGAGTCAAATAAGCAAGAAGAGAGGATACAGATCAAACTTCTAGGGCGTTTTTTACAAATTTTTTTTAAGCTTCATAAACTCCACAACACATGCCACCATCCTGCAGGTGTGTGAAGTTGGCAGTGAGTAATGAGTAGGGAATTGGATATTCAATATCCAGCTGAAATTGAATCCACTGTCAGCAGTGAGTTGGGTATTCGCTTTACACACACAGGGAATACCCTAATGAGATCGAATCCACAGCCAGCTGTGAGAGGGGTATTCGTTCTACACTGAAAGCGAATACCCTAATGAGATCGAATCCACTGCCAGCAGTGAGTTGGGTATTCGCTTTACACACACACCGAATACCCTAATGAGATCGAATCCACAGCCAGCTGTGAGTTGGGTAATCGTTCTACACTGACAGCGAATACCCTAATGAGATCGAATCCACTGCCAGCAGTGAGTTGGGTATTCGCTTTACACATTCAGCGAATACCCTAATGAGATCGAATCCACAGCCAGCTGTGAGTTGGGTATTCGTTCTACACTGACATCGAATACCCTAATGAGATCGAATCCACAGCCAGCTGTGAGTTGGGTATTCGTTCTACACTGACAGCGAATACCCTAATGAGATCGAATCCACAGAAAGCTGTGAGTTGGGTATTCGTTCTACAATGACAGCGAATACCCTTATGAGATCGAATCCACTGCCAGCAGTGAGTTGGGTATTCGCTTTACACATTCAGCGAATACCCTAATGAGATCGAATCCACAGCCAGCAGTGAGTTGGGTATTCGTTCTACACTGACAGCGAATACCCTAATGAGATGGAATCCACTGCCAGCAGTAAGTTGGGTATTCGCTTTACACATTCAGCGAATACCCTAATGAGATCGAATCCACAGCCAGCTGTGAGTTGGGTATTCGTTCGACACTGACAGCGAATACCCTAATGAGAACGAATCCACTGCCAACAGTCAGTTGGGTATTCGCTTTAGAGTGACAGCGAATACCCAAATGAGATCGAATCCACAGCCAGCTGTGAGTTGGGTAATCGCTTTACACTGACAGTGAATACCCTAATGAGATCGAATACACTGCCAACTGTGAGTTGGGTATTCGCTTTACACGCACAGCAAATACCCTAATGAGATCGAATCCACTGCCAGCAGGGAGTTGGGTATTCGCTTTACACAAACACCGAATACCCTAATGAGATCGAATCCACAGCCAGCTGTGAGTTGGGTATTCGTTCTACACTGACAGCGAATACCCTAATGAGATCGAATCCACAGGCAGCTGTGAGTTGGGTATTCGTTCTACACTGACAGCGAATACCCTAATGAGATCGAATCCACAGCCAGCTGTAAGTTGGGTATTCGTTCTACACTGAAAGCGAATACACTGATGAGATCGAATCCACAGCCAGCTGTGAGTTGGGTATTCGTTCTACACTGACAGCGAATACCCTAATGAGATCGAATCCACTGCCAGCTGTGAGTTGGGTATTCGCTTTACACATTCAGCGAATACCCTAGTGAGATCAAATCCACAGCCAGATGTGAGTTGGGTATTCGCTTTACACTGACAGCGAATACTTTAGTGAGAACGAATCCACTGCCAGCAGTGAGTTGGGTATTCGCTTTACACATTCAGCGAATACCCTGTTGAGATCGAATTCACAGACAGCTGTGAGTTGGGTATTCGCTTTACACTGACAATGAATACCCTAATGAGATAGATCGAATACACTGCCAGCTGTGAGTTGGGTATTCGCTTTACACGCACAGCGAATACCCTAATGAGATCGAATCCACTGCCAGGAGGGAGTTGGGTATTCGCTTTACACAAACAGCGAATACCCTTATGAGATCGAATCCACAGCCAGCTGTGAGTTGGGTATTCGTTCTACACTGACAGCGAATACCCTAATGAGATCGAATACTCAGCCAGCTGTGAGTTGGGTATTCGTTCTACACTGACCTACACTGACAGCGAATACCCTAATGAGATCGAGTCCACAGCCAGCAGTGAGTTGGGTATTCATTCTACAATGACAGCGAATACCCTAATGAGATCGAATCCACTGCCAGCAGTGAGTTGGGTATTCGCTTTACACATTCAGCGAATACCCTAATGAGATCGAATCCACAGCCAGCAGTGAGTTGGGTATTCGCTTTACACAAACAGCGAATACCCTAATGAGATCGAATCCACAGCCAGCTGTGAGTTGGGTATTCGTTCTACAATGACAGCGAATGCCCTAATGAGATCGAATCCACTGCTAGATGTGAGTTGGGTATTCGCTTTACACATTCAGCGAAAACCCTAATGAGAACGAATCCACAGCCAGCCGTGAGTTGGGTATTCGTTCTACAATGACAGCGAATACCCTAATGAGATCGAATCCACTGCCAGCTGTGAGTTGGGTATTCGTTCTACACTGACAGCGAATAACCTAATGAGATCGAATCCACAGCCAGCAGGGAGTTGGGTAATCGCTTTACACAAACACCGAATACCCTAATGAGATCGAATCCACAGCCAGCTGTGAGTTGGGTATTCGTTCTACACTGACAGCGAATACCCTAATGAGATCGAATCCACAGGCAGCTGTGAGTTGGGTATTCGTTCTACACTGACAGCGAATACCCTAATGAGATCGAATCCACAGCCAGCTGTGAGTAGGGTATTCGTTCTACACTGAAAGCGAATACCCTGATGAGATCGAATCCACAGCCAGCTGTGAGTTGGGTATTCGTTCTACACTGACAGCGAATACCCTAATGAGATCGAATTCACTGCCAGCTGTGAGTTGGGTATTCGCTTTACACATTCAGCGAATACCCTAATGAGATCGAATCCATAGCCAGATGTGAGTTGGGTATTCGCTTTACACTGACAGCGAATACTTTAGTGAGAACGAATCCACTGCCAGCAGTGAGTTGGGTATTCGCTTTACACATTCAGCGAATACGCTGTTGAGATCGAATTCACAGACAGCTGTGAGTCGGGTATTCGCTTTACACTGACAATGAATACCCTAATGAGATAAATCGAATACACTGCCAGCTGTGAGTTGGGTATTCGCTTAACACGCACAGCGAATACCCTAATGAGATCGAATCCACTGCCAGGAGGGAGTTGGGTATTCGCTTTACACAAACAGCGAATACCCTTATGAGATCGAATCCACAGCCAGCTGTGAGTTGGGTATTCGTTCTACACTGACAGCGAATACCCTAATGAGATCGAATACTCAGCCAGCTGTGAGTTGGGTATTCGTTCTACACTGACCTACACTGACAGCGAATACCCTAATGAGATCGAATCCACAGCCAGCAGTGAGTTGGGTATTCGTTCTACAATGACAGCGAATACCCTAATGAGATCGAATCCACTGCCAGCAGTGAGTTGGGTATTCGCTTTACACATTCAGCGAATACCCTAATGAGATCGAATCCACAGCCAGCAGTGAGTTGGGTATTCGCTTTACACAAACAGCGAATACCCTAATGAGATCGAATCCACAGCCAGCTGTAAGTTGGGTATTCGTTCTACAATGACAGCGAATACCCTAATTAGATCGAATCCACTGCTAGCAGTGAGTTGGGTATTCGCTTTACACATTCAGCGAATACCCTAATGAGATCGAATCCACAACCAGCTGTGAGTTGGGTATTCGTTCTACAATCACAGCGAATACCCTAATGAGATCGAATCCACTGCCAGCAATGAGTTGGGTATTCGCTTTACACATTCAGCGAATACCCTAATGAGATCGAATCCACAGCCAGCTGTGAGTTGGGTATTCGTTCTACACTGACAGCGAATAACCTAATGAGATCGAATCCACTGCCAGCAGTGAGTTGGGTATTTGCTTTACACAAACAGCGAATACCCTAATGAGATCGAATCCACTGCCAGCTGTGATTTGGGTATTTGTTCTACACTGACAGCGAATACCCAAATGAGATCAAATCCACAGCCAGCTGTGAGTTGGGTATTCGTTCTACACTGACAGCGAATACCCTAATGAGATCGAATCCACTGCCAGCAGTGAGTTGGGTATTCGCTTTACACAAACACCGAATACCCTATGGAAGTGGTCCGGAATAAACAATGATAGGGTGATCCGGATCTGCCATTTTTTATGATGTAGTGTATTTTCACGTCATTTCTTTACTCCGAATGGAAGTAACTGTTGTTTTTTTTAACCATTTTGAATAAATATCTTGCAGTTGCTTAAGAAGGCAGAATTTTACTTTCAAAATTCTTGGTTAACTTTTGGTGACCGGAAATTATTCAGACTTATTTTTTGGGACTCTGGAAGTTATTTCCAGGCGATAACCGTTAGTGATCCGGAAAAGACCATGTTGGGGTGATCCGGAACTACCCATTTTTAGTATTTTTATTGAAAAAAACGCAATGAGCAGCATTGCAGTGTGTTTGTTCAGTGAGTAGTGTATTCGCTTATAACTCACAGCCAATACCGTTATGTGACCGAATCCACTGCCAGCAGTGAGTTTGTTGTTCAATTTACACAAATTTGTTTTTAATCACAGGTCAAACAGCAGTATATTGGAACATATCGAAAGAACTGGAGAAAACTTGCTTTTATTATATAGGCGACATATCATCAAGACACCGCAGCAATAGAGCGGACAGTATAATAAGGACGGCAGGGAGATGTTAAAAAAGAAAATAAACAACTAACAACTCGGTGACTCTTCAACTTAGTGACTAAATTAGATTTCTTATTGTAAGCTAGAATAACTGCTTACTGTGCCAACTTCGTGACTTAGTGTTTGTTACTTTGTGACTATTTTATAACTCTTTGTGAACTTTGTGTTTTTATTACTTCACACTAAATATTATTGCGAGACTTACAACGGAGTAGATATTATTTACTTAAGATCTACCACTAAACACATTACATCCAGCCGACGACATAACTCGCTATATATTAACATGCTTATCAGGAATTGCCACACCCAGAAAGCACAGCCTCCCCAGCAGCGGAAAAGTAGAGAGGAAAAGAGAGCATGGGTTTTGCAAATAATCAATTTTACATGTGACACCACTGTCAAGGAAAAACGAACGGTTATCACGTGAAACTGTCAGTGGCAAAAACAATATTTTCACTGGGGGTTTAAACTAGGTTTTAGAGTGCACTAACCTTACACTTGCCCCAACAGGTTCTCATGTACAAACTAGTGCAAGTTGTCTTGGTGAATTAGCTCCAACCCACCCATCGACCCAACAATGCTGCGTGAAAAAGCACACAAAGATATGAAACTTAAGTAGGTAATGACATTGTGAAAGAGGAAAGGTAGGTATTCGGTGATTTTACTAAGACCAGAACTCTTGGAGTGAAATCAGCAAAAGCACGGTGACAATTAAAAGAAAAAGATCAAGGTTTTTGATTCTTTGACACGATTTCCCTATAAACCTTCATGAACTCTTTAAGCTCTGCCGGCGTCATACTAACGAATAGGTAAGCAAAACAATCAACTTTAAATTGGTTTATCACCAAGCTTTAGAATATCAGTAAGTAACCCTGTTCTTTTATGAATTTACAGATGGTTTTAACAGAAAGGCGAAAAGCGAAAAACACGAAAAATTTCGTTATTTCGACCCGCCGACACGAACTTATAAACCATACAAATTTTCTGTCTTCATGTATTCGCCTTCCTATTATATGCGGTTCTACTTACTTACGAAATGGTCTAACTATTTATCTAATTTAAATGTAACCCATTTTATGATTTGTTATGATTCAAGATAGTTGTGAAAATATATGGTTTTGTAGAATATAATTATAATTAAATGTTTATGTTTAGAAACGTATTCGCAGGTTAACAGTGGGCAAATATGCGATAGGACGAAATAGCACATATCTGTCTGTCTGTCTGTCCGTCCGTCCGTCCGAAACTGACAAGACATAGACATTTTCGCGTTGAAGACCGATACTGGCAAGACATAGACACTTTCGCATCGAAGACCGAGACTATTAGTAGAAAAAAAGATTAAAAGTTAAAAAACGATATACAGGGGTGTTATGTTAAAGGGATTAAAATTAAAGTATGCAGAGCTATGGTGATTTGTGTTTTTCAGCAGATAGCTGCATTGAACTGCTCAATGGTCGGAAGCGAGAGGGATATCAAAGGGAAGGGCAATCCAGTATGTTCTGTTCTTGGGAAAAGGGAGTTGTAATAGTCAGTGGCGTAGCTACTATTAGGCCATGTAGTCCCGGGCCTACAAGTTGGACAAGAAAATTACATTTTCAATGTCCCAATAAATACAATAAAAACAGGAAGGGTGGGGATGGTAGCGGGTTTAAGCCGTTTGGTCAAATCAAGTGTGTCTTTGGCGTTGATTTGTCTTCTAGGAAAAATGATTACTTTCTATGCGCAGATGTACATACAGGCCTATGTTCCAATTCTCTGTGCTGTAACGCTTTATTTATTACACAGAATAGCATGTTGAACGACAACATATGGCCCCCTTCATGATGACACTACGTCACAGCGCTTTATTGTTCAATTCGTGGTAGTTTTAAGCCGGCTTTTCATTTTTTCAAAATGTCTAATAAATTCATAGTTTAATTTTTTTTTCGCTTTGACAATTTTCATTGAAAATACTATGGAACGCGCATTTCGCTATTTTTAATCTCCATGTGTTTCCGGCTTCTGGGGACGGGGAAGCAACATTTGGAAATGGAACATTTTACATTTTGTTTGGGCTTACAACATAAAAAAACTGGCTACGTACCTGGCTGTACTTGCTGTTATTAACCTCTAGAATCATGGTGGGTGTTACGATAGTGACGGGAAGGGAAGTTAAGACGCCTTCAATTGGAAAAGCAACGTCTTAATTTTCGATTTTATACATTAAGGGACAGGCAATGATTTTCTCCTTTTTGGTTGTTCTATTTACGTGAGTATCCCATGTCTGGTCATCTGATATGTCCACAACAAGGTATTTGGCAGAGCTAACTGACTCTAGAAGGACCCATGGAGATAGAACTGGGTAGATATGTGATGTTTCCATCTATTTACCTGGATAACCTCACATTTGGAAGTGTTAAATTCTATGTCCCACTCCAATTCTCACATTTTTCAAGAGTCTTAAAGTTATTTTAAAAAGTCTCGAATTATCTTGATGAGGTAAGAGAAAGGTATATTGCAATATCTTCTGAGAAAAGATGAACGAGAATCAATGTTGAGAGGTATTGAAGATGTGAAGTTAGCGGCCTAGCGGCCTGGCGGCGTAAAGTTATCAACAAGAACTAGCTTTGATTTTTTTTTAAGTTTTCGAAGCCTGTCGGCCTAGCGGCCTAACGGTCTAAACTTAATATTTACCTTAATTTATCTTAAAAACGGCTTGAATTCGATTTTTACAGCATGCAGTGTACATATCAGGGATGATTAAGTAAATATCAACAAGAACTAGCTTTGATTTTTTTAAGTTTTCGAAGCCTGGCGGCCTGGCGGCCTAGCGGCCTAAACTTAGTATTTAGCATAATTTATGTTTATCTTAAAACGTCTTGAAATCGATTTTTCAGCATGTAATTCACATTTCAGGGGTGAATAAGCAAAATATCAACAAGAACTAGCTTTGCTTTTTTTAGTTTTCGAAGCCTGGCGGCCTTCTTGATTCTTAGAAATTCGATTCTGCGTAATGTTTGACGATAGAACAAATCCATATTCTGCATATAACTGCAATTACGGAGGTTCGGATCTGTACAGTCTTCTAAGCTGGTCAAACAATCTATACATGGTTGGAATCAGAATTTAAACCCTCGCAAACATATATGTTTACATTTAAGATATGTCCCTCTTTTAATGAAATAAATATCAGAAACCGAGACCAGCCTCGGATTGGTGCCTTACGTCTTTCGCTTTTACCTGGATTGCTTTGTTGCGGTCTCTTCTGGTATGTATAATAATTTTCAGATCTCTTTTGTTGCGAGTAAAATGGTATAGAAAACATGAAAACTGTTCATCAACTGGTGGAGATTTAGGACGACGTAATGTTTAACAACAGAACAAATCCATATTCTGCACATAATCGCAATTACGGAGGCACGGATCTGTACAGTCTTCTAAGCTGGCGAAACAATCTATATATGGTTGAAACCAGAATTTAAACACTCACAAACATGTATGTTTACCGTTACGATATGTCACTTTTTCCATAAAATAAATATCAGAAACCGAGACCAGCCTCGGAATCGAGCCCTACGTCTTTGGCTTTAACCTGGTTTGAATTAGTGCGGTCTCTTCAGTCCTGTAGAATTATTTTCAGATTTCTTTATTGCGAGTAAAATGGTATATAAAACATGAAAACTGTTCATGAAATGGCGGAGATTTAGGACGACGTAATGTTTACCCAAAGAAAAAATGTCATATTCTGCATATAATCGCAATTACGGAGGCTCGGATCTGGACAGTTTTCTAAACTAGCCAAACAATCCATACATGGTTGGAACCGGAATTTAAACCTTCGAAAATATGTATGTTTACCTTTACGATATGTCCCTATTTTAAAGAAAAAATATATCAGAAACCGAGACCAACCTCGAATTAAAACCCTCCTTCTTTCGCTTTAACCTGGATTGCTTTGGTGCGATCTCTTCCGCCATGCTGAATAATTTGAAGATCTCGTTCTTGCGATTAAAATGGTATATAAAACATAAAAACTGTTCATAAAATGGTGGAGATTTAGGACGACGTAATGTTTAACAATAGAACAAATCCATATTCTGCATATAATCGCAATTACGGAGGCTCGGATCTGTACAGTCTTCTTATCTGGCCAAACAATTCATACATGGTTGGAACCAAAATTTCAACCCTCGCAAATATGTATGCCTACCATAGTGATCTGTACCTATTTGAAATAAAAGAAAAATCAGAAATCGAGACCAGAATCGGTTTCGAGCCCCACGTTTTTTATTTATTTGCATCATTTTAGTTAAATTTCCTCAGGCATGCAGAACAATATTAAGATCTCGTTATTGCGAGTGCAACGGTAAAACATGATAACTGATCATTAAATGGCGGAAATATAGGACGACGTAATGTTAACCAATAACTGGCAGTGGATTCGATCTTATTAGGGTATTCTCTGTTTGAGTGAAGCGAATACCCAACTCACTGCTGGCAGTGGCTTCGATTTCATTAGGGTATTCGGTGTCATTGTAGAAAGAATACTCAACTCACAGCTGGCAGTGGATTCGATCTCATTAGGGTATTCGATGTCAGTGTAGAACGAATACCCAACTCACTGCTGGCAGTGGATTCGATCTCATTAGGGTATTCGCTGTCAGTGTAGAGCAAATATCCAAATCACAGCTGGCAGTGGATTCGATCTCATTAGGGTATTCGCTGTCAGTGTAGAACGAATACCCAACTCACTGCTGGCAGTGGATTCGATCTCATTAGGGTATTCGCTATCAGTATAGAACGAATACCCAACTCACAGCTGGATGTAGATTCGATCTCAACAGGGTATTCGCTGTTTGTGTAAAGCGAATACCCAACTCGCCGCTGGCAGTGGATTCGATCTCATTAGGGTATTCGCTGTCAGTGTAGAACGAATACCCAACTCCCAGCTGGCTGTGGATTCGATCTCATTAGGGTATTCGCTGTATGTGTAGAGCGAATACCCAACTCACTAATGGCAGTGGATTTGATCTCATTAGGGTATTCGCTGTCAGTGTAGAACGAATACCCAACTCCCAGCTGTCAGTAGATTCGATCTCATTAGGGTATTCGCTGTCATTGTAGTACGAATACCCTACCCACTAATGGCAGTGGATTTGATATCATTGTGGTATTCCCCTTTTGTGTAAATTGAATACCCAACTCACTGCTGTCAGTGGATTCGGTCTCATTACGGTATTGGCTGTGAGTTTAAAGCGAATACCCAACTCATTGCACAAACTCACTGCTGCTCATTGCGTTTATTTCAATAAAAATACTAAAAAATGGGTAGTTCCGGATCACCCCAACTTGGTCTATTCCGGATCACTTCCGGTTATCGCCTGGATATAACTTCCCGAGTCCAAAAACATAACTCCGGTTAATTTCCGGTCTCTAAAAGTTAACCAACAATTTTCAAAGTAAAATTCGCCCTTCTTAAGCAACAGCAAGATATTCCTTCAAAATGGTTAAAAAAACAGTCACTTCCTTCGGAGTAAAGGTACTAATTACTTACTAAAAATAAGAGTGAGTAAATGAAGATATGACGTGAAAATACACTACAACATAAAAATGGCAGTTCCGGATCACCCTATCACAGTTTATTCCGGACCACTTCTATACGGTATTTAGTGTTTGTGTAAAGCGAATACCCAACTCGATCTGAATAGGGTATTCGCTGTTTGTGTAAAGCGAATACCCAACTCACCGCTGGCTGTGGATTCGATCTCATTAGGGTATTCGCTGTCAGTGTAGAACGAATACCCAACTCACAGCTGGCTGTGGATTCGATCTTATTAGGGTATTCGCTGTCAGTGTAGAACGAATATCCAACTCACAGATGGCTGTGGATTCGATCTCATTAGGGTATTCGCTGTTTGTGTAAAGCGAATACCCAACTCACAGCTTGCAGTGGATTCGATCTCATTAGGGTATTCGCTGTTTGTGTAAAGCGAATACCCAACTCACAGCTGGCAGTGGATTCGATCTCATTAGGGTATTCGCTGTTTGTGTAAAGCGAATACCCAACTCACTGCTGGCTGTGGATTCGATCTCATTAGGGTATTCGCTGTCAGTGTAAAGCGAATACCCAACTCACAGATGGCTGTGGATTCGATCTCATTAGGGTATTCGCTGAATGTGTAAAACGAATACCCAACTCACTGCTGGCAGTGGATTCGTTCTCATTAGGGTATTCGCTGTCAGTGCAAAGCGAAACCCAACTCACAGCTGGCTGTGGATTCGATCTCATTAGGGTATTCGCTGAATGTGTGAAGCGAATACCCAACTCACTGCCGGCAGTGGATTCGATCTCATTAGGGTATTCGCTGTCATTGTAGAACGAATACCCAACTCACAGCTAGCAGTGGAGTCGATCTCATTAGGGTATTCGCTATTTGTTTAAAGCGAATACCCAACTCACAGCTGGCTGTTGATTCGATCTCATTAGGGTATTTGCTAAATGTGTAAAGCGAATACCCAACTCACTGCTGGCAGTGGATTCGATCTCATTAGGGTAGTCGCTGTCATTGTAGAACGATTAACCAACTCACAGTTGGCTGTGGATTCGATCTCATTAGGGTATTCGCTGTCAGTGTAGAACGAATACCCAACTCACAGCTGGCTGTGGATTCGATCTCATTAGGGTATTCGCTGTTTGTGTAAAGCGAATACCCAACTCACAGCTGGCAGTGGATTCGATCTTAATGGGGTAATCGCTGTTTGTGTAAAGCGAATACCCAACTCACAGCTGGCCGTGGATTCGATCTCATTAGGGTATTCGCTGTCACTGTAAAGTGAATACCCATCTCACTGCTCGCAGTGGATTCGATCTCATTAGGGTATTCGCTGTCACTCTAAAGCGAAATACCCAACTCACTGCTGTCTGTGGATTCGATCTCATTAGGATATTCGCTGAATGTGTAAAGCGAATACCCAACTCACTGCTGGCAGTGGATTCGATCTCATTAGGGTATTCGCTGTCAGTGTAGAACAAATACCAAACTCACAGCTGGCTGTGGATTCGATCTCATTAGGGTATTCGCTGTGTGTGTAAAGCGAATACCCATCACACAGCTGGCTGTGGATTCGATCTCATTAGGGTATTCGTGGTGTGTGTAAAGCGAATACCCAACTCACTGCTGGCTGTGGATTCGATCTTATTAGGGTATTCGCTCTCAGTGTAGAACGAATACCCAACTCCCAGCTGGCTGTGGATTCGATCTCATTAGGGTATTCGCTGTCAGTGAAGAACGAATACCCAACTCACAGCTGACTGTGAATTCGATCTCATTAGGGTATTCGCTGCTTGTGTGTAAAGCGAATACCCAACTCACAGCTGGCATTGGATTCGATCTCATTAGGGTATTCGCTGAATGTTTAAAGCGAATACCCAAGTCACTGCTGGCAGTGGATTCGATCTCATTAGGGTATTCGCTGTCATGGTAGAACGAATACCCAACTCACAGCTGGCAGTGGATTCGATCCCATAAGGGTATTCGCAGTCAGTGTAGAACGAATATCAAACTCACAGCTGGCTTTGGATTCGATCTCATTAGGGTATTCGTGGTGTGTGTAAAGCGAATACCCAACTCACTGCTGGCAGTGGATTCGATCTCATTAGGGTATTCGCTGTAATTGTAGAACGATTACCCAACTAACAGCTGGCTGTGGATTCGATCTCATTAGGGTATTCGCTGTCAGTGTAGAACGAATACCCAACTCACAACTGACTGTGAATTCGATCTCATTAGGGCATTCGCTGTTTGTTTAAAGCGAATACCCAACTCACAGCTGGCAGTGGATTTGATCTAATTAGGGTATTCGCTGAATGTGTAAAGCGAATACCCAACTCACTGCTGGCAGTGGATTCGATCTCATTAGGGTATTCGCTGTCATGGTAGAACGAATACCCAACTCACAGCTGGCAGTGGATTCGATCTCATTAGGGTATTCGCTGTCAGTGTATAACGAATACCCAACTCAGAGCTGGCTGTGGATTCGATCTCATTAGGGTATTCGCTGTCAGTGTAGAACGAATACCCAACTCATAGCTGGCAGTGGATTCGATCTCATTAGGGTATTCGCTGTTTGTGTAAAGCGAATACCCAACTCACTGCTGGCTGTGGATTCAATCTCATTAGGGTATTCGCTGTTTGTGTAAAGCGAATACCCAACTCACTGCTGGCTGTGGATTCGATCTCATTAGCGTATTCGCTGTGTGTGTAAAGCGAATACCCAACTCACTGCTGGCAGTGGATTCGATCTCATTAGGGTATTCGCTGTTTGTGTAAAGCGAATACCCAATTCACTGCTGGCTGTGGATTCGATCTCTTTTGGCTATTCGCTGTCAGTGTAGAACGAATACCCAACTCACAGCTGGCTGTGGATTCGATCTCATTAGGGTATTCGCTGTGTGTGTAAAGCGAATACCCAAGTCACAGCTGGCTGTGGATTCGATCTCATTAGGGTATTCGCTGTGTGTGTAAAGCGAATACCCAACTCACTGCCGGCAGTGGATTCGATTTCAGCTGGATATTGAATATCCTATTCCCTACTCGTTACTCATTGCCAACTTCACACACCTCCATCCTGCAACAAAAAAGTAAACATTACGATCAACTGTAGATGGGTTAATTAACAGGCATACAGAGCGCAATAGAATAGCATGTTAGAATTTACCCATTAAACTTTATTTAATAATAACAGATTTGTAAATATATTGTCCAATCCTTAAACATGCGTTTACAGGCAACATTAATTTAAATGTCACGATCATAGTTTTAGTGGTAAACTATGAATAACTAAACTCGCTTGTACATTTTGAATCGATTTTTACTCTCAGTTATTGTATTTGTTTTAGAATACTTAAAAATGTTCTAAGCAGAACAAAATATGCCAGTATACAACGATTACACTTGAAAGGACAGGCAACACAAACGTAATACAACAACGAATAGATCAGTAACATACATGATAGATAGTGTGTCATATAAATCATACTAGAGTATATAGGGTGATATTTATTTCCATTGTTGAATGGGTATAGATATACGTATAATTAGCATAAATGCATGAATGTTTATCATTTTAAAGGAAAACAAAGAACAGCAGCGCAACCACTGTACATAATTATATTACAGACAAAGACATATCCGTATTTTTGTGTAAACTTGTATCTTTTAAACTTTATACCATTTTTAGAATCAGAGCAGTACCTTTCTCTGACAAATAAGTTCCTGGGCGGTAACCCCTCGGGTTCTCACTTCGTTAATAATTTGTGGCGTCCATATTGAAATTGATTATTGTAATACCATGTTCTCTTCTCCTCTCTACTTTTTGACTGTGTGGGGAGGCTGTGTATGCTGGATGTGGCCATTCTTTGTATGCATATTTCGCTTTTTAACATAAGTTTATATTAAAAAAGTATGGTTTGTCATTGTGAGATATAAAAATGGTTCTGATTAAAGAATGAACGAATTATATCCCGACCACATACACATGATAATTTTAAACCTGAGCTGAAAGAAATAAAATTATGTTAGATATTGAAAAAAAATCAAACTATATTGGATATGTTAAATATAATTATTCTAAACTTTTTTGAACAGAATTATTTTATTTTGCACAATTATTGTCACAAAATAATACAAACGTTTATAACCGGTTAGAAGTATAACTATTATTCGACAACAGATTAAATATTTGAACAACTATGCCTAAAACTCTTCTTTCCGAGCTGCGGTCAAACAGCAAGAAATATACTTGAATTTGATTAAGAATGTAACACATTTTTACAACAAATGAAAACTAAAATGTTATAAAGTCAATAACCTTAGTTGAATTTGATAAAGAATGTGATTAAGATAACACATATTTTACAACAAATGAAAACTGACATGCTATGACTTACGGTCAAATACTACTCGAGTAGTTAAACCGATGACTTTGCCTACATGATAAGGGAAACAGGTCAACCCAACTTATTATGATTAGAGTTGTTCAACTCATTACGTTAAGACGTCTGAGCAACTATGCAATCGTTACACAGATTGTTTACCGATATCTGGATATTAATATTAACTCTGTCTGGAATCGATTTAACACACGGCCATTCTTTTTATAAATGTATTAGGCGTACATTCAAGTGTCTGCCTTTACAATGACTTGATTTGCATATTTTGCTAAAAATTATAACACTTCTACTTTTTCTCTTTTGTTTAAACCACAAACTTAAACCTTAGAAAGATAACAGACAACTCCTTAACTACAAAGTAACATGAAGGTAATGGAGAATGCATAAACATTAACACGAACAAGACTCTCTGCAGCAGTTGCTTCCCATCACAAATGCTCTTACTATTCGCCGTAGAACATGGAATGGTATTAACATAAATATACCGCATTGAAGGTTCCATATTCACCGTCATATGCATACTGGTATCGTTTGGGATGGATCGAAATTGTAATGTTTATCGGTGTAAAAATTGAGTTGCGCTCAACCCACGGCGGCTAGGCGGCGTGAGCTGTAATATGCATTTCTATTACTGCTCTTGTACAGGCTCAATCAAACCGAACATGTAATATTTTCATATCTGTCGTGTTTGGTGGACTTCAAAGTACCGCAGTTAGCGATAATACTTACAGCGTTTCTGATAGCTGATCACACGTGTATGGTATACTGACAAATTCATACACTAAAATCGTGGTGTTAATGATGAAAATAACATGTTTTGTAATTTGTATGCTTAATATTATATACTAGCATGGATTCAAATTTATTAAAATACCTAGTGTTTGACAAATGCTTAAGGTTTTTATCATTTATTTCAAATAATCTACATAATATTTATAAAAACGATCTTTTGTGCTTTTGCATGCAATATTTTTCAGCTGATTGGTGGGTTGGAGTTATTTCACCAAGACAACATGTACTTGTGTGTTGATATGAGAACCTGTTGGGGCTAGTGTTAGGTTAATTTACCTGGTTTAAACCCTCAATGGCAATTTGTTTTTCCACTAACCGTTCCAATGCGGTAACCCCTCAGGTTCTCATTTTTGTTAATTGTTAGTGGTGTCTCTTTTGAAATTGGTTATAAACCATCCTCTCTCTTCCTCTCTTCGTCGTAGCTGTGTAAGGAGGCTGTGTCTTCTGAATGTGGCAATTCCTGATATGCGTATTTTCCTTTTTTAAAAAAAAGAATATATTTCAGAAGTGTTTTGAAATTGTACTTGTAGTTCAGGCTCTTTAATATGTATGAGGCGGTTAACATTGATTTAAATAATAAACAGATACACAAGTAAACAGTACAATTTACAGTGTATATATATATTGATTAACGTTACTTTTTCCATTTGAAATCACTTATATACAATACAGTATACCAATTATATGTCTTGTACGTATTATATATGTACGCATTGCCCTTTTCTATCCGTTTGAGAATGGAAACATAAATTATTAATAATATAGTATAAAATATGTTGCATTCATTCAGTAAATTTGATTAAAGTATTACTCCTTTCGTCATTGCATTGTCGTCGATAAACAAAAATAAAATCTCTTGATTGGCAAAACGCAGTGTAATAAAACTTTGCCAAAATAAATGTTTTTGTTTTACATACGTTCAGAAAAAATAGAACTGTAAAGAAAAAATAGCTGAAATTCTATTAACACCCAATCACAAAAAGTAAGCACATAGCGATAATTGTTTGTTGGGTCTTATTTGAAATTGATCATTATTATAAACCAATGCTCTCTTTTCCTTTATACGTTTTGACTGTGTGGGGAGGCCGTGTTTTCTGGAAGTGGCAACTCCTGATCTACATATTTCACTTTTTTAATATTCAGAATGTCTCTTTATTAATGAATGGTCATTGATATTTATGTCTCCTCCCTCCTCTGGGGGAGCATATTGTTTCTGCCCTGTCCGTCTGTCTGTCAGTCCGTCTGTCCGTCTGTCACACTTCGTTTCCACTCAATAACTGGCGTACCGTTTAACCCACAGCATTCAAACTTCACAGGATGATGGCAATTGTTGAGTAGAAGAACTCTATTGATTTTGGGGTCAGTAGGTCAAAGGTCAAAGTCACCGGGCCCGAAGAGTGAAAACCGTTTCCGCTCAATAACTCAAGTACCCTTTGACCCAGAGCATTCAAATTCATAGCGTGATAGCCCTTATTGAGTAAAAGAACCCTCTTGATTTGGGGAGCAGTAGGTCAAAGGTAAAGTTCACTGGGGCCTGAAAAGTGAAAACCGTTTCCGCTTGATAAAAGGAGTTCTATTTCACCCGGAGCCTTCAAACTTTATACGATGGATGTCCTTATTGAGTAGAAGACTTCTATTGATTTTGGGGTCTGTAGGTCAAAGGTCAAGGTCACTGGGACCCGAAGAGTGAAAACCGTGTCCGGTCAATAACTGGAGTACCGCTTGACTCAGAGAATTCAAACTAAATAGGGTAAAAACTCTTTTTGAGTAGAAGAACCCTATTGATTTTGGGGCCAGTAGATCAAAGGTCAAGGTCACAGGGCCCCGAAGAGTGAAAACCGTTTCCACTGAATAACAGGAGTTCTATTTCACCCAGAGCCTTCGAACTTCAAACGATGGATGTCCTTATTGAGTAGAGGACTCCTATTGATTTTGGGTTTAGTAGGTCAAAGGTCAAGGTCACGGGGGCCCGATGAGTGAAAATGGTTTCCTCTCACTAACTGGAGTTCTATTTTACCTAGAGCCTTCAAACTTCTTAGGATGGTTGCTGTTATAGACTTGAAAAACACTGTTGATGCAGGCCAGAATCCAACATCACAGGGGCCCGTAGAGTGAATAACTTACTGCGTCATATTGAAGACATTAGGATGCAGGGGGGAGACATGCGTTTTTCACAAAAACATCTAGTTGAAGTTGATTTCACCTTGATATGATGTAAAAATTGTAAAAATGAAATAACATAGATAAACAAGATGGGTGTTTAGTTGAACACTTGTGTCGCCTTTGGGTACTTTGTCCGATTTTGTGACAAAATCAAGTACAAGGAATGTCAAAATTTTGTCAATTGTGAGATTGACCAAATATCTTTTGCTTCGCCACGACCGTGTTAAAAATAAATAATATAAAATTAAAGTTTAATGAAGAAATATTAAGGAATGGCTTAGTTATAGCCGAGGTTAAGTTTTTTTGTCGAATCACTATGTATCGCCTCTTTTCCGCAATGAGCTGTTGCTAACCGGTTTTTATACTGTTCGCATTTTATATGTACAAACTTCGTACACACAGATTTATTTTTCAGTAAAAGTTTCGGCGATGAATAAAAATCACTTGGTAGAATGACGTAAGTCTCGAAATTTAATGAATAAGACGGACGGACAGATGGAAGGCGAACAAAGATCGGTAGCAAGTGCTCATTACGAGCCTCCGGCTGTAATTAACCTGTTGCAATCCTTTGACTTATAAAGAGGTATTCATGTATCCGCCGAACACCAGTTTGACAACAAAAAACATATGTCAGTTTCCAAAAGGCATTAAAGACAGCAGATATTTTTAAACAATGACGATAATGCATTTTAAACGACATTTTAATGTGGCAAAATTTAACAAGTGTGAGAATTAAAAATAGAAATAAATGAAGCAAATATACAGAAAATTGCTGACAGCGGGATAAACAGGATGAACAACTGCATTTCTACGTATAATTTGAGATGATTTATTGGAGAATTCCATTACCTTAATGAGCTGCTTTTATCATTATTATGGAATTATTTAGAAAATCGCTACTTTGAAAATAGTTAAGTAATTTTTTAGAACATAGCAACAATCATGAAATGTTCCGTTGGTAACGAACTTTGCTACAAACACACCATTTAGTTTCACTGAATTTTATAATGAAAATATAACCCAGAATGTTGACTTGATTTCTGAACAAATGTTTAGGAGTTTCTTCAAAATTCGCAGTTAAGTTGGGACATGTTTCTTTTAATTTCGAAACTTAAGTTGCACAAAAACACAATAATAATTAAAATGACTAGTTAAATACCTTGCCATCAAAAATATTAAGCATTACAGGCTTTACTTAAACAGTAAAGACATGTTGATACTGATACTGACCGTTTCAACGCGTTAACCTCAATGGTTCTCTGTTTAGTTAGTTGTTTGTGATGTTTATTTGAAATTGATCTCCCTATAATCTAGTTAAATTCCTCGGGGCAAATTGTTTTGCCACTGACCGTTCCAAGGGGGTTCTTCATTTGTATCTCTAGCGGTGAGGCAGTATCTTTTTTCGTTTAATTGTTTTGGCTGCGTGGGGTTTGTGTTTTATGGCTGTGGCGGTTCATGATATGCATAAATCTCTTTTTAAAGTGACAGTCCATAGTATTTTATTCGTTTCTAAGTAAAGATAATACTATCGCACCATCAAATATTAAATACAAAAGCTCCAAGTGATATTGTGTTACTAGAAGGTACGTTCAAATTATGGGGGTCGACATTACTTCGGAGCGAATAAACGTAAAATATTCAGTGTGTCACATTATTATTTTTAACACCAAACACCGTGGCGGATACCGAAGCGAAAAGGCGTATTTAAAAAAGAGGTGAGAAATATCTATTTCAAGTCGAAATGTATGGTCATTCGTAATGTTCATTCTTCCTTGACGTTTTATTTGTTTCTATTCCGACGGGACGGCGATTATTTCGTTCTGCTTACGTTAGACTACGCATGCGTACACATATAGTAAATCGGCCTCATTTGTATCTCTCGCGGTAAGGCATCAATTTTCGTACTTGATAACTATATCCGTGTAAAGTAATTAAACGAATTAGATTTCATTATTCTTTTTTTGTGTGTTTCTGTCTGTGGCGGTTTAAATTCTGACAACTTATGCAAAAACTTACTTTTCATTTACAGTTTTTACATAATGTATGGAAATTCACTTTAACAAATAAATCAAACTTTACTTACTTTAATCAAATTTTAGGACGTTTTTTCTGCTGAAGTCTAAAACAAGCATCATCCTTTTAAAATACAAGAACAGAATACGTGCGAAAACAACACGAAACGTGTTCTAACTTGTTTTGAAATTAGTAAAAAGATGCTTTCACCTTCATAAGATTGCCTTCACGCCCAATAACGACGTAACACAAATTTAAGCTGTTAGGGAATACTAATCGGTTATTATCGTTCGAAGAACTATTATCAAATAAATATTAGCAATCGACATTAATGTCTGAGCAGATTGCGGGAACATCAGATAAATTATTTCTTAATTTTTTGACGACACTATTAAACGTTTACATCTAAGCCGCAGTAGTGTTCAAAAGGCATGAAGACCTTGTTAGTAAAATTGTTTTCGAAATTACACGATTCAGTGTAAATCAGCACAATTATATGAATGAATGACTTCAAACTAAACTAATCAGGCACTTACAGGATTAGTTTGAACGGTCGTATAAAAGTGAAGGATGGCGCTTTGTTAAGGACGGAACTTTAACACTTGATTGTGAGCAAATTTAGAAATAACAGGTGCATTGTTAGAATGGAGCACAACACTACAAGTAACTTCACAGACAGTGGAATAGTATATTTTAACGTTCCGTTATGGGCCGAGATTATAAATATCTTGTTTTTAACTATTGTCACCGTTATTGGTGTTGTCGGAAACGGGATTATACTTTTGGTGCAGCTGTGCAATGCAGAAAAATCTAGCACTGACATACTCGTGTTCACCATGGCAATCTTTGAGTTTTTATGTTCCGGATTTAACACTTTGGTGGCAATATTAAGAAATGTACACTCGTGGTGGTCGTCCATTGCTTCAGCTGTAATCTGTTGTATTCACACGTTTACTATGTATACAACAAGCATAGCATGTACACTTTTGTTAGCTGCTATCGCCGTCGACCGGTACATCCATACATGCAGACCATTTAGCCGGTTTTACAGCAAAGCAAAAGCCGTGTGGACAAGCGTAGCCATTGCCGTTGTAAGCATTGTAACTTCCGGTCCAATGTTGGAATACACTACATTAAATGAACATAGCTTGAATTGTGAAATTAAAAAGGGACACCAAACAGTCACCGCTTGGATTCAATTTTCATCAACAGCATCATTTATTCTTATGTTCTTCGCTGTATTATTTTGCTACACGAAAGTATCGTTGCTACTGAGGAGACGTCATCGTAAAAAAGTAAAAATTGCATGCGCTGTTGCCAGCACCACGAATAAAGCTGCACAGGATTCCTCACACATGTCAATGTCAAATCTGGTAAGTAAAGATAAAGCCAAAAGGAACGCTGTGCATCCAACTGATATTGAAGAATGCGTTTTGGACGAAGTCATTCAGTACGAGACACTATGTAATGTAAACCGAAAGGGGATTTTAATACGAGCTGAAAATGAAAATAAGCCTTACAATTTAAAATCAGGAGTAACAACCGGTGACGCGGAAACGTCTAATGTTTTGAATACTGGAAGATTTGATGATGGAAATGAGGATAATACAAGTTCTGCTCCAGTTCAAAGCCGGTCAGATATAAAAGATCAAGTCACTTTAAAATTTAAAAATAAATTCGGAATAATCCCTGGGAAAGATGCCGCAGCCTGTGACGCCACATCGGGAAATGGACAACTGAAACGGGAGAAAAAACTTGTGAATCGTACAACTATAATTATGTTTCTTATTACTTTGATATACATTTTATCATGGGTTATATTTTGGTTCGTAACTGGGTTATCATCTTATTCAACTCAAACTGGCGCCACAATTTTGTATTTGTTTAAGTATGTATACGCAATCAACTGTATGACAAATCCAATATTTTTCATGCTTTTGAGTTCCAAGTTTAGAAACAAGGCAAATGGATTACTAAGGCGATTTCAGTAAATGATTGCCTAATTTATTTTAAGTATTTTTGTTTTAAGACTGCCCTTTTTACTTTTTTGCTTACCTTATTGGTCTAGTCTGGTGTTTGAATCGAAACACGTCAAATTAGACTACTCTTTAGAAGGCGTGGGCGCGTGAGCATCATTTAGGTAATATTTGAACTAAATAAACTTGTTAGTACCTAGTTATCCAATTTAACAGTCAAAGATATATATATATATATATTATGGGATCCAGAACTACAATATATACTCTTACCATATAACTATAAATTATAGGTAAAATTTAGGGCAATGTCACTTATTGGTTACGAGAAATAGTGGATACCCGTAATTTCTTTCCAAATATTGTTTCAGAAATAACTAAACTGACATTTCTTTTTTAACCGATGATAACTTATCCGTTTTGTGCCAGGTTAATGTTCTCCTTTCTTTCTCGTATTGTTCTTTCATGTCTTAATTACCTTCGTAATAACCTCTATAATATCATCAAACGAATATAATGACGGATAAGGAATAATGAAATAGTGTATTTTTTAAACACTCATTAGACAATGTTAGAACGAATCCAATTAGTTTGCAATTTTCCACTTATGTTCTTATATAACATTAACGTTTACTCAATTTGATATGGATTTTTATATTAAAAACAATTTTCAATTTTATGTTTACCCATAATGGAGTGATTTTATATGTGACAATAGCTTTTGTGTCGCCCTTTCGAAGAAAAGCGATTCACAGGGATCGCTTTCCCCGTGCGTTCATCAAACCTTTCACATTATATAACTTATGAAAACACGGTCATAATGATGCCAGCATAAGCGCTGTCTAATCAGGGTAGAATCTGTTCGCTTATTTAGTCAGAGTAGCATTATTAATGCCTGCAGAAATCAGTTTGATCCTTTTCAGACAGTGTTTCATCGGCAGTTAGATCACGGTTTACATTTTTCGCAAAACTCAATGATAAGCCCTTAATTTTTCAACGTGCGTCCTATGTTGCGGCTCCTTTTATATGGCATCCAGACCTACAATAGCAATATCACTTATTGGTTATGAGAAATAGTGGATACCCGTAATTTCTTCCCAAATATTGTTTCAGAAATAACTAAACTGACATTCCTTTTTAAACCGATGATACGTTTTTTCCGTTTCGTGCCAGGTTAATGTTCTCCTTTATTTCTCGTATTGTTCTTTCATGTCTTAATTTCCCCTGTAATAATCTCCATAACATCATCAAACGAATATGATGATGACGGATAAGGATTAAGGAAATAATGTATTTTTAAACACTGATTAGAAAATGTTAGAACGAATCCAATTAGTTTGCAATTACCACTTATGTACTTATATAACATTAACGTTTACTCAAATTTTTTATGCATTTTATATAAAAAAAACAATTATCAATTTTATGTTTATCCATAATGGAGTGATTTTACGAGGGGTGTTAGGTAAATTCCCGGACTGTTCTCATATAATCTCTACGGCTTCATTGATAGTAATGAAAATTTGCAGACATACTAAATAAAATATTTATAATTTAAATATGAAACAAATAAGTGGTAAATTTGAATTTTCTTTGTGCTATTGTTGCTATAGCAACATAAGGGAAGCCTACCCGGGGCATTACATACGTATGTGCATTAAAACCGTCCGAAAACAGTAAATATTTGTATAATTTCTTCCAATTTTTGATATGTAATTAAACTGATGTTACTCTGTCCGTGACGTAAATTTTGAGCGAAATCATAGCGTATTGCGTGCGTGACGTCAAATTAAAATGACGTCATTGTTTACCAACGCACTTGCGTTATGGCGTCGAAAGAAGAAATTCGTTCTGTAATCAAGTTTCATGCCTTGTCGGGTGAAACACCCACAGCTTCGTATAAAAAAAATAAAACGCGTGTACGGCGAGTCATCTCTGTCGGACATTAGTGTTTGAATGGCACAAACGCTATAGTGGTGGACGAATTAGCCTAAATGATGACGAGCGTACCGGACGTCCAGTCACCAAGAAGTCGTTAGCTGCCGTAGATCAAGTAAGACACTTGATTGATCAAGATCGGCGATATACTTTGAGAGAATTATCAAGTTTTACGGATATGAGTGTGTGGCGTATTCATCAGATCGTTCACGAAGAGCTAGGGATGCACAAAGTCTGCGCGAGATGGATTCCGCGGATTCTCACTGCCGACCAGAAACAACGCCGCGTGGACGCCGCTGTTGATTTCTTACAGCAAGTTCAGCAAAAAGGAGACACCTTCTTACATAACATTATTACGGCAGACGAAACGTGAGTGTACTACTTTGAGCCAGAATCCAAACTCCAGTCTTCGGTTTGGAAACATCCGAATTCGCCACCCCCGAAGAAGGCCCGACGATCACGATCTTCCATGAAGAGGATGTTTATCATCTTCTTTGATGCTAATGGAATCGTTCTCTCCCACAGCGTCCCCGCGGGTCAGACAGTGAATGCGGCATATTATAAACAGGTAACACTATTTAAAATGTTTATTATAAACGTTTGGTCCGTACCATTATTAAATATTTAGAAAAAAAAATCTGGAAAACCTAAAACAATATTTCACTTATTCCGTTACAGGTGATCCAAAGGCACCTCGTGCGTGCTGTGCAGCGGAAACGGCCCGGCCTCACCGACATCCTGTTACACCAAGATAATGCGCCATGCCATCGTGCCAGAACGATGGAAGAAGTGTACGAGCGGTTGAACATTTCTCTTGTTAACCACCCGCCATATTCTCCAGATTGGCACCTTGTGATTTTGCTTTGTTTCCACGACTGAAGGGTTACCTTCGTGGAACGCACTTTGACAACGAGGGCGACTTGACCACCGCGGTAAACGCATTTCTTGCCAGTTTTACTTTAGCTGATTTCAGACATTTTTACCAAGTGGTGCGAACGGTGGCAGAAGTGCATTGAACATAACGGAGAGTTTTTTGAGAAAGAATGAGGCATCATATCACAAAGACGGTGCTTGTTGTGATTGACGGCGTTGAAATTGACGTCAACGTTTCGCCGCGATTGTCCCGCTGCGGCTGTACCTATGTTTATTTTTGTTTATGTTTTCTGTATTGTAGCAGATAAATGTACATTGTTATGTATCATTTTAAAGAGTATGTAATGATCTTTCAGGAGAACATTAAATTGTTGAAATGTAGTTCGAATTGTCGTTTTTATACATCCAGTCCGGGAATTTACCTAACACACATCGTATATTTGACTATAGTTTTTGTGGCGCCCTTTCGAAGAAAATGCGATACATAGGGGTCGCTTTCTTCATCCGTTCATCAAACTTTCACATTATTTTGCTTATGACAACACGGTCATGATGCCAAATACTTTAGGTCAAGATTACATTTGATGGAGTGATGCCCCTTTTTGTACTTGAATTTTAACATGAAAACTTTGGCTATAACTTTGCCATTTCTTAATATTTCTTCATCAAACTTTCAAATTATGTTGCTTATGACAACACGGTGATGATGATACCAAAGTCTCAAGGTTAAAGTCTGATTTGATGGAGTTACAACCCTTTTTGTACTTGTTTTTTCTGTCAAAGTACCAGAGAGCGAGAATAGTAATACTTAAACTCGCGTTGCGATCCGGATTATATGGCATTCAGACCTACAATATATCTCCTCATTTAATTACTGTTTATATACCAAGTGACTGTTTTTACTGATATTTATTGGCTATATTATAAAATTGCCACAAACATGGCTAGCTTTAAAGTGGAGTGCTTTCGTCTTTGGCGCATTGTTTTAATACATGGAGTTCAATATGTAATATTGTTATCCCTCTGAGTTTGTATATTTTACTTGCAATATTATATATTTTGATTTAAATATTTATCCAGATATTACAACGTTAAAACACATTTAGCGGTATTTAACGCTAGATGTGATACATTTTAAATGGCCTATGTTACAAATTAGTCCATCAAACTATCAAGAACTAGGCTAATTGGGTAATTGTGTTTTCTGTACGTTGAATTCCCTGATATGCTAACTGTTGTTTATTCTCCGTGTCTTATTATTCAAAATAAATCTATAACGCCGAATAGCATCTTCTGATGGGAAGTCATATAACTGCTCCAAAACATGAACGTAACTTCTCCTGGAACATAGTTAAACTAAGTTCATATTTAAAAAGCAACATTCAATTTGGCTGCATATACCAATTAAGACAAGATATTTTCTACGGGGTATCTTTGATTATTATTTTGACAGCCACATGATATTTTTATTGCAAACGTTGATATTTGAAACACGAGTAGCTGTGGTCTTCATGTCAATAAAACATAAGTGTTTAACTGTTGTGTGTTTTTACTGTTTAATTACTGTTTATATGCAAAGTGACTGTCTATAACTAGTTATATATAAGTAGACAATACGCGATAGCTATTTTCTATTGAAACACAAATGGTCTTTGTTAATTCCATTAACTACTTCACAGGGCGGGAACAATACGGCGGTCCGACGTCCGGGACAAGTTGAATTCCGACTCGGGCTAGTGAATGTTTGTCGGAAATTGAGTCCCTGACAAGTCATTAATTAATAAAATACTCATAAATAGAACACTTTGTAAAAAATTGAAAACGTACTGATTCATTTTGATAATTTCCTGTTTGTCACGTGACTGCCCGGTTTTGGGTAACGTAACTAGATGAATTAGGCCAACTCGCAAGTAACTAAGAAGAGACGAAAGGAGAGCTTGCTTTTTAATATCACACATTCAGTTTAACAAAAAAAAGAGAATAAACACTCAAAACTAAAATGACAAACAAGAAAAGAAAAAAAATGACACAAATAGGTTGTATAATGGATTTCAAAATTGCATGTCATGTGCAGCATACCATCGTGAAAAGTATACATGAAAGTAATAAAAAAATATAATATCCCTTCTGTTTATCTTTATTAACTTAATGGAAAAAGGCAAATGGGGCACGCCACTTGAGAAGGTGTCTTTGGACATATTTTTTGACATTTTGTGTTTTTGAAAGAACTAAGATCTAACTAATATTTTCTCATATCTAATTAAAGATTTTATTACATATTTTTACAATGTTATGATTTTTTTTTGCCGCGAAATGCATTCGAAGTAATGTCCTCTGCTCAACCTGGTGATGTCATTTCATGCATGTACCTTAACTGTCCGAAGGTACAGGCGCCCCAAATATAAACTACATTTATTTTTAACATGCTTTTCATTATCAGTAAAGTTATCAACTAAGGCCCTTGAAGGCCATCGAGCAAGATATTTATTTTATTGAAAATTTTGGGTTGCGCTCAACCCGTGGCTGAGCCGCTTGTACAATTATAAACATTATTTTTCCATTACTGCTCATGAATAGAAAATGCGCAATCGAACCGAGCTTGCAATACTTTAATATTTTCCATGTTCGGTGGCTTTCAAAATTCGAGTTTCATCTATTTAGAGCGATTCATGCACAATTCCGTTAATACAATATCAGCTTTATATCTACATATTCTAATGGGTACATTAGAACATGTGTCATTTGTGTATTTTCTTTTAGTCTGCCTCTACTTGGTTAATCTCGTAGACTGATTGATTATTATCTTAAGTAATCTACCGAATCTATAAAAAAGATTTATTATTAAAATCACGTTTAATCCTTAAAAAACAAATCAAGAGAATACCAGTAACCTATGATTTCGTAGCAAACCGATTTGAGAAAGCAGGCTTTTGGTTATAAAGAGAGAAATCAACACAACATATGTGAAGTTCGAAGGGTTGTACTTTTACTTTGAACAACCAAAATGTTTTCATATCCCGTTAAAAAAATTCAATTCTGTTTTACTCTAATATATTACTCAAAATATTCTCATTTAACAAATTCACGTAAACAACACCTTAATGGGGTTTTAAAATTGCTGTTGTAACAAGGCGAATGGAAGCTCGCATTTTCGCAATAACTCGTCGCAAAACATGCGCATTGGCATCAGAAGTCAAAACATTGTGCACGCCATCTGATGGTTTTTACGTGTAATGCCTTTTTAAACCAAAGTTTAGGTGATTTCAAGATATTAGCATACGACTTACAGAATTACGTTTGGTATATAAAATACATGTTACATAAACAAGACTAGTGAAACAAATTATCTTTGAACAAAACTTAACAAACCGTGTGAAAATCACTATGTAAAGGTGCAAAACAAAGTGCAAAACATTCTCGAAAACATATGTTCATAACAAACCAATAAAGTCATCTGTTCTAGTAGCTTATACATGTATGAACCCCGCCATGCGAAAGTATGTCTTCAGAAAGTTGACGTCATTCCTTGAAGTGACGTCATTATTAGTATCTTGCATGAGTGTGAGGTGAAGATGGAAAAATCTGTCACCGAGGGGGAACTGTTTTGCGGGAACGAGGCTCTGCCGAGTTCCCACCAAAACAGTTCACCCGAGGTGACAGATTTTTCTATCTTTACCGAATGTCCCAAGCAAGATACTTTTTCTTGCATACCTTTTACTGTTCATAACATTTGTGTACATGTATACAAACTAAATTTTGTTTCCTTACGCTGAAATATTGACGTTAACGCTCTATTTCCTAAATGACGTCACTAACTTGAATAAATTATGTCAGATACTTGAAGACGTGACGTCACTTGTGTAGCACGCGAACGTTATCTTTTCCCTAGGGAAAAGATAAGATTTTCTTTCCCCTGTAAAACACGCGGAAACACTTATCCGGTATGCAAGAAAAAGTGTTCTAGAATACATTGATCATTATATATTTCTCGGGAATATTTATAGAAGTATATGCAAAATTTGAAACAATTATATCACTTTTAGCAGAAAAAGAAACAAAAACTTGTATTTATCAAATTTTTTCAATGCGACATTAATCATTAATATAGATTTCGCGAAAATAAACATATACATGTAGTGTAGTCAAATTTTGTCACAAAAATCATATAATGGTTAGTAAAAAGATAAAGCAAAAGCTAAGGTTCTTTCTCAAAATGGCAAAAACTTTAATTTCCCAGAATTCAACAACGAAGACAGATTTTACATAACGAGGCTCATAATTGACTAAGGGTAGCCTCATTGATCCGCCGGAGCATCAGACTGAAGAAACCGGCGGTCGCCAGTAGAATCAAACCGAAGAAAACGAAGAAAGCGATTGTATCTAGTTTGTCGAGAAACATGGTCCACGTGTAAGGCTCTTCGTCGTCCATATCATCAACCACACAATCATCGGGATTCTTCTCATTTCCTGTTACATCCACTAGCTCCATGGCGCCAGGGTTACCATTGAAGGGCATGACCTTATTCGGTTTGACTTTTCGTTTTGGACGGAGACATTGGATGCTGCATTCCTTTTCACCAATGGTTGCTACCAACTTTGCTTGGATGATTGTGTAGAACACAGAGAGCACGCTCATGAAGAGAAGAACAATGATAAACAGCAGGAAGTAGGAGACCTGTAGGGAGTTGTCGGGGAGTGTGTCGCTGACAATGGTAACAAAGATGCCATAAGACAAGAATATTGTAATAGCAAAGGAGCCTTTCTCGCCAGATCCAATAGGAACCAAGAAGATACAGACATTGAGGAAAGCAAGCATCAGTAGAGGCATAATCAAAGTGAAAGTAGCGAAATTAGCACGCCTCTGAAGCCTGAACTCGACATCGATGTAGTAGGTGTTGTATTGCAGATATCTCCTCTTTGACACTTGTGTTATTTTCCAGGCCGAGTTTTCCGAGTATTCGTCGAGTTCTACTTCCTTTGGATGATCAAGTTCTACGGTTGTTATGGTTTCATCCGAGACATAGTAGGTTATGGCACAGACTTGCTCGTCGAATGGATAGTACTTTATATCTACGTTGCACACAACGCTGCAGTGAAAAAATAATATGGACATTTCATTGTTCTCGCATCTAATCCAGATACATATATGAGCTGAAGATTGAAAACGTTAACACTGGGTCCTAGTTTGAACATGCATTGGCAAAATTGGGTTCCACACGAAAATTCAATATGTTGTTTATTCAGTTATTATTTCTAAATTGGCGGTGTTATAAGCCCTTTTCAACTTTATGTGCACTGACTCAATTGGTTAAGTGTTCCATGTGATGTAGCGAGGCGCTGTTGCTGTACTGGTTCGAGTCCCAGCATAGGCGTAGACTTACAAATATTTCTTACTGGATGTTTTTGGGGGCTGTGTTTTCATGGCAGGGTTTATCTTGATAGTTTAAACATTAAAACACTTGTTTTTTTAATAATAAATGTTTAATTTTAGGGACAAATAATCAATATTATTAATATAATCATACTGCATATAAACAAAATTATTCCCTTACCTGTATATTCCCTCAGGAACCCATTGCACATGACCGGTAGAATTGATCTTTGAGATGTCCGTATCTTGATCACCCACCAAGCCATCCCCATCGAAAGCCTAGAAATAGATGAAAAGGGATCTTTGAAGATCCTCGACCACGACAAATATGAAAATATTGCAGGCTCAGTTTGATTGAGATTGTTCATGGGCAGTAATGGAAATGCTTACTACTGCCCACGCCGCCTAGCCTTGGGTAGAAAGCAATTTAAGTGTGAAAATAGATTTGAATATGCACGATGATCAAGAAATTGAATAGATATATGTTAGAAAAATGTTAAAGAAATCTAATATAAGAAAATAGCACCCTCAATAAACAAGAAGGACGGGTAGGTCATTATCAACGTTGTTTGTATCATTATAGATAGATAGATAGTTTATTTCGTAATAAGCCATAATGGCCCATGAACAAATATACATAGAACAGAAACAGTAAAACATGTGACATGGTAAGCAATTAAAGACAATCATGTATTACAAATTTTCAAACTTAAACAATCATGTATCTGAAAAAGGTAACAATAAGTACATCCATTCAAAGTTTTGGGAGAGACAGATGAGTTTTATGTATTTTACAATTTTTATTAAACATTTCTGTGGTATCAAAAGTATTTCAAAATATTTTGTCGTGTTTCAAATGCTTTAAATAATTATGTATGTTGAAAGTTTTGTTATTACTGTCTTATTTGTCGCGTTTATCACTTCTACAAATTTTATAAAGTTTGGCCGAACCCAATAATATGGTTTAATTAACTCTTTCCTTAAATCCGCGTATATAGGACATTCGATGACAAAATGAAACTCATCTTAAGTTTATTACAAAACGGACATTTTCTTTCGTTAACCGGAATCCTATGTTTGGTCCAACGCCCTGTTTCAATTTCGAGTCTATGAGAAGATAATCTCAACTGCGTTAGTGCTTTTCTAAATTTCGGTATCTTGATTATGTCTAAATATGCTTTGTATTCAAAATTTGCGATTTCTTTATAAAATAACGATCTCGATGAATTGTGTAACTGTTCATTCCAGGTCTGAAGATACGTATCTTTAACTCTTTGTTGGAATAAATTTAGAAATAATTTGTTATTCCCGACACCCTGACTTAACCATGCTTCATAAAACATAATCGTGATAGCAAATCTTTAACATTCGAAGCCCAGTTTCTTATGTTTGGTCTATTATTAGTTTGATCTACTTAGAAGTTATACACAATTTTTGGGTATTTCGTATCAGCCATTGAACATAATTTCAGCCAATATCTGACTATATTAATCTGCAATAAAACGTTTAACGGTAGTCTCCCAGTTTCGCCATAAACGAAATTATTTTATGTGCAAAGTTTAACTCCTAACAAACGCTTTTACAATAACTAAGATGTACTCTCTCACAGTGACTACCTTTATTAAAACCCGTTACTTCTGATGAATAATTGAAAATTGGTAAAATTAACTTATCAAATAGGTCAAACTGAATTTTCGGTGATATATATGTAAACTTATATAGATATTTATTCATCTGAAATAATGCCTGTAAGGCTTGACCTGCTGTTGTTTTATCGTTTTCATTAAACGCCCCGCCAGAGGAAAAGACTACACCAAGGTATTTAAATTTACTGACAATTTCTATAGGTGCACCCTGATAGAAAAACATTAGATTTTGCGGAAGCCTTCCAGCGTTCCTGAAAATCATTATTTTTGTTCTCTGTGTGTTAACAACAAGTTTCCACCTATCGCAATAACTAGCTAAAATGTTTAAAGAATTTTGCAAACCTTCAGCGCTTTTAGCAAAAAGAATTAAATCGTCCGCATACAGTAGAACACAAAGTTTTAAAGTACCAATGTCAATACCATCTGCCCCTTCTAGTAACAGCGTTTCTTCTAAATCGTTTAAAAACATACTAAAGAGAAAAGGGGACAGACACTCCCCTTGTCTTACTCCTAAATCACAAACAAAGCTGTCACTTAGTTCATTCATAAACCTAACTTTTGACCTTACATTTTCATACATTGATTTTATTACGGAAAGCATTTTCCCTCTAACACCCATTTTAATTAGTTTATACCATAAATTGTCTCTTACGACGAAATCAAATGCCTTTTTAAAGTCAACAAAGGCACAGAATAATGGTTCACTTCGATTTAAACAATGTGAAACTAATGTATTTAAAATGAAAATATTGTCAACTGTCCCCATCCCTGTTCTAAATCCTGATTGTGCTTCTACATAAACATGATATTTTTCAGCCCATATTGTAAGTCTGTTATTTAAAACTCGCGAGAAAAGTTTACCAAAAGTACTAAGAAGAGTTATGCCCCTATAGTTTCCTATGTCCCCAAGGCTACCACCCTTATATAAAGGTATAATAACACCCTCAGTCCAGGCTACTGGAAAATATCCTCTGCTAAAACAAACATCAAACAGTGTACATAGATATGACGATATATAATTAATACCATGCTTAAAAAGTTCATTAATAATGAGATCAGGGCCTCCACTCTTATTATTACGTAATTGTTTTATGGCTTTTGAAATTTCGCCTACATTGATTTTTACTTCTAATTCTTCAAACATAACTTGGAATTCTTGATTAACAAATCTATCATTGAAATAAATAACATCTTCGATGTTATAAAAACAACGATAGAATAATAATTGAACACTTAAAACATAGAACATCAACAATTTTAGTTCATATTGTACAAAAATTTGATTTAACATAATTCGAATAAATAATACAATATATGTTATAAAATATTAGACTAGAGATTGCATATTCCTCACAAATTGGCTTATGTAATTACAATACAGAAATCCCAAGGTATGACACTACCCAAATACAAACTGTCTAATTTCTAATACCTTCATTATGATAAGACTAGGCGTCCAGATTTCACTGACTGGAACTTTGATGACGTTTGTTTTGGCATAATCATCTGGGTTCCATTGCATGACCTCATCGATCCAAGAGATCCGAAAGTAGCCGAGAACGGAAAACTTCTGTTCAGATGTATCGAATTGAAGTACACTCTGAGGAATGAATTCTGACGTCACCTGGACAACCTGTTTCTGGTCACTACGTGGTCGGATTCTTGAGTCGTACCTAAACACATCAAAAACAGTTTTCATTTTTCTTACACAATTGTTTAAATATACATGTATCTACTGTTCACTATTGGTAAATTCTCGTCTATCATATACTGAGTGCGAATGAAAACGTAACACGTTACTTTTGGAATATTTTCGATATGTGGAAAAGTTTAATAAATTCGCAATAAAATGAATAATAAATAAAAAGGGAATTCTGAAAGCAACCACACAAAACAAAGTATTGCAGGCTCGGTTTGATTGAGCCTGTTCATGGGCATTAATGGAAATGACTATTACTGTCCACGCCTCCTAGCCAAGGGTTGAGAGCAACTCAATATTTATACCAAATAACAGTACAATTTTGATCCATCCCAAAAGATGGTGAGCCTTTGTCGCTGATCATGGAACCATCAATAGTGTATTTCCAGAGTAATACCATTTCTTGTTCAGCGGCGTATGATCCCCAGATAAAAGAATGGGTTTGCCCTAGACGAGAAAACAATGGGGCCTAAACGGAATAGAATTTTGTCAGGAGTTGTCGTTGTCCAAGCGAGTAATTATCGACGGCGAACAATGCATTCGACGAGCGATGTCTCGTCGAGAATTAACTCATTGGATCATGGTATAAACCTCATTTCGCTGGTTGTCTAAAAGTCTTGGCATTTTCACATTTGTATAGAGTAAAACTTAATAAAGACTGAAGGTGGTATTTGTGTAGCCGTTTGTAAAGGTTAACAAATGAACTTGTTTTGAGGTTATTTATGCATGTCTACATGCCAAAACGAAACCTTCATGCGTTTGTACGGTGTTACTGTAGGAGTAAAAGTTTTAAAAATCAATGGACAATAAATCTATCAAGTAATTTGATACACCTTTTGTAATATCACATTATCAGTTTATAACAGTTTAGTATCCAATAATAATTCTTACGTATCGTGAAAGGTAGAATGACTATCATCATAACAAACATAATATACAACTATAGAATAATACATTTGTTTGCAATAAGTTGCGGGGAGCATATTGTTTCCAATATTGTTTCAAACTTTTTTAACTTAATTACATTAAACAATTCATCAAAGGAATCCGATGTGTTCATTTCTTTGCTTTTATAAACAGATGCTTCCCTGTTTTAACCAAAACCTAAATACGGTACTCATGTTCAATAATCAAAGTTTACCAAATTTACACGACACAGATTTTGGGTCTAAATAACTAAATGTGATGGCTTTGGTACTGTATAAACATTGATGATAATGCTGAAGGTCGTCGTAAGCAACGGAAACATATTTTCCAGTTCAGGTCTTTATTAAAAATGATTTTTGACTCTACCTTGGAACGAACCCGCTCCCTTACGGCGACAGCGCTACAGTAGCCCCACAATTTCGACGACGCAACCAATTGAGATAAAGCAATATTATTAAATCGTCGCAACTTTGCAGTAAATCCATTTGTAAATATTTTTACCTAAGTTATTAAATTAATAATTGTTAAATTCTATTTAATGTTTATACATTTACAATTATTACAAACACATGTGGAATGACATTCCTCCTATTACAGTTATTGAAAGACACCCAACAATTCAATTGAAAATTGATAACTTATTTACAGTTTCAAAACGATAGTTACTTACAAAACCAAACCTGTGTTAGTTTTAAACAATAATTCCACGACCTAAAAGATAATCATTAAAACGAGGTGAAAACAAAATATCGCAACATTTGTTTAGAAAAATGTTACATTTGTTCAATGACAGACGATTTCTCGTAGACAGCATGCTGGTGAGTAAATATGAACTTAACGATTGACATCTCCATATAAACATATCTCATTGCCCCAGACTACAGTCATAATTTAGCAATCATAATGATATTAATGTTTGTTACATTTTATACGAATGATAAAATGTGAAGTGGGCCGACGAGGCGACTTGGTTAAGAGTAAACAGTCAACGGGGAAAACGTCCGTTTAAAAAAGTTGCGTCAGTCAATATAGACATGGAGAGTCAAGTTATATTAAAGACATCGGTATTGTCCAACAACATTGACCTGGCACCTCATTAAATTTCGTAAAGGTCATAGGAAAAACACTGTGACATACATGTAACCAGAGAACAAATTGATATAATTGTTCACTCCGAACGTCAGTGAGTTGTGGTGTATTGGTATACATGCCGGACTACGGATCTGATGGTCTCTGGTTCGAATCCGTACAAACATTATTTTATAAAAATACTTTTACTTATAAAAAAATCATTTGAAATCGTTTTACTAATCTTACATCTGGTTTTAGAATACCTTTTGAATAGTGTTTTTCTACAATTTTATTTGTGACATTATGCAACCTTATAGGCTATAAATGCATTTTACTTTAGCTCATACACGCAAAATATTCAGTTATAAAATACTTCACACTACACCGATAGTTTACACAGAAAAATAACAGTCTATACGAGTTTTAAAAGAATGGAAATTTTAAAATTAAAACAAAACAAACAAAAGTGGCTAAAACATTAATTCGAACCCACGAGTTTACGTCTTTATTCTCGAACTTAAACACTTTTACCGACTGCGCTAAGCGAGCTTCTTAAATTTTGTAGCTTTATATTAAAATTGGTTGTACATAACATATCGATTTAAATTTAGATCGTAAAGTTTACGAAATATACCGACTACAGGGTCAAATTCAAGAGTGCCAGGTCAATGTTGTTGGACAATAATTTTAGTTGACGGTCAATGTTTTGACAGAAATTATGCATGAGTAAAAGAAGACGAGTAACTGTAAAACAGCTGTTATTGTATTAACTGAGGTGTTAAAAGTGAGGCCCGACAGCTAAATCCGTAATAGTTTAATGAACTGGACAATCAATAACTTATTAAATAACCAGACATGGCGACCTTTTTAAGCATGTGCATGGGCATTTAAACAGTAAAGGAAATGTGCTTTATGTTTAGTTGATAATTTGCAAACATTGATGGTGAAAATATAATTTTACAACGTTTATACACGCATGCGGTTGCACAATCAGATGGGCCTCATAATAACATCCATTGGTTTGACAGCTAGAAGTTCTGTTATCAATACAGCTGGACATGAAAAGCACGTATAATTATACATTATAAATTGAGAAAGCTTCACCTTTACCTTTAAACATACAGATAACCCCAGTGCCATACTAATACAACGGCAGCGCCTAGCCAACCTTACTAGAGACAGACACACTACATACCATCCCTGTAGATACCATCCCTATCTCTCAAGAAAGGATAATTTAAGGTATTTCATACCCCAGATAGTACAGTTGCACTAATGATGTGCTGTGAAAATTAAATTATCATTTTTTCAACAATTTCCGGACAAATCGTTATTATATTGTTACAAACAGATGAATATTGATAATAACTGGAGACAATTGTTGAAAAAAAAGAATTTTGTTAGAAAAGTAATAAAATGTGGTACCTGCGATATTGTCTAATCCGGGTGTCAAAATAAAGCATTTTCCACTCAAATAAATCTAAAACAATTAATTACAATATCCAGTTCAATGTTTGGAAATTGAAAACATGATAATTTAATTTTCACAGCTCATCATTAGTGCAACTGTACTATCTGGGGCTATGAATTACCTTAAGTATGCCTATATACTGTCATCCGCTAATGATTGGCATTCCGCATGGTTTGAAATTAGCTTATTATCATCAATGGAGGTATTTGCAACTGATAACTACAGTGAAATTAAGTACGGGGGGACTTTAAAAACATTACAATAGACTAAGTATTCACAATTGTCTTATTTTGTCTATATGAACTTTCTTTTAGATACAAGATACACAATTTTATTCAAAGTCGGTGTTTACATAACAGAGCACAACATTAGCTATGAAAAGCTATTTTACCAGATTCGTATAATTGTAATGTATTGTATACATGTAGTGCAATTATGTTACTCTAAGCACATTTTGCAAGTTATAAAACATTTTATATTAACCGTTAGACCGTAAAGTTACGTGCAGATCATCGCAATAGCATTACTGTCTTTCGGATCCGTATTTAATTTTTAAGGTCTCAGTTATATTCTCGGTTGATGTTTCACGTTCTTTGATTGCACAGTCATTAACTAAAACTTATTTTGCAACTTGTGTTGTCAGAGAAAGCATGCTGATTCTTTAAATGTCGAGATAGAATAACAAGTTACGGAATATTTTGCACCGCAATATTTAAAGTATACATGTAATCCACGTGAAATTACGTGAAATCATGCCAACACGATGAATATTTTTCTTTGTGTAGTGCTTTTGTTATGTTTTGCTGTCTAATTAATCACAAATTAAAACTTGATTCGATATTCTATGTGTTTTATTTAGTTGATATTGTGAAAACATTATTCTTTTTTTATATTTCAAACAGTCTGACAATTTGATAACATCATTTTCCTTTCATCATAATTGCTAACTGGAAAATTATCCAACTCGCCAATAAATGCAATAATATCAAAATTATTGTTTATATGAACATATTATCCCTTTACCATCTACTTATCCATTATTATTATTATTATTATTATTATTATTATTATTATTATTATTATTATTATTATTGTGAGAGGTATCATTTGTGAAAGAATTTTTATAATCAGAAATTGTGTACACCAGCGTGAATTGGTACAATATTATATAATGGGCAACAGTTTAAAAAGTCTAAAACATCTTATTATAAATTGTTTTTGTTTTGTTTTGTTGTTGTTTTTTGTTGTTGTTATTTACTCTTTTACGAGAAATATTTTCATGTACTGTATATTTTTCTTTTTCTATTTCTATTTCGGTATTAAGATCATTCGGGAACAAAACACAAAGTAATGTGCTTACTTTTGAAATATCCTAGAAGTATGTATCCACAAAAGGCGCTTTAAAACATTAAAAACAAAACTAATTCGATCTTTTTAATGTCATTTAAAACCATGCTAACTTTAAATTAAATCACAAAAGGTCAAAAATTGAGATTTTTTGAAACTATTGTGTAGAAACAAATATAATATAAAATACGTACCCTGTTAAAGTTGTATTGAATAATTGTTTCATGCCTTCCAAATCAGTTGCTACAACGTCAGTTACTAAATCTGCCGGATGTGTCATAGCAAACATTTCGCAATTCGCATTATGTATATAATATAGAAAAATGGTCATTTTAATAAGAACTTTCATTTTTTATGTTACTGTAACATTAAATATTCTTTTTTAAATATTTAATTCCTGTCTTATTTTATACAATTGAATCCACTTTTTAATTTTATTTCAATATAGAAAATACAATTTATTTTGTTAAACAAAGTAAGTCAATGTTGCAGGAACACTGAGAAAGTACTTTATATTCATACTTCTTTCGCAATGGAATGTTTGTTTAAGACTCTTCTGTTATCTATGAAAGATCAGCGGTAACATTTCAACTTCACGATTTTAAAATTTCAAAACGTGAATGAAGTGTCGAAATCGAGGAAGAACCGTAAATTATGAAATCGAGAAATTTGAAGAGAAATCATGAAAAGTTAGAACCATTAAATTGTGAAGTTTTGAAGAGAAATCCTGCAATCGTTAGAAAATGAAATCGCGAAATCGCGAAATTCCAAATATGACGATTTCTCTGAACAGTTTAACGATTTCTCTTAAAAATTTCACGATTAGTATATTTTTTTATTAAAACTATACGATTAAATTATTTTACAAGTTCACGATTTCTCTTTATAGTTTCATGAATTCGCGATTCATTTTGACAATTGTACAATTTCATGATTTCACGATCATTAACGAGTTTAAGATTTCTCTTCAGAACTTCACTTTATGATTTCACAAACTCTCTTCAAAACTTAACGACTACTCGAGTTCAATATTTTACGATTTCATTGTTTCACGATTGCACGATTTCTTACCCAATTTAACAAATTCACGATTTCAATTTTTCATCATTTCGCGATCCTTTCTCGATTTTAACTTCATAATTTGACATTTTGAAAACGTAAAAATCGTGAAGTTGAATGGTCACCACCGGTCTTTCGTAGTTTTGGGTTGTAGTCAGCACGAGTCTTCTTCTCTTTCAAATATTTGACATTTAACAATAAATGTGGCCCCAGGATCGTCGAACAAATGTATTCTTGTTTTTTATTCGGAATGTCCGAGATAGTAAAAATAATGTTTGTTTTCACTTGATCAACAGGGTGAGGTATGAATAATTTAGTATTTAACCTAGTTTCTTTTATTCCTCATAACCTGGCTGAATTAGGTCTACGTGTACTTATCTGAAAAGTTACTGTTCCACTTTGCCTTACAATGATGACATGACCACTTTTATTTAGTTTGTTTTTACAAGCAAATTTTCGAAAAAAGTAGGTTAGTAAGTTATGTTTGTGCTATTCGGAATATGTCTAGCGATACATCTGTATTTAGGGAATAAACACCTAAACTTAAGGTAGTCTAACTGTAATGATTTCCCGCGCTTTTTTCTCGAATGTCGGGAATACTCGGTTAACTGTCACTAACATTCGACAATAATCGATGTAGCTTCGGCTACTATCGGCTCTGACGAGTAGCGTCGGAAGTCACCGAATGCGAGCCGATGATTGACGAAATCGCAAATTTATGCGCGGGAAAGCATTACAGTTAGACTACCTTAAAACTAAATGTGTAATATTTAAAATTGATCAGATTCATACTTTTCATTAATGATATTATAAATACTGTGGTATTATTATATTTCGCGGTGATTTAATTTTCGCGTATTTCGCGCTACCGTTAAATTAAGCCCTCGCGGAAATGTCACTTATGTCATTCGCGCGAAATTTGATCCCCGCGAAATTAAAGGATACAACAGAACTAGGAATCGATCCCTTTCAACGACAGCGCCTAGCCACATAGTGTCAAGTACTCTGTTTATTGAGCTAGCCGGGACAACCCCAAAAAGGTTGTGCAGATAAGTCGAATGTAGTGATCGTCATTATCTTACAATGTTTTAAAATTAAAAAAACAACACCATTTTTTTGTGGTTAAGTTCATGTATCAACTTGATGCAAGTTTTATGGGCAGTAAAAATGTTTCCCCGTACAAGTTAGTCAGTACTGTTATCAGCATATAATTGACTGTGTTTCTTTATATGTACCACAAACTTAATTATAATTTTCTATGTAAAACAAATAAACATGTTCGTAAAAAATGAAGAACGATGGGTTTTCCTAGTAAGCCGATAGGAATATTTGTTTAGTGCTGTTCTGTTAACATAAACGTTAATAAACGGATAATATATATTTTGTTTATGACAACACGAGTTCTTGTTGCGGATTCCATTTCCTTCATTTAAGCACTTAACAATAATTCTGGTTCTTTTGGTTCGTTTAACAGATATATTATTCTATATATTCAGAATGATTCGGATATAGCGTCGCTTTCTCTGCTTAATCGAACGAATTAAAATATGAACTATGTATTTGGAAAGTTCTTTTATTAATCAGTATCTTGCTGGTTTAACTATATTAAGTCTGACCTGACAACGCTATCGTGAACCTGAATAGGGCCGAAGGTCATATAAAATAGAGACTAGCCTCGAATCTCAAGCATCTAGTTGTCTAAAATTGAGGCAAGTCTCCATTCTAGACAATTAGATATTGAGATTTGAGACTGTTTCTAGTTTCAGCTTTATGATCTTTGGCATAGTTTGTTTTACAGCAGTCACACTTGCTCCTTCTCGTTGGTATGCTCACACAATTTTGCACTATATTATTTTTGAAACTATTAAATTTATTTGTTTGGTTTAAGAATTAACAGAAAATCAACATATTTTATCACATACCTTCCGGTGTGGGAGTGTAATAACACCCGTTATATATTTTCGATATATAACTAGTTACGATGCTGTCCGGTCTTCTTGCGCACCTAAGCATTATCGGCTATATTTTTACCGATCAATAATGGACAAATGTGTCATTACTGTTTGTCTGTTTTCAAAAACCTTTCATGCATGTAATGACAAAAAATGTTTTTGTCATGACTCCTTAACTATTGGGAATTTATTAATGTTTACCCTGACCACCATGTTTTACCCAAGCATTTAAATGTCCGGTCATCTTGCGCACCTGAGAGAAATGACGTCACAGCAGTGAAATCTTTTAAAAGATTAAGTGTCTCTGACGAACCATGAAATTTCTTGTTGTTTTATATTAAGTTTTCTATTTATATGACACGAGAAAAAAGGCACTTTACGCTTCTGCAGGAAAAAAATCATGCGCGGATTATGCCCTTGAACTTTGTTGACAGAATGGCGGGAACTGAGGGAAATGTGGTCTGAATTCGCTAACGTTTGCAAATAAAATGGAATTGTACGTTAAAATGGTATAAATTTGTTTCAAAATGTGTTTTATTGTTTATGTCTATCACGGGACACACATTTCTAGACTAGATTATGGAATAAGAATTATTTGCTAAAAATATCAGAAAATAGGTCAGTGGGCGTGGTCATGAATAATTTATTACAATGATGTAAATATCTTGGACAGGTATTTATTTTCAACATATTTACCTTTTATATGTTCTAATTAGGTCCAAAAATAATCTTTTGTTGAGATATTTTCACAACTTAACCGTAAAAACACTTCCGGGAACGTCAGTAGACCTCTGCGCAAGATGACCGGACGCGCAAGATTACCGGACACGACTGTATATATCGCAGCCGAATCACTATTCATCCGCGTAATATCAGCGATCAAAACAAATTTATGAAAATGACTTACTTTTGAAATCTTAGCACTTCAGGCAAGCAATCAACTTCTATAAGAAACTGAAGCATCTCTTATATTGATAATATCCACGGAAAATATAACTTTCTGACACTTGTTTACTCCGTAATATAGCCATAGGAAAGTCCATGATGAAATTCAACAACAGCAACAAAGCCATTTTCATTTCGTTTAAATCGAAAACAAAATGACCCAGACGCTAACATCGTTTTCAGAACATCGTCGGTGTGATCTTACAGCATCCCCAAAACAAAATAAAAACACCAGAACCACATTTTCAATCCAAAATATGAGTTTATATCCAGCAAATTTCAATGTTGTCATATGCCGCTTTGAAAGTTTACACAAGTGACGTCATACAGTAGATCGATTTATTTAATAAAACAGAACTTCAGAAGCCTATGACTGGTAGATTCTTTAAATATCTAGACTCTAGCACAGTTAATTTTATTTTTTTTTAATTTACTTATTTTGGCAAATGGGTAATCGGTAGGATAAATTCTTTGGGGACTAGCTTATGTATCATCCGATACGACCGAATTACACACGTTTTCATTTCGCTCTACTAGGCGATAGAAAGGAACAATTCATGGATTTTGCTTGTTGTTTCAGGGTATGTGATAAATAGAATACATCATTCGTGTTCATTTTATACTGAAATTATTAAACTCGTCATCTAAGTCGATATAAAACTCGGCAAAAGCCTCGTTTTATATCGATTAGATGACGCGTTTAATAATTTCAATATAAAATGATCACTCATGTTGTATCCTCTATATATATATTTTAAAATCAGTTTCTCTGTATAAACTTGTACATGTTTGTTCATAATGAAACCGTAAGGTTAATTCACCCTGAAAACTAGTTAAAACCTGCAAATATGTTTTGCCACTAACCGAATGCGTTCCATTTATTGTTTGTTTTAATTATGTCCTTGATTCGGGCTTTACGAGGGTTGTACCCTATACAGATTCTGACACAGCTACTTTTAAATTGGAGTATTTAGAGGAACGTTTGAATAATATGAACTATAGGTGCTACCTATTTAACGGGGAAAGCCAAAGAACTGCTAATATAGCGTTGTGCAACCTAGATATGGCCCAAAATGTGCACCTCTGCGCAAAGAGGTTCATTTGTAACATCCATAATGGTGACCAAAGGTGACCAGAGTAACCAGTCACTCCTGATGGATTTATAAAATACACATGATAAAATCATGAAACACTGAGGAATATGGGATGGTCACCAGAGGTGACCAAGAGTGACCAAAGAGTAATAGTAGGTCACAAATGAACATGTATGCGCTGAGGTGCACATTTTGGGCCATATAAGGTGCAACCAGCTGGAACCCTGTGTTATCTGCGTACTTGTTTAAATATATATTAATTCTTATGGAGTTCAATAAATCTTCATTTCTTCTGTATTTTGGTGAAAATACTTAACTAACATATCAGTGTAACATATTCCAAGAAAAGACAAGAGTTCGGCATATCTAGGTCAAACTCAAAGCTATCAAATATGAAAATGAATGTGAACAGTACTGTCCATAAACAGGCTCAATCAAACATATTTTCATATTTGTCAGGTTCGAAGGCTTTCAAAGTTCCCTTTACATCTATTTCAATATAACTCATTTATCTTGGTGATAGAGATGCGTCGATAATAAAGAGTTTGAGTAAAAAGCTATTGATTAGCTTAATTTCTGTTATGTAAAAAAACAGCAGCTTAGATAATCCATCAAATTATTTTGAAATTTCAATAGATCTGTTTTCGTTAAATGATAACTCTTATTACTTTACAGCAAAAATTAAGTAAATAATATTAGTTTAAGGTAAACATGATGATTGAATTGTTTTGCAATATATTCACAAATACAATCATGATGCTATGACAGACAGATTTATGATGATAGTGCTTTACATGGGGTTTTCATGGGATTTTGGCTCTCAACATTGTTTACATGTTTAATGCCGTTGAAATTTGGAGTTGATTTGATGCAGATTAGTCAAAATTGCATGTCAAAAACATCACTGCTTCAAAGTCTGTCAGTCAACACCGTTAATGTCTAACCATTTCCCTCCAAGATCCAATAAACTGGTGAGGAAAATGCTGGTTGAGCCATGAAACAAATTTTCTTTCTTTAGGCTACTTGCAAACTACTTTTTCTTGCGATTCAGTTGATATTCATATCCAAATTACAGTAATTACTTCTTAGAAGACCAGTAGGTGTGAAATGTATGTGCATCAGTTTCAGATTCATCTCCAAATCACACTTATTTCTCTTAGGTGTGAAATGTATAACCCTAGGTGATAACAGCTACTGCGTGATAACCTGTCTTTGTCAATATATTATTGCCATGTTTGTGAAAGATTGCTGCATGTTATTGAATTTAGTTGACAATTATTTTGCCCTTTTTAAAATATTAATAGATTGATTACAATTAAAATAACTAAATATCTGTCTGTAATTTATTATTTTCAATTAATTGAAAATTAATTTTGTAATTAATTATAATTCATTAAATTTTTGTTGTTATGGGTCACAGGTATGTCCCTTACACAAAAGTTTTTTATTAAAAAAATGCAGGACAGGACTTCTAACAAATTGACAGACAGTTGTGTATTTATTTTGTGTACTGTATCATATAAAAATTGATAATCATTAAATTGAACTAAATGCTGTTGGACTGATGTGGATTAACAGGTCATACCATGAATAATAAGACAAATGTATGTTAAAGAACTAATAAACTATCTCATTCATAAAGATTCCAGGAGGCATTTTATAAGTTCTTAATCTTCTTAAAACTTTTATCACGGTAAATGTCTTAAATTTAGTAGACTGTCGTCGTTTAGTTTTAATCAACTGTGAAAGAGTCTAAAACTTGGACCGCGATCTGTGTTTTAGTACGTTGACGTAACGTCCGTAATCCGTACTTTAGCGTAACCGGAAGGAAGTCCAAATTCAATATGGCGCCTTGGTGTGGGAACCGAAATTTTGATCGATCGGGTATATATTTTCATTTTTGAAACTGATCATTTCAATTAATTACACGCTGCATACGCATTACCTAAAGGCGGACAAAGCCCGCAAAGCGCCCTTAGGGCGCTTTGCTTGGCTTTCCCCGTATTATTTTTATATTCAAACGTATTAAATACAATATCTTTCATTTTTATTCAATAGAGGTGAATACAATTTCTTTCATAAGGCCGGATATTATTCTTAAACGATTGTTTTATTGATGTTTTTTCGATTTTCGAAAAATGTTACAACCACAATGATATATAAGTGGTTAAATATTAACCTGCCCATTATGCATACATTACACAGTTGTTGAACGTGCTATTTTGAGACGGGGATATCCTTGCTATTTTGGACTTGTCTTTTGCATTTGTTTGTATATCTTTAAAACTGCATTCACATGCGTCTATAGCGCAGTTGGTAGGAAGGCAGAAAATAGCAAACGACAATTTTTTGCCGCTTGGCGCGGGTTCGAGTCGTACTTGGACCTATAATATTTTTCATTTGAAGTTCTTTCAATACTGGATATAGCTTTAGTATCAGGTTTACCAGAATCCGATGCGAAATAATTAAAAACAATTTGCTTAGCTTTTGAGCCGAGATGCCCTATAACTAATTGTTACGCCATTTCAAAACGTATACACATTGTGTAAACTACATATTTCTTAATGATCATCTGCCGTACATGTAGAAATTAACAACGGTTTCAAGGATTCGAACCACATACCTTAAGCGTTTGAATGCTGCACTTTACCACTGAGCCATTCCGCTTTCATACCTGCCTAGCGGAAAGAAGACACCTATATACTGCATAAGTAATGGATTTCCCGTTGAGGTAATGACGACTTTCACGCTTTGGTGATAAAGTTAAAAATATCACAACCAACCACCGAATAATGTATGCAAAATGGGCAGGTTAATATTTCACCACTATACTAGTAATACATATATCAAAAATTTCAAATTTCTGTCATGACATATTTTATTTGCTTAAAATTCAACTTAATAATATTAAAAATTCTTGTTTAAAATAGTAAAAAATAAATCTTAAACTCATCAGTCTTTATCGTCAGAAAAGTCATTTGTTCATACAAAATACATGTACTTATTAATTGCATGCAAGAGGATGTAGTTATATGATTTATTTGTAAACAGTAGAGCTATATAAATATGAATTTAAAATGAGATTATTAGACGTTTAGACGCAAACAAAATGAAAATTGTTATAGTATCATCTCATTCACCTGAAGAAGAGTCAAATAAACTCGAACCGCATTGTGAAAGAATGGAGTAACTCAGTTTGTCTTCTTTTTTTATTTTTTTAGAATTTGTAAAATATGTTTTTCCTCAAGAGGCGCTTTAAAACATTAAAACACGTTCAATGTTTTTCTGTTTAATGTCATTGTGTTTGTATCGAAATACGATCAAACTTCAATTAAAATCTCAAAAGGTCGAAAATTAAGATTTTTTAAAAATATTGTGATCGTCTGCAGAAACACAACAATAAAATATATAATACGTACCCTGTTAACGTTGCATTGAATAATTGTTTCATGCCTTCCAAATCAGTTGCTATAACATCAGATACTGAATCTTCCGGATGTGACAATGGTTTAATTTGGCAATTCGCATTATGTATATAATATAGAAGAACTATAGTAAATAAAATAAGAACTTTCATTTTTTTAATGTTACTGTAACAATAAATATTCTTTCTAAATCTAATTCCTGTATTATTTCAGGAGTCGAATCCACTATTTGATTGTATCGCAAAATAGTAAATACAATTTATTCTTGTCAAACAAAGTAAGTAAACGTTGCATAAACAGTGAGAAAGTACTTTATATATTCATACTTGTTTCGTAATGGAATGTTTATTCTAGACTTTTCTGTATGAAAGGTCAGTGGTTACATTTCATCTTTACAATTTTAAGATTTCAAAACTTAAAAAAAATGAAGTTGAAATCGAGGAAGAACCGTAAATTGTGAAATCGTGAAATTTTGAAGAGAAACCGTGAAAGTGGAACTTTGAAATTGTGAGGTATAGAGAGATATCCTGAAATTGTTTAATAATGAAATAGTGAAATCGCGAAATTGCGAATTTGACAATTTCCTGCACAGTTGTACGATTTCTCTTTTAAAACTGCATCATTTGTATATTTCTCATAAAAACTTCACGATTTTATTATTTCACAAGTTCACGATTTCTCTTCGCATTTTCATAGTTTCAGGATAACACGATTTCACGATTTTTCTTGACAATTTCACGATTTCATGATTTCGCGTTCATGAAATATTAAACGATTTCTACTCTTAACTGCAAGTTTTTATGTTTCAACAAATTCTCTTCAAAACATAACGACTGCTCGATTTCAATATTTTACGATTTCATTGTTTTACGATTGCTTGATTTTCTTACCCAATTTTACAAATTCATGAATTCATGTTTTCGTGATTTCGCGAACCTTCCTCGATTTCGACTTCATGATTTTACGTTTTGAAATCGTAAAAATCGTGAAACTGAATTGTCTTCACCGGTCTTTCGTAGTTTTGGGTTGTAGTTCTCTTTCGAATATTTAGTATTTAACAATAAATGTGGCCCCTGGATCGTCGAACAGATGATTGTTTTTCTATTTTTGGAATGTCAAAGATAATAGCAATGTTTTATTCCGCTTTATCAACAGGTTGAGGTATGAATAATAACAGTATTGACTGTCTTTTGAATCCGTTCTTATTTTTTAGAGCTAATAGTGTTTTTACATGAATTTCTCAGGTGCTCTGATTACATGATTGCAAAGTCATTAAGCTTGTCTGCAATACGTTTTAGCTCTGACATCCATTATTTCTTTATCTTCTTATAGGCAATTTTGACTGATAGTACAGATGAAAACTATCTACCTGAAGGGTTGCATACAGGAATGTTGTTATATTGGTGAAAGCGAAATTCTACACCGCCTTTGACTCTGGCTTCCAACATTTCTTTGCCGTCCTTATGGCAATTCAAACTGACAGAACATGTGAACATTATCTACCCTATGCCTTGCATAAAAAGTTCATTTATTTTTTCCTGTTTCTAGACTTAACACAGTATATAACAAGAAAAGTATAACACACACGTGTTATATGTGGACGACATTCATGCTAATGATGTAATGTCCCTGAGCCAAGTTGTGGTTGGATCCATAAGATTGTAGATTTGAAATGAATAGTTGTGAGACCTATGATATGAAATAGAGATCAAGTATAAGTAGTTATATAAGTGGTAAATTTTATTGAATACCACATATGACTGGCAATGATGTGATTATGATTTCTTGAAGAATGTCAGCATGGATGAAAGATCCCTGGCTAGAGGGAAGTGAATATTGTCCAAATAAGTTAAGCAATGTAGTAAAAACGTTTAATTAGACTAGATATCACAAAAGATAGACATGAGAACTTTTGACATAAGTAGATGTTGCAATTAAATGATACAAAGTAAAAAGGTGTTTTATGCAATCCACATTAGTGGTAAGAAATCTTTGATCACAATGAAATAGTTAAAGGTAAACAGGAACCTTTCAATACAATATTTACATGCAAAGGGAAAGCAATTGAAGTAAGCTGTGTCCGAGTTTCATGAATGCAGTTTAATACTGATATAAAAATAGAAACTGCTGTGAGGGGTCAGCTCAAAGATATCACGCACAATGACGTATTACGCCGAATCCTAACGAGATATACATTCGCACATCCGAATAAAATTTCCCCGTAAATAAAAATAAAGTTTATCAAAGAACACCCAAAACATATTTAACAAAAAATAAAAATATCCACACAATTTACCAAATGCAAACAAAGAACTTTAAAATTTTCAATTATCAAACATAACTTTCGTTATTAAAAGGGATGTTCAAAAAGTTCTTCTTCCCCGTCCAAATCACTCAACAATTTCACTTCAAAAACTAAGGTTTCTACCCATAAAAACGTTCATATCAATACATGTTATTTCTAAAACAATAATTTTTAACGCATAAGTAACAAAAATCACGTATTTACCAAAACTACATCTTTTCTAAACTTTTTTAGTAACCCTCTTATCTCTCCTGGGTCCAACTAGATGGACGTATTAAACATCATCTATTAATAGTTAAATAATATATATAATACATGACCCATAATTCGTCCAGAAAAATACTTATTAATTTTATTCTTTTCGATCAATTTTTTACAATCAAGTTACATAACTAGAAACCATTGATAAATTTAAAGGAACATTGCACTTTTTGCCTCATTTGCGCTTACGGTCAAATGTACGTTCCAATTTGACATTTGAATATAGATAGACTAATAAGTATATTAATATAAACATGTTAATCCGTACCGTCAAGAAAATGTTTTAATTTTTAATCATCGTTTAATTGCATATAAGGTTAATAAAGGGCAATGAATATGCAAAATGTTATAAAGTATATAAACCGTCATTTCTTTAGCATAGAAGACATTATAATTTAATTGAAAATGTATTTACTGTTTTGCGACGACAGGTAAATAAAAAGTCAATCTTTGTTCATTTAATCAATTATATTATTTACTTTCTAAATTATAATTATTTAAACGTGGTGAGGAGAAAACCTATCGCAACATGGGTTTATTTATTTAGAAGCTGGTACTTTAATTTCAGTTATAGTTGCATTTTTTCTAGGTTAAATCATGCTGGCAAGTAAATAAGAACTGTAACGATTAAAAGAGTCGTTCAAACATAAACTTTACAAAATGACCCAAGTACACCGATCATGTAATTTTAATTTCTCCGGAGAAGAACTGGACTGGAATGGAGAATACGTGTGAAATTTAAAATCGTTTTCATTTCTTTTTAAACAATTTTAACTCCGTGCTTTCGGGGGAAGAAAAGACATTTAACAATATACAGGTAAAAAGGAAGTCACAATATGATCAGTGGCTTTAGTAAGGAGGATAATTATACCGAAACATTTTTAAAAAATTCTCCAACATCTTCTATCTAAACATCTCATCAGAGTACGTGGGGTAATCGCATAATTGTAGAATATAAAATGAATTGTTCAAAATTAAATTCGAATCTTTATTTTCACAAAGAGATAGGCATATCATAGCGATTGCTGAAAAATGTTCGCTAACCGACGATTTTGTGAAATTGCTTGTACTCCGATTCCACGCTAAAAAATTAAGATACCGGTATATAATTCCTCTCGCAGAACATTGGTTTAGTGTATATTATGGCATCTACAAAACATAAAATGATATATTTACACTTCAACTTCGTCCTCTACGATGAAGTCTTATTCATCTAACGAATCATAATTTCTAATGGTAAACAGTGTGACGTAATAATTTGAAAGGCGTGGCTAAAGTAGAACCGTTCACAATTTATTGGACGTTGCACAATGTTGGGACGTGTGACGTCGCCGAGCACGCACGTTTTGCCACGTGCCACGTTGCTGTGAAATTGCGTATCGTTATTCACTTTGTCGTCAAAGTTGCTTTTTTAACAGCCATTCGAAAAAGCCGTAATATCACAAATTCTTCTAATAATTGCTTTTAAAAAGAGAGTATTAATGTGTGTAAATATAAGGATTGAATCGATATTTGATGGTTTTCATTTGAGTATGAAAACACCCTTAAATAACATAACGTAACATAACATATATTTTAATCGACATAAAATTATATATATACAATTTATAGTCAACATTTAGTCAGATTTTAGTAAACAAAGCATAACACTGGTTAAAAGATTACAGAAATGCATCCAAACAATTAACTGAGAAGATTTAGCAAAATAAAATTCACGAAACGTCGTTGTATTATGATTTTTTTAATAAAAGTGTATAGAAGGTATATAAACATCTGAATGTAAAGTAAGTAAATAGTGTCTTCAAATCTTAATAGATTTTAAGGTTTATCTCCCTTTCTTATTAAATAATCGAGTTTAAAGGAATATCTCACGACTCAGTATGAACGTATCGAAAATAAATAAAATGGTTTTCCATGGCATGTATACAATAGATGAAAAGGGAACTTTGAAAGCCATCGAACACGACAAATATGAAAATATTGCAGGCTCGCTTTGATTAGGCCTGTTCATGGACAGTAATGGAAATGCATATTTCTGCCCACGCCGCCTAGCCCCGGGTTGAGCGCAACTCAATATTTACACCAATAAACAGTACAATTTTGACCATCCCAAACGATGGTGTGCATATGGCGGTGAACATGGAACCTTCAATGCGGTATTTTCAGATTCATACTATTCAATGTTCAGCGGCGTATGGTACACAGATAAAAGAATGGGTTTGCCCTAAACGAGAAAACAACGGGCTGAACTAAATAGAATAGAATTTTGACATGGGACCTTAGAATATAAATCCTGCATTTCACAGACGACGCCAAAGGCAAACTTAAAAGAGCAGGAAGTATATCCTTGGGGATGATTGTACAATATCCGAATCAATGTTGGCTGGTAAATTCAAACCACCCATCTCACAACTGGCCGAAATATTAAAACAATGGTAATTTTAGAAGTACAATAACAAAGTACATAAGTATCGTGCTCAACGATCTTCAAAAAAAGGTGAAATATGCATATCAGGAATCGCCACATCAGAAAAAACAGCCTCCCCACACAGTCAATAAGAAGAAAGGGAGAGGGCATGGTTAATAAAATGATCAGTTTCAAAAGTGAGACACCACTAACAATTAACAAAAATGAGAACCCGATGGGTTGCCGCCTTGGAACGGTCAGTGGCAAATCAAATTGCCACTGGGGGTTTAAACCAGGTTCTACGGTCCACTAACCTCACACTTGCCCCAACAGGTTCTCATTTCACACAACGAATACAAGTTGTCTTGGTGGAACAACTCCAACCCACTTATCGGCTCAACATGTTGCATGCAAAAGCGCACAAACATACAAAACATAAGAAGCTAATAGCATTGCCAAGCCAAAGGGCGGGTACTCAATGATCTTACCGAGTCCAGAGCTCCTGGAGTAAAATCAGCAAGAACACGATGACATGGATAAAAGAAACAAATCGAGTTTCTAGGTTCTTTTAAGAAAAGATTTCCCAATAAACCTTCATAAACTCTTAATCCCCTTCCACCGTCGTGCAACCAAAGAGGTTAGCATAATGATCAACTGTAGGTGGGTTAATCACCAGGCATGCAGAGCGCTGTAAAATATCATGTTGGTAACCTCTGTTTAAATTTACAGATGATTTTTACGAATAGCCGGGAGAAAGTAACATTGCCCTTTATCTTCTTAAGTTTATAAATAAAATCTCCTTTAAAAAAACTGGCTGTGAAATACCTTGTTGCAATAGTGATTTTAAACTGCACCTGTATTTATGAATTAGATCTGGGTATCGACGAAAAAACTTGCAAAATGTTTTCCTTAATTTGTGATACCGATAACCTTGTTTTAAAAGTTTTTCTGTAATGCAAAGATTACGTTCATTGAAATCATTAATATCGTTGCAAGCTCTTGAAAAGCGAACAAGCTGTGAGATATAAATCCCGTAAGATGTTGCACGGGGAACATCGCCATAAAAAAACGGAAAAATTTACTGTATTAAAATTAAAATCATCTCTTTAATCATATATATTAGTAGTGAGATAACCATTTTCATTTGACAGATTTAGATCGAGAAATTTTGCTTGCTTTTCTGAAGTGTTCGCTTTATTAAGTTGTAGTTCTTTAGGGTAAATCTTATTAACCAGTAATGGAAAATGGATATTATCTATATTTAATAAATCATCAAGGTACCTCGAGGTGTTGTTAAAAGCTGTAATAATATCATTTTGATGTTCCGTAGAAAGGGATAACATAAAGTCAGTGTATAGGCATTAGACTAAGTGATGTTCAGTTCTTCAGTTTGAATATTAATATAGTGTACCCGTCACACTATAATTACATTATTAGAAGCCTTATCAGCAGGTTTTAAAACAAATTTGTTATGAAAGTCTTGAATTTCTTTTTTCAAATGACGAAAGTTTAAACGATGTCGAGGTTGTAATAAAGCAATGTTTCTTTCATAAAATGATATACGAATGTTTATTATTTTAAATATGTGTTTTTCCAGTTAGGAAGTGCATTAGGCTCAGCATGTTCTCTTTTGCACCATTTATTGCAAAGACATAATTGATAACTGCACTGATTGAACGTACGTGGAGAAATTTTACAGCCGCCACACGGCACAAACAACGCTGCTGTGATATTGAAATAGATGAAAAGGGAACTTTGAAAGCCATTGTTAACAACTAATATGAAAATATTGCAGACAAGGTTTGATTAAGCTGTTTGGTGGTATAGGAAACGTATATGTATATCAGTTTAGTGTTCCAACAAAATCGTGATGTGTTTATATAAAAGTAAATATACACTAAGATTTACATAATTACGCTAACAGAATATACGGTAGGTCTTGATACGTTATAAAGAGATTGACTATAATAAATAATTTGATTTAAACTTCCAGAGGATACTATGTATGAACAAATCTATTTGTCTTTGTCTATCTAAAGCAATGTTGACACGAGCCCAGCTCTGTGCGCCAAATGTCACAAGAACGGGGGCGTTTTCGCTACGTGCCCGAGAAATACAGGATCATATATAATTTGTCGTTCTGTTTTACATTTACATTGACGGCTTTTTCTGACATTTAAATCGAATAATGCACGGTAGCTCATAAATCTAAATACCCAAATTACAACATTGATGCTAGATGGGTCAGAAAAATCACTGTTATACACTGTTAGGTTACTAAACAATATGCCTAAATCTCCGGTTTAGAGTAAAATGTAGACAAAAAATAAGAACGCATATCAGGAACGGCCACATCTTCTCCATACAGCCAAAATGAAAAGAGGAGATAATCAGTTTCAAAAAACACGCCACAAACAATGAACGAATGTGAGAACCCGATTGATTACCGCCTTGAAACGGTCATTGGTAAAACAATTTGCCACTCGTGGTTTGAACCAGGTTCTAGGGTGCACCAACCTCACACTTGCCCCAACAGGTTCTCATATCAACACACAAGTACAAGTTGTCTTTGTCATCAGCTCAACAATGTTGCAAGCAAAATCACATAAACATATAAAAAAACAAATAGCATTGCAAAGACTGGGTAGGTACTCCAAGACCTTACCGAGATCAGAGTACCTAAAGTTAAATAAGCAAGAACACGATGAGAGGGATAAAAGAAACAAATCGAGCTTCTAGATTCTGATAAAAGATTTCCTCATTTACCTTCATAAACTCATAAACCCCTTACAGTTCAAATTACTGTTCAAAATTGAAGAAATTAAAAGTATTTTCTCTAGCTTGTTACAAAAGAAATACAGGTGAAAATATTGTCAATAAAACATTAGTATCAAAACTAAATGACCTTATTATTCGACTAACAAACCCCACAATCGAAGTAATCAAATACATTCAAAACTTGTTTTATAAATCCATATGTAAATGGGACCTCAGATAAAATAAAACGAAACGTAATAACAAATAATTTTTAACACAGGCGAATATGAATGATTGATCTGGCAAACTCATGTCAGCACTGAATATATCTTGGCTTAGGAGGCATAGTCGCAATTCTTCAAAATATTTACAATTGGTAGCAATTATTTCTCTATTTTCTTTTTCATCATATGCAAAGTTTGAAGGGACTTTGTGACTTTGTTAAGAAAAGAATTAACAATTAACGTACAATACAATGATTTTTGGAAAGATGTTTGACAGAGTAACTTAACCCTGCCAATAGAACGTATGGCAACCACTTGAAATGAATTTCTTGCAAAACTTATTTAATATAACTATAATGTTAAAAGATGCAAATCTTATTGTGATATTATTTATGTTGTGTTATTATTACTTTTTATACATACATTGACATGTGTAAAAGAATTTAACCCACGAAGTGAGTTTGTGGCGCGAATCTCTAAGTGTCTTCAACATATCTTAAACAGCTGTAACAGTACGATAATGATCACTATCAGAAAATTGTCTACTCCATACGAATAAAATGGGTTACGATTTAGTGGATGAAAGCTGTAAGCAGTAAGAAGATAAGGAACTCTCTAAATTGACATTCATTAAAAAAGACATGTCTGGCATTTCTTTCTCGGCCTTACAGGCGCATTTACACGAGATTATGGGACTAAGAGCTTTGTGGTGTAAATGTAACATGCATTTCAAGTAATGTCATTGAACACGCTTCAAACAGAGATAGCAATACTTTCATTTGTGCCGTGCTCGATTGCTTTAAAACTGTTTGTAAACCGAAACAGTGAACTTTACAGCCTGGTAAAACTGACAAAAGTACCCGCGAACCTAAAACTTTAGCTTTAACTTTATCTGTCATAATTGTTTAGTACTCACATTCCTTATAACAGTAGTCACTAATCGCATAATCTTAATGAATATAATAGTCGTTAATTCTAATGCTCGCACGAAATTTAAAATAATGCCGTGTTTTAAATATTTTCATACTTTTTTCCATTTTCTGTGGTATCATTTAATTTCGCTGGCACGAAATTTCCCGCAATCGCCGAAAAAGACTGTTTCGCGCGGACGTAAATTCGCTAAAATCCAATTTTTCAAAAAAAATATTAATATTTTACCGACCCATTATCTTTTCCTTGTTTATTGTATTATTGTTTATTTGCACACTCGAGCTAATCATTTGTCAGTTGGCCGCCTGTCATTTACCACTTCCTTTGTTAGTCAATTATCGGACCGCTGTTTATTCGGCGCCGCTAATTGACACGGGACCCCGTTTGATCCATCTACATGGACCATATCATAATTGTCATGTTAAATTTCGTACCTGTTTTATGGTCTAAAGTGTCAATTAATTGCGAAACCGTTACTCAAAAATTGGTGATAAATTAAAAATGAGATGACAACGATACTGTTTGGAAAAACGTGGCCTGACCAAAATGCGCGGACTAAATTGTCGTTAAAGTTTTGAAGTAACATTTAACATATTCCAAAAGAAATTCGACAGTTCTAACTAATTATATTTTCTTTATTAACATAATTATTCGATACTTCAAATTTATATCAAATAGCGATACGGGCAACAATATATTAAGTGTAGGTGTATTCGGACATAGCACGTTTCGGATACGTATGTGGATCTTTTTGGTTAAATTTTAGCTTAGGTTTTAAATTCGCTCACTGGCCCGAGCGCGAAATATGCGAAAATTAAGCCATTGCTAAATAAAATGATGATACCACAGTAATATAAAGCTTCACCAAGATGTTCTCCTATGAACAAACATGTATACGTTGTATTAGTGAATAAGATCTAGCCCACTTATCAACTCGAAACTCGTTCTTTTTATTCATGCAAAAATGTCCAGTTGATAGTTTGATTGGAGCTGGTTCCCCAAGAAAATTCTCATTAGGTTGTTCTATAAGAACCTGTTATGGCAGGTGTGAGGTTTTTGTACCCTAGAACCCGTTTAAACCCCTAGTGGCAACATGTTTTGCGACTGACCTATTCGACACGGTAACCCGATACGGTAACTCTTCTTTGTTAATTGTTTCTTGCGTGTTATTTGAAAATAAAGCCCATGCTCACTTGTCGAAAGATTTTCTTTTCGAGAAATGAAATCGAAATTTCGTGACTGATGAAGAGAATAGCTTTATTTTACTTGAACTACAAAATTTTATTAAACAATATTAGGAAGATTTAGAAATTAGTTGTCTTTCTTACTTACACAGGCTTCTGGGCACATGCACTGGCATATTTATAGCATATTTTTACATGTACTTACATATACTTTACTTGTTTGCTTTATCATCATGAGATCAATTCTATAGGGCCTCTGTGGAGGTGGTAGGGCTGGACGGGTTCTTCGGGTACCGTATCGTGTCACATTCAAATTCAGGTTTTTCTGGGTTCTTTTCCCATACCTATGCTTCTTAAATTTTTACGGTGTTGCTCTTTTTGTTAATGTCATTACCATATAAACTTATAAATTTTTAATTTTGGGACGGGTGGTCACTAATCTTGATATAACTTGTAGCCCAACCCATTTGCTATTTTATATTATTTGTTTGATTGTACATTTAATTGTGTGTGATGTATATAAAAAGAGCAATAAAATATGTTTAAACTAAAATTGTTTGTTGTGTCTTGTTTGAAAATAAAGTCCGTGCTCACTTGTCGAAAAATTTTCTTTCCGACAAATAGAATCGAAATTTCTATCTAAATTTCCTGCACTAGGCTAAATTTCTTTAAAACAAAAGATATAACAAATACATACCCTGTTAAAGTTGCATTGAATAATTGTTTCATGCCTTCCAAATCAGTGGCTACAACATCCGTATTGTAATCGAAAGCTTGGGTCTCGGCGATTCCATAATCGCCGTATCCGTACTGACAGCTCGCGTGGTTTATAAAATATAACACAACAGTAATTAAAACTTTCATTTTAAATATTAATATAATAATAAGTATGTGTTTTGGTTATTATTTATAGCAGCTTCATCCACTGAATAACTGCACCGCACAAAAATATTTTTTTATAAAATAAAACAAGCATAGTTTAAGAAATCTAATTGAAAATGAGAGATGATATGTTTTTTTATTTATATAAAGCCGGTACAAATGTAAAAAAAAGCTTTTCTGGTGTGGGTTGGGTTTTACCATAAATATCAATAAATGGATAATTAACATTGAGTTCATGTCAGCATGAGTCAATTCATTCAAATATTTTTAAAGTATATAACGAAACAAGTGGTCCGTTGGATCGTCTAAAGGACGTATTGTTCTCCATACATTATTTAGTATCAGGTGTGAGACATATTTATTCGAACTAGTTCAGTGCCCAAGGTTATAAAACTGAGCATGGAAACCAGTCTCAAATCTCAAGCATCTGATTAGCTGAAATGGCGACCAGTCGCCATTTCAGCCAATCAGATGCTTGAGATTTGAGACTGGTTTCCATGCTCAGCTTTATAACCTTTTACCAGATATGAATAATTTAACATGCAACCGAACATTTCTTTAATGGTTGCCAAGTAATCTTGCTGAATTACTTTTAAATGCTCTGGTTTAAGGACGTCTTCAAGTATCCAAACAGTTTTTTTTTTATTTTACAGATGTTGCATTAGCTGTCCTGCTTTGCGTGTTCACACACTTTTGCAAGCAAGCAAGTATGCCGTGCAGTTGACTTGGTTGGGGTTCATTCAGCAAGGCAGTTACCTGTAGATGTTTGAGCACAAAGTAAACATTTCATAGATGTTCCAAAGCAGTTGTAACGATATTTGTCTTTCTAAAGACAGCAACAAACATGTCTAAACGTTTTAAATACGTTTTATTATCTGAAAGGTTAAATCTCTGTGATATTTAACAGCGCTTTGCAGGCCTGGTGATTAATCCTTCTACAGTTGATCATTATGCTTTAAAGTTACCTCTCTGGTTGCACGACGGTGGCAGGGGTTTAAGAGTTTATAAAGGTTTGTGGGGAAATCTAGAACCTAGAAGCTCGATTTGTTTCTTTTATCCCTGTCATCGTGTTCTTGCTAATTTTACTCCAGGAGCTCTGGTCTCGGGAAGATCATTGAGTACCCGCCCTTAGGCTTTTCAATGCTATTAGCTTCTTTAATGGTTGCCAAGTAATCTTGCTGAATTACTTTTAAATGCTCTGGTTTAAGGACGTCTTCAAGTATCCAAACAGTTTTTTTTTATTTTACAGATGTTGCATTAGCTGTCCTGCTTTGCGTGTTCACACACTTTTGCAAGCAAGCAAGTATGCCGTGCAGTTGACTTGGTTGGGGTTCATTCAGCAAGGCAGTTACCTGTAGATGTTTGAGCACAAAGTAAACATTTCATAGATGTTCCAAAGCAGTTGTAACGATATTTGTCTTTCTAAAGACAGCAACAAACATGTCTAAACGTTTTAAATACGTTTTATTATCTGAAAGGTTAAATCTCTGTGATATTTAACAGCGCTTTGCAGGCCTGGTGATTAATCCTTCTACAGTTGATCATTATGCTTTAAAGTTACCTCTCTGGTTGCACGACGGTGGCAGGGGTTTAAGAGTTTATAAAGGTTTGTGGGGAAATCTAGAACCTAGAAGCTCGATTTGTTTCTTTTATCCCTGTCATCGTGTTCTTGCTAATTTTACTCCAGGAGCTCTGGTCTCGGGAAGATCATTGAGTACCCGCCCTTAGGCTTTTCAATGCTATTAGCTTCTTATATTTGATATGTTTGTGTGCTTTTGCATGCAACATTATTGAGCCGATAAGTGGGTTGGAGTTGTTTCACCAAGACAACTTGTACTTGTTTTGTGATATGAGAACCTGTTGGGGCAAGTGTGAGGTTGGTGCACCCTTGAACCTGGTTTAAACCCCCAGTGGCAATCTGATTTGCCACTGACCGTTCCTAGGCGGTAACCCCTCGGGTTCTCATTGTTAGTGGTATCTTTTTTGAAACTAATCATTTTATTAACCATGCTCTCTCTCTTCTTCTTCTTCTTCTTCTTCTTGACTGTGTGGGGAAGCTGTTTTTTTCTGAATGTGACGATTCCTGATATGCATATTTCACCTTTCTATATAATCAAATTTGTTCTTTATTAGTATCTGATATATACTTAACAACTCTTCTAAGTATACACTATTTTCCTGCCGATATGTATCTTAACCAATGGAACTTAAATTCTGAGGAATGTCTGTGACAAGTCCTTTTACCGGTTGTCCTTCCACACCTTCAGGCAATTTAAATCAGGTTGTGGTCTGAACTTGGGAGACGCGTACGAAATGGGCTAGTATTTCCCGAAGTCTCGTTTAAAACTGCATTACCTCCTTGAAAAGATGATGGTCTTACGCGTTCTTGACTGATGTTGTAAATTTGTATTCTCTGGGTGCCAGTATTCTAAATGGTTATGAGCAGGCAGTTGTCTGTCTTTAATCACAATTCTGAAATCGGTATCAAACCAAAACGAGGCACTGGCAACCGGCGATTTACGCATTTCAGAGTAATCAGAGTAAGTAAAGTAGTCCCAAAGTTTCCTGTTACGTGTTAAAGTTGGCTCTTGCCACGTAAGTATCGCTAAAAGAATACTTGACTGCTTCACTGCGCTGTCCCTAATTCAGAACACAATCGACAACAGTAAACCAATTTTATCTGGGGGTTGTAGCCGCCAGGGATTCTTTAGCGAGCCGCAGGTTTGTTACCTTTAGGTAGAGATATATACGATATTCCCGATGTTAGGATATTACAATAGCCAAATATTAAATCTGAAATATTTAATATATCTTTTCTGCTAATTCGAAGTCAAAATAACTGTGAAAACATTTTCTTTATTTTGTCATTTTAAAACCATTTCAATATTGGACGTTTGTTCCGCGGCTAAACTGTTAGTTTCACGAAATATTTTAATTTTTATTTTTATCATTAATAATAACGAAAATGATAAATGTCCATCTTAGCATGTTTTCCTTCAATTGTCCACTTTATGAAATTAATGTTCAAATGCTTTCACTTGAAATTTATAGACATATGCGAACATTTGTTTATTATTTGATGGAAGGCGTTCATGAGCGTTGTAAATCACTGAACATGAAGCAATCATCATTGCTGAATATGTTTATATATTGGATTTCCACATATAAGCTTGATCAGTAAGCTATTGAGATGTGTAAATTTTGACATACTAAAACTAGTATACCGGATATTACTCGTACAGAAATAAGGACATGTAAGATTTACAGATCTATGTATTCGAAACATGCTACGAGCAACCGCGATACGTGTCCGGCTATCACGTACGTGGCAGGAGACACGTCGACAATAAGGCCATCGGTGGTCCAATGACTATGATTTGTTTCAGGAATAATGCATAATTTACATTTTTTTCCAAAGGTTAAAATGTTTACTCGGTTTACGTTTTCGATTATGCTACAGATGAATACTATTTTTGTTCGGAGTACATGAAATCATAGGCGCAGTGACACATTGAATATGCAAATGTCAGTGACGTCACAATTTCCCGCGTTTTACCATGATGAAGCCTAAAATTAAAAACGACACATCTGTCTGCTGAAACAGATGTTATATGAACGGATTGTAAGCTAATGGACATTTATCCCAGCTCCTTAACAACCAAAACTCAATGATATGTTTACCAATGTCTTAAATCTGGCACCTTTTTCTAATAATATGCTACATGAAAAAAAAACATCGAGTCCGTTATTATATACAACTTAATACGGTAGAAGTTTTTGGTATAAACTATAGTAAAACATTTTCCTCTGAAATTGTCTTCAAATTTACATGTGTGTTATCTAGCAGTAAATTCCAACGCTTTCGGCAATGCTATGACTCTCGGTTGTTTTATCTTAATATGTAGGATTATATGATTTCCTTAACATGTTATTCACAATGAAGGAAACAATTATATATTTCTTATTTCAAATAACTGCATTATCTTTCCCATCGATGGGGTCTCACTTTTCATATCCTTTTTTCGTGTTCATTCTGTATTTGGGATGTCCGTACACAGATTCTCAATAAGCAAAATCGCTTCGCTGGTTTTCTGTACTTACAGTACTTTGATTGAATATTTGTTTTACTAATAAATCAATTAATATTTATTGCACATTTATTGCAAGTTTCAGAGCAAAATCTCAGGTATCAAGCCAGTAATGCTCCGATACGAATGTGTATACTGAGAAAAGTTGTTAAGAGTAATTTGGGTTATAAACTTCGCGTTATTTAAGGGATTACCACACTCCTCCAAACCAAGTTCATCGATAAAAAGAAACTTATCAAAATCTCAATAATGGCAAAATGCCGTTCAATGAAACCTAGCACAAATGAATGATACAAATGTATTTTTATTTTACATACAGCAAGACACGTTAGAAAAGTAAAGAAAAGAAAGCTATACCTAAAAAGTCCTTAAAATTCTATTAACATAATTTCACAAAAACAAAGCGATACAAAACATAATTTTAAATTCTCACGTGAATGCAATGATACTGACAAGAAAACGTTGTTTACTTTGTAAAACAAAATCAGTGATTGTCATCCGTTTACGCGACCAGGAAGCGACCAGGAAATTGAAAGTCAAACACACTTTTACTAATATCTCGTAAAGTTTACATAATTATATAAGTCACGAGGACACAATAAATTGTTGTCAGTATCATATTACTTATGTGGGCATTTACAATTATATTTTATGTTGTTCAGTTTTGTGAAGTTACGTAAATAGAAATTGGGGGAATTTTTAGATCTCACTATTGTTCTTTACTGTTCTAACGTGTCTTACCATCTGAAAAATAAAGATAGATTAATAACATACATTTGTGCAAAGTTTCATTAAACGGCATTTTGCTATTATTTAGATTTTGATAATTTTCTTTTTATCGATGAATGTGGTTCAGGGAGGAGTGTGGTAAGCCCTTAACATGCTTGCTGTTGTCCGTTGTAATGACACAGGCAAACGACTCGGCATGTGGGCTACTGTCAGACGCAGAAAAAAATATACTGAAAATGACATTGACAGGTACCTGTCGCGTATAACACTCGTTTATTTTATTAAAAAACCCGATTATATTACAAAGGAAAAGAGGTTATGAGCAATTCCAAATATAATAGAGTGATCATTAAACCGATTGAAAAACTTAAATCTGATATGAGTTTCAGAACTTAATCTATTGCTTCATCAGTAATGACTGAGTTAAGCGGCTATTATTTTGGGGCCCTCCACAGGGAACACGAACCTTCGAGTTTCCAGTTCTTAACTGATTACTTTGTCAAGACAACATAAAAAGGATTTTTTTTTCAGTGAAATATAAGCCACTCGTGCAAATAACAGTTTCTGTTGTTAACTTGTGAAATAAAATCGATATTTCACTTAAATAAACAAATATTTTCTATGTACTTTTGATTATGTATTTACAAAGGGACAATCGCATTAAAAGGCAAATGGTACCATATAACATTTCGAAAGGGATCATTTAAAGACTGGTATGTTGAGAAGTGTTGTAAAACCCCATTTTTGCAAACAAAACCGAAAACATTCTATAAATTACTTCTAACATTTGCTGGCTCTCTCGCTGCAACGGACCTGTCTATCTGTTAATTCCAGTACTGTTGACTTTCGAAGTAAAGGAAGAGTGGTTTCAGCTACAACATAGATATATTATTTCTGCTATGGAACAGTCTTTCTGCCTGCAGCTGAGCATTCTAACCAGCTGCTTCAAATCAAGTGTGCCTGTCCTCGCTGCAAACAAACCGTTACTGTTGTATCATTTAATTTCACGGGGATCAAATTTCGCGCAAATGACACAAGTGATACTTTCGTGGGGGTTTAAATTCGCGCACATGTATTATTCTAATAAGACTAGATATTCAATGGTTTGATTTCGCTAGGGTTTGATTTCGCCGCGAAATACGCGAAAATTAAACCACCTCGAAATATAATGATACCACAGTTCTCTGACTCCATCGGAACAGTTTTTCTAGTATCCTGATAGCTTTTAGCTGATTATTTATTTACGTGGTCAGATATTCGTCTTTATTTTCCGTTTTCAGTTACTTGCATTGGGCACCAAGTGATAAACGATGGGTATAAGTAAAATTGTTAAGTATCTGACATGATTGTATTACAAACCATCTTAAAGTTTAATAGACGATCTTTGGTTTTGGTCTGTTGACGATAATCTATAAAACCTATTAACATGATTGAATATTTACCCTTCATATTGTAAACATATTTTTAAAGGTGAAAATAATTCTTTTCACGTTTATCGTTTTTCTAGTATGTAAAATGACCCTATTTGTGATAATGTTAAAGCGGCTTTCACACGGGCATATTGGTGCAAATATTTCCAGTTTTTGCAGACTAAACAAATTATTTTAGCTCTAAATCATTTAAAATTTGAATTTACATTTTTCTAGTCTATGTATTTTATTAAAGTTAACACTTAATCTTCCCACGTGAAAAGAAATAGAGGACATTTTTTTTGTTTCAGTGAAATGTCAATTTTATATCACGAGTGAACTCCAGAAACTGACATTTTCACGAGTGGAGTAGCCACGAGTGAAGATGCCAGTTTCTGCTGTTCACAATATAATCATTTTCAAAAGAAAAATAAAGCCATATCAATGACGTACCAAAGAGAGGTCATAAGCTAAAAACATTCGACAAAATCAGTGAACATAAAAGTGGGATTCCACAGTTTCAGAACAGCGAAATACCATTTTTATTTCGCTGAGAAACTCTAAAATTCATTATAATAAACATACAATAAATGTCCAATTTTCTCATTCTTACTTGAGAATTTTGAACGCGCTCTTACTTTCATACAACTACAAGTACGCTGCAGCAAGCATTGCGCATCGGTGTTGTAAAGTAAGTCTTAGAATGAAAAGGTGTTTGTTTGCGCATGCGTGCGTGTGTGCGAATGCACAATAGTTTGTTGATTGTAAAGTCTTGATATTTGGGTAGTCTAAACATTTCTACATTTGTTCGTTGCCAAAGTCATGTATAATTGTTGAGTTGCAATAAAAGTTTCTTTTTTTGTTGTTGCTGCTTCTGTTGTTGCTGTTGTTGTCGCTGTTGTTGTTGTTGTTGTTGTCTTTGTCGTCGTCGTTGTTGTTGTTGTATAATTGTGCAACGAAAATGAGGTTAAATAAAAAACTATTACCCTGATTTGTGATTTTTTTTTTCATTAACTGTTTTCTAAATGCCTAGGTTATTTTTATCAAAACTGCGATTTGATCTAGATAGTTATAGATGACCTAATTTCAATTTTGATACCAAATATTTAGGCATTAAGACAACATGTTAATTAAAAAATCACCGAAAACAAAGTACACACTTGGAATCGAGATGACAGTGTTGTGTGTCATAGCTGCTTTATCAAACAATAAATTATTAAAAAATTTAATTGTACTATTAAGTTCACGATTTCGGTATTGAAAGATAGGCCCGAGCCCACAATACATTACCAAGTTAAATAATTATAAAAACGGAATAAAGTAACATCATTAATTATATATTTTCAATATTAATTATATTTATTTCAAGTTTACAAACGGGCCATGGATTTCTGTAAACAAGAGTAGCTGCATATTAATGGAATAAGTAACTGAAATACTCGATATACATTAGTTCCCCTTTTATTGATGAAAGTGACTGGTCGCCATTTCAGCCAATCAGATGCTTGAGATTTGAGACTGCTCTCCAGATTTAGTTTTGTGATCTTGGGCACTGATATTTGAGATTTGAGACTGATCTCCTATTTCAGTTCATCTTTCTTTCTTTCTTTCTATAACTAGGTATTATATTTATGTTGCAGTCACCTTCATCAAACAAGCGGTTAACTTTTGATACCAGTATAAAAGTTACTCAGCCTGGCATAAAATTATCCTCGAATCCTATAATATCAAAATATATCTTACACGCACAGTTGAATGGGCCTCTATTGATTTCCCATTGAGCGGTCCTCAATTGAATTCCAGTTATTATTTATAACTCGCCTTTTGAACTTGATACGTATATTTTGAAATAAAATCATTTTACCGTTCGCGAGTGCAACTTCGCTTTTAGAACTTACGTCGAACTTCTGTGAATCGAGTTTATAGAAATGCGGTTAACAGCTGTATTTTTCTGCCTCTGTGCAGTGCTGGGATGGAGTTCTGCAAGGCTGTTGACAGTCCAGCTTGGTCAGCCACAGGTAACTACTTTTCCTGTTTACTTACCCTTTCCTCTATGCATACGGCTTATATCCCATGTGCAACTAGTATAGATGCAGTTCTGTCTACACATTCAGGTTCTATACTAGTCGCACATTCAGGTTCTATACTAGTCGCCGTTAGATTCATTAGGTTATTTCTGACCAAGAAGAAACCAGTGTAGAACCTGATCCACTGCACGGATGTGCCGGATGTGCAGGCTGATCTCGATCTCTACTGGTCGCACATGTGACATACGCTATATTAATAGATTAAAGGGTTAACTTTTCAGATCTAAATGAACATTGTTCTCAATTTCTATACTGATGTTTGAGGATAATGTTAATACAGGTACCAATGTTATTAAACTGAGAATGGAAACCAGTCTCAAATCTCAAGCATCTGATTGGCCGAAATGGCGACCAGTCGCCATCTAAGCCAATCAGATGTTTGAGATTTGAGATTGGTTTCATATCTGTTTTATAACCTTCAGGCCAGTTAAATATTTACTAACCGTAGCAATTGTAATAAGGTCAGTAAGATGAATAATTCAAACTATGACCGATTATAATTCTCCTAAATCTTCGTTTATCTATAGACAGCAAAACAAAAAGTGTCCACTTTCCTACCTGTAAATATGTAAAATTAGAAAACGAAAAATCAAACTTCATTCTTTGAACGAAATTTTAATGTGTATATCTGTAATCATTGCAAAAAAAGAAGTAGTTTTAATCTGCAGTCGCAATTTTGTTTATTTCCCTTTGTTATAATAATTGTTCCAATTATTAACAATGTCTTAGAATTTAGTTCAATAAACTTTACTAGAACAATAGCAAAACATGTTTCTCCCAGTGACTACAAAAGGAAAATTTGAAATTCCTATTTGCATTGTTTATAACTATTGTTCTAGTAAAATTTATTGAACTAAATTCTAAGACATTGTTAATCTTGATATAGACAACCTTCCTGTGACTGTAGTTTAATACTATAGTGGATAATTTGGAAGTTTGGACTCCCGGCAGTAAGGCTACACTCAGTGAGAGAAATTGTTTCATATTTCTAATTTTTTATAATTCCTGATTGACCTGTAACATTTATATGCCCTATAATTGATATCTGAAGAAATTAGAAAATTATAAGAAAATTATTGAATAACATGAAATTTTATGAAAATAGGAAACCACATTCCCCCCAACTTTAACAGTATATTGTGACAAATGATACCACCTTAATACATTTTGACCGAAGTATATGCTGATGAATGCATTTGACCGTAGTATATGTTGATTTAAGTCATTTTAACCGCATTATATGCTGATTTATGCATTTTGACCGTAGAATATGTTGATTAAAGTCATATTGACCGTAGTTTATGCTGATTAAAGTCATTTTGACCGTAGTATATGCTGATTAATGCATTTTAACCGTATAATGTGCTGATTAAACTAAGCCATTTTGACAGTAGTATATGCTGATTAATGCATTTTAACCGTATAATGTGCTGATTAAACTAAGCCATTTTGACAGTAGTATATGCAGATTAATGCATTTTAACCGTATAATGTGCTGATTAAACTAAGCCATTTTGACAGTAGTATATGCAGATTAATGCATTTTAACCGTATAATGTGCTGATTAAACTAAGCCATTTTGACAGTAGTATATGCAGATTAATGCATTTTAACCGAAGTATATGCTGATATATGCATTTTGACCGTAGTTTCTGCAGATTAATGCATTTTGACTATAGTATATGCTGATTAAAGTCATTTTAAGTATATCCACATGTTCATGCATTTCATGAATTTAAGATTTAAACAATTATTCTGTCATGCACGTTTCAGTAAGAGCCAGTTATAGATATAATTATCGAATAAATTCCCTCTGGTTATCTGGATAAATGATATGATAAAAAGTTCCTTTACGGATTTTTGGGTGCTAGATGTATGATTCTTTGGAACCATTGAACAGAATTATGTCTCATCTGCTTACTGTGGAATGATATTGTCAGCGATTTGTGATGTGTAAATATTCCAAGTAGCTGTCAACACCATTGCTCTGGAAAAAGTGACAGAGATCGCCAGATGTAAAAGAATACCATCGTCTTAATATTTAAATTCACTATGTTAAACACAATTTTAACATAATTAAAGTAAACATAATTTGTTGATGGTGTTATAACGACTTATTCTATACAATTGTTTTTAATTTTGCGAGTTTTATTGTGATTCTTTTTGTTTTAGACACAAGTGCGTTCTTCGTCACTTTGGAATATACTAAATATATTCAAAAAGAACCGTCGTCCCCAGGACAACATGAGTGGTAGAGACATGGGAAGCGGGTCAGGCATGGGAGGAGCGTCTGGCATGGGAAGCGGATATGGCGGATCCGACATGGGTAGCGGATATGGCGGGTCTGGCATGGGAAGCGGATATGGCGGGTCTGGCATGGGAAGCGGGTATGGCGGGTCTGGCATGGGAAGCGGGTATGGCGGGTTTGGCATGGGAAGCGGATATGGCGGGTCTGGCATGGGAAGTGGATACGGCGGGTCTGGCATGGGAAGCGGGTATGGCGGGTCTGGCATGGGAAGCGGGTATGGCGGATCAGGAATGGGAAGCGGGTATGGCGGATCTGGCATGGGAAGCGGATATGGCGGGTCTGGCATGGGAAGTGGATACGGCGGGTCTGGCATGGGAAGCGGGTATGGCGGGTCTGGCATGGGAAGCGGGTATGGCGGATCAGGCATGGGAAGCGGGTATGGTGGATCCGACATGGGAAGCGGATATGGCGGATCAGGCATGGGAAGCGGATATGGCGGGTCTGGCATGGGAAGTGGATATGGCGGGTCTGGCATGGGAAACGGGTATGGCGGATCAGGCATGGGGAGCGGGTATGGCGGATCTGGCATGGGAAGCGGGTATGACGGATCTGGCATGGGAAGCGGATATGGCGGGTCT